>JXCR01140223.1:71200-199313 GCA_002079205.1 Phalaenopsis hybrid cultivar | reverse complement strand
TATATATATAGGGGACTGGAATTATATAGTTTTTGCTCCATTTTTCCGTTCAGATTCGAAGGTCATCCTACCGCAACGTGGTTAAGGTTTCTGAAATATCCGAGTTCATTGACAACTCTGGCGTGCAGACTTACATTATCAATAGCGCCAAAATTGTGTCCCTTGACGAACGCCCACAGGGAAGGCCTTTCAAAGGAGTCCTCCATGCCTGCCAAACTTGCTGCCGCCCGCTTCTCGAATCCCACCGCTTCTGCTCGATTGGTTGCAAGGTTTCATCTTTTGTTGTTTTTTTTCAATTGAATGAGAAAGTATACCGCTTGTTTTCGTTTAAGTTTAGAGGGATAAGTCAGGAAGAGTGCTTAGGAATGACGGCAAATGTGAGGAGAGACGGACACACGGTGGAAAGCGTTTCCCTCTATCGCCATACCCCGCAGTACACATGGTGTGGACTCCCAGTAATATACCGTCATGTGCGCTATATCAGAGACATCTAAAAAAATATTTAAGTGAAACTGCGGACTCCACAATAACCCCTACATAACTTTCGCGGTTCCAATTCAATAACCCTGAAATAACATCGCAGATGTTATTTCGTAATTATTTTTTGGTTATTTCGGGGTTATTGAAGGGAAACTTATATATTCCACTTCAATAATCTAAGAAATAATGCCAAAATAACCTTAGCGGTATTATTTCAGGGTTATTGAAGTGGAACAACGGTGGCTATTTCAGGGTTATTTCTGGTTATTTCGGGGTTACTGAAGTGAAATATATGAGTTTCTCTTCAATAACTCCGAAATAACGTCGAAATATCTTTTGCGATTTCACTTCAATAATCTGAAATAACCTCCGCGATATAGCATGCGTAACAACATATTATTGAAGTCCGCACATAAGTCTACGTTCGGAGTCCGAACAGAAAATTATTCCCCCGCGCATGGGCGGACTCGCCTTTGCCTCAAGGTGGGCAATTGTTATTTATACATGATTGATGATATTTTTTTTCTTTTTACTTAAATAAATTTCTTTTTTTATTAACGAGGAAGTTTCTTCTAGGTAGGCACGTCAGTACATGTATGGTAATGCTAGATGTTACAGGTCCTCTTCGCAAAAAAAATATTACATCCGGAGTCTGTTTTGCGTCTGGACTCCAATGAAATATCGCTAAATATAACCGACGAACCCACTGAATAAAAAATGAATACATCTATATTTTAATGCATGACCCGACCCGGAGTTGCCTATTTCTTAAAAAATGAACGCCTTTAAGCCGAAGAAATCTTCATTTTCTTCTCATTCCATCGGGCAGG
The DNA here is from genome assembly GCA_002079205.1 of Phalaenopsis hybrid cultivar. Classification (NCBI taxonomy): domain Eukaryota; kingdom Viridiplantae; phylum Streptophyta; class Magnoliopsida; order Asparagales; family Orchidaceae; genus Phalaenopsis; species Phalaenopsis hybrid cultivar. The sequence continues at coordinate 198,003 of JXCR01140223.1, read as the reverse complement.
GTTTCACAGAGCAATTTTCTCAGTCCCTCTCTCTAGTGGGATGAGAAATATTGCTGATGGAATCTGTAAAAAATGGCGAGACGTATGAAATAAAGGAAAGGGAAAATGAAAATATTGACGAGATGTTTGCAATTGAGGCGATGGATTAAAAAAATAAAGGCGAGAAGTTTGAAATAGAGGTGAGTTTAGCTGCGTTTGAAATGTTATTACTTTATGGTATGTTGACCTCTCTTTTGGTGAGTTCTAAGTTTCTCATCTTTAGAAGCATTGGATCTAGCTACAAGTCTTTCCTGTTGACTATCGTAGAGGACTAGTGATGGAGCCCACCCATTCAAAAATTCTAACTAATTTGTTCTTCTTGGAGTCTCATATGTGTGATTTTTTACCTTTAGCACTTAGAAGGTTGAAACTAACATGAGGTAGCTCACATAGAACTCTTATAGGATCAATGGAGCCTTAGGATGACCCTGGGTGGCTTGGTCTTGGTCTCTCACACACTTACACTAGAGCCTATCATAATTCCCCACGCACACCCTAAACCATAAACCACTGACACTTGAACCTCTGTCCTAACTCCATTTGGAAACTCCTATGGGTGGTCCCATGCCCTTAGAATATGACTAAGATAGCTACGACCAACATATGAAAGATCCAAAATGTGTCCTCACATGGCTCTTGTGTTTTTAGAGTAGCTTCATGACTTGTATGTTCACCCTACCCAAATTTTTTCCAAAATTACCAAAATACACTTGAAACCCAAATATTGGCAAAATCACCCAAATTTCCAATATCCCACCAAAAGTCACTCTAAACACCTCAAATTATTCAAATTACCCAAATTCACCGCAAAATTTCCTAAAATTGACCAAAATACCCAAATTTTCCAAAATGCCCCAATGGCCCCAAAATTCTAATTCCTTTAGCAAAACCACTTTAAACCCCTTCAAATTATCCAAATTGACCTAAAATACCCCACACTCCGTAAAATTAGCCAAATTGTCCTAAATTTCCCAAAATTACCAAAGTAACATAATTTTCACCAAAATTCCTAATTTAGCCCAAATTTCCACAAAAAAATCATTCCAAAGCCAATTTTCATCAAATTCATTTTAAATCCACTCAATTTTAAATTCAAGACAAATTCCACCAAATTCCAAACCTAAATTCAAAGTCAAGCCAAACCATTTTAAATTTGCCCCAAAGCCCAAAACTTTGGTTCATTTTAAAAGCCCAAATCTAAGCCCACCATGACATGAGATCATTTCCCTGTCATCATTTTAATTAAATTGGAGCTCTAAGTCCTAATATCTAAAGAAAAATCATCCAAATTTTGTCTCATGAAAATCATTCATAAAATTACCCAAAAATTCAAAAATCCCTTTTCATGTAAATTTAGCCAACCCAAATGCAAGCCATGAAGCCACCTTTAAGCCACATGCAATTCATGTGAGCCATTGCCATGTGACCATACTTAAAGTGGTAAAAGGAGGGAGCCATTTAATGATCCCCTAAAATCACTTAACCCTTCCCATACTTAAATTTAATCCAAATAATCTTGATTGAGACTTCAACCCACTGATCAAGTTGACGCCCCACATGTCTTGACCACCTTGAGAGTGATCCAAAGCCAATTTGGTGAGCCTAACCCATGGTTGACAGAAACTTGGCCCAAACCACTTTCCATTTCAATTAAGCACCTTTACACATGGCCACACCCAATTGAATTCACAATTGTCTACCACTGACCTCCCTGAACTGGATAGTGACTTCCCATGGCTGGTGACCCGACCCACAATTAAGTGTATTTTTAATTTCCAAAATATTGTCAAAAACATGACCCAAATTATATTCATCGGCTAGTGTGAATAAATGAAATGATATGGCACTAGAGGTACTACACAATTTGCACTCCCCTTTAAGCGATCGCAATGGCTCTGCCCAGAATGAAGTGTGAAACTCACTGGTTGGGTGAAATTATAGCCCTCTTGGGTTTTTATGTTTCTCAATAGATTTTAACCTCACAAGTGGCCAATTTGTAAAGTTAATGAAGAATCAGTGAAAATATCATCACAGTTTTTAAAAGTAAAAAGAAATCTTTAAATCATTCTCATCCTAGTAAATTAATTTTTAAGAGCAAGGAAAAAGAAAGGGAACTACTCAAAATTCATAGAGAATAAAACAAAAATACCAAATTTGTATTGAAATCCAAGTCTTAGAAATAATAACTTAAACACAAATACAAAGCACCATATATCTTCTCCCCAACACAAATTCTAGAGTCTCCTTGAAGAGGTCTCTAAACTATTACTCTTACAATAGAAAACACACTAAAAACTACACTTAAACACAAAAGTGAAGCCTTTAAATGCTGCCAAAAATTCATATTTTTGTCCAATTTTTGTTTCTATTAATAGATCTCTGAAAATAACCAAGGGTTGCTTCAAAAACCGCTTCAAAGTTTGGCTAAATTCAATGAATCTCTTAGAAGGGAAGTTACTGGCGCTATAATGCCCACTGCACCCGTATGTGACGCTATAGCGTCAGGGGGTGACGCTATGACGCCATAGAAATTGCACCATTTTTGCTCATTTTTCCCTCATTTTCTCTAAATTTCCATTCCATGTACTTGAAACCAAAAAAATAGAAAATACACTTCTTTAAAGTGTAATATCACTAAAAATATGCATAAAACAATCATAAAATATGCACTAAAAACTGGTAACTTTAAGGTGGTTCAGCTGGCTGGCCACCGGAAAACCCCAAACCTGAGAGGACACTCATGGCCGAACTTCAAAATTAAACCCATGCAAGGTGGCTCATTCCCATTGGTCATTTGAACTCTTTTTCCTTCCACCTAAGCACAATTTTTCACCAACTGGCCAGACGAGTTGGCCACCCTTTCATGCCTTTAAAATCATCACCAGCCCCACAACCAAAGGGGAGGAATGCACTAACCTTGGCGAAGCCCTTTCAAAATTGATCCAGACCCTTTACTTGTCCTCACGAAACTTGGCCCCACCATTTTTAGCCACTTTCTCTCTCTACAGAACCCTAATTTTAAATTCAAAATCCATGAAATTTTTGGTCATTTCACCAAACTTCAAATTGATTGTTCCTAATGCTTCACAAAAACTAAAACCACGTCCCCAATCACCCATCATTCTGAGCCCTCCAATCCAGCTCAAGACCAAGCCCGAGTCACTCTTTGATCAAAATCATACATAAACAACACTAGAGAAAATCAGCACTTCAAGGAGGTTCGTACACTCAAATCAGCATTTCCAACCAATCTAGTTGAGGCTACTCCTCTTGGACCAAGGTATGGATCAAAATCTCCAAATTTTGCTTTGGTTTGGACCTTTATGAAAGAAATATCTATTTCATATGTATCTAATAGTATGGATGTGTTCATTTTGATTAGATAAAGGTGTGGGAGCAAATCATGGGTGATTTGGTTGAGTATCGTGGGAGATCAAAGCATTTTAGTGTGGACACTTCTCGGATGCGAGTAACCAGGGACGATGAACGGATGTCATCCATTCGAGTGTGTATCAAACGGACGACTCAAACGCATTTGAATGAGGGAATAATTTGTGAAGACGAAGTTGATGAGGCACTGATGCGGATGACAGTGAAAAATCAAATGGCAATGCATGGAGCTTCGACGGGTACGAGGTTCACGGCGATCGGTGTGGATAAGTAGAAAATTAGGGGTATTTTCTTATTGAAATAATTATAGAAACTTTAAAAATCCATAACTTGAAGTATAAAATGCTAAAATAAATAAAAATGTCTCTGTGCTCAGTGACCAGAGGAGAATAATGGGGACTAAAAATAAAAAATACTTTCTTTGTATTTATTTTTGAATTAATTAAATACTTCAATACTTCTTTAAATCATAAATAATTAAAAATTAATCACAAAAGTATGAAATTTAGAGGGATTACTCCTCACCTGCTTAGGATCCATACGTTAGTTAAGATTTAGGTAACACTAAAGGGTAAAAGGGTAATATTGAACATAATTGATTCCTTAGGATGATTGATCATAAAGAGTTAAAAAGGTATAAACCAATTCAAACTATCTTCTACCCAAATTAATGGTTAGGTCATAATTAAATCATTCAATAAGAATCAAATTCATTTCACTTAATTTTTTAATATTACAAATCTACCCATTAAAGATCTAAGAGCTTGGTAGTGAGCTAGGAGTGATCTAATACTATCTAAAGAGACTAGAAAAGAAAGAACATAACTTATCATAAAACACTACCGGTTCACTTAAGTGATTGGGCACACCCCTAGGGTGACCATTCGTTCAAATCTCATGCATAATAAAAGAGGTAACTTCTAGCCTACTCATGGGTTAATTATATACTAAGCACAACATAAAGACATTAATTTAACTTAGATGACATTATCAGCAGTCTAGAAAGACCAGAATGAACTTAATATGATTCAGAAGATTCTATGTTTGTTTAGAGTTATTTTTTAAATATCCTTGTAAGGTTCCAGATATTTTAAAGGACACCTGAGTCTGCTATGATTTGTAGAAGAAAATCATCTTCAAAATATAATAATAATCAAATCACCATAAAATCTCTAAGGACTTACTGGGTTATGAATCGAGACCCGATAAATCACAAATCAATACAAAATATCCTAGCACTACTTATCCTATATTAATAACCCAATGCTCAAGGGTATGGGCCTTGGATAAAGTGTCTAAAACCTTGCGAGCAACTGGGGATATTTGGTATGGATGCATCTGGATCATCAGACTGGCGTAAGTCTGAGGTTCAGGTAGTAAGGGCGTTGACGATATTGCTTATGTGTGTTAAAATGGGACGTTAGAATAATATCTCCTACCCCCCAATGACTTTCGGAGAGGGGATAGGACCGACCATACAATTCACCAACCCTTGGTAAGAAATTACCCCTTTTATTCTTAGGTTGTTGGTAGCTTAGTCCAATCAAGAAGATTAATTTGTGGACAATCTAAGTTTACCAAAAATATATTTAAACTTAACCAAAAATATATTTTCTGAGGATATCACTACTTTTGACTGCTAAACGAAACTTTATATGCATGAAAAAGTAAACGAATTTTAAATGCAAAATTATGAAAGTCCACTAATAATCATTTTGATTAGACTAGAACATGCCCTCCTGAGATTGTTAGGTTGGTAGATTTTTTCCAAGGTTCACACAACCCAACTCTGAGCCTCCACCTTACTAAATTCTTACACCCAATCTCGGTCTTCTATATGTACCATATAGTTTTATACACTTATACTTTCCATTCACTTTTCCTTAATTTTGTGAATATTAACCGGCTATAATTATGGTACTAACCCCTTTTGTAGTAGTAATAGAGGCCCAGGTACGCATGTTTATGTTATATTTACATTACCTTTTTTAACACTTCTTGTATTGCAATTTCTTACAACATATCTTGTTTATGCATGCTTTAAATTAATTGCAAGACTTTTAGGATAAGGAACACTAGTTGGCTTACTTAATGTGGATCACTATAACACATAAACACATAATCTTTAATTAATTATAATAATAATAATTAGAACCACATTATAAGATATTAAATACTAAACCTGGATCAGCTATCGACAAGTGGCTTGGAGCAAGTTGAAGCAGATGGAGGACAACGATCTACAACAACAAACAAATCTACATCAACTAAATTTCCCCTAGAATTAAAAAACAAGCCATAGGACTTTGAGGTAGCTTGTCAAGCACTTCGTAAATCCAAAATTTATCCTTAGGTCTTTCCACAATCATGTTGTGCAATCTAAGCTCTAACTCGCTTTAGGGTCCGAGGTTGTTGTTCGGTACGACATAAACCCTCGTATCTGTCTAGGCTATTTGCATGATCAATATCATGTTAATGTAAACCCTAAATAATAAAATTGACAAGATGAAACATCAAAATAAATATCTTTTTCAAAATTGAAGTTACATAAAAGGATAGTTTGGGAAGTCACCAAGGCTACCCTCAGGATCCGCGACATCCCCTACTTTTCTTCCTTTGGATTCTTAAAATAAACTATTTCTATTTTGATTCATTCCCCATTTGATTTTTCATGTTCGATCTTGAAATTAAAAGCTTTGAAATTCTTGGAGACAAATACTTCTGATCATCATCGAGAGTCTTCTTAGGTGACTTCGGTCATCTGAGATGTAACTAACCATAGGGGCTTGCCTCTATAGGGAGCTTTAGACCTCAGGCAATATGAACCCTATCTAATCTTTTATATTAAATAGGGGAACTTTTGGGTCATACATTAAATGTTTCGCAGGCCAAACATATTTCATAAATTCATTAGTTTATTTAATCGAGCCTCACTATCATGTAATGTGTCTATATTTCAAAATAAATATATTGTTCGTGGTGTCGTGTTCGTTTATTTAAACTATTAAATGAATGAGATCTTGTTAGTCTCATGTTCTTAAAAAAATTGAAATCTTATTTTCAAAATCAAAATTATATATATACATTAAATTAAATCTTAAAGCAAAATCTTCAAGAGAATTTGGTGACCAACAATTTATGGCGACTCCACTTGGGATTAGCTCTTCTCTCTATAATGATCCAGAGGTTTTATCTTCATACATCGGTAATGTGTCCATGTCCATCATGGTCGAGATTTTCATTCTTCCATCGGCATGTTTTGCTCATTTCTTTTTTGGGGAGACACAGATAAATCTCCTTCGATTCTTGGACCATCTGTTTAACCATCATTAAATAGAGGGGTTCAGGAATCTTTAAGGTTTTGTGTGGGGTCGGACCCCCAATAGGTGTGTAAGTGAGGTACGTTGTGAAGTCAGCCACACAATGGGTCCTGAATTTTACTTTTGCTTCATGTATCTATGGTTTGACTTGTCGTTAGCAAGTTGAACCCAATCTTTACTTTCGTACTTTCCATTTAAACACGAAAATTAAGCGAAACCCTTTAAACTGTAACGTTAATAAAATGATAAAACCACGCTCTAAATAAGACAAAAAAATGTCAAAACAAAATAAAAGAACACAAAAATAAAACACATAAACTAAACCCAAAATAAAAATATATATAAAGGAAAATAGCCCAGTTCACAGAACAAACTTTGCTAATTTTAGTGTTTTCACTAGAATTGTGAAGTATAGGCCATTACTAATTTACATAACTCTTAAGCTGACAGTTGTGATGTCATCACCAAATTTGATCTTTTCATTTGATGGAAGTCTGCCCCATGATAAAGCTGCACTCTACCAGGAAGCGATGATAAAGTTTGGTACTTGCTTCGACGCAGACGAAGTCATCTTTAGAAAAGCGTAGTATGTGATCATGAAGACCGCCCCTTGGAAATGACTGAACCTGCTATCGAATATGACTTGAATGACAATTTTGTTTTCCTGAAATCAAGAAACCCAAGATCATGGAGACTCAAGTTAGGTCCGTTGCCCATGTATCTGTGAAATCTGTCGCTCATGTGCAAAGAAGAGTCGTCACTGCTACTGTTGCTGGATTTTTTGTCACTGCACTGACTATTCCATCTGGTAAAGGAAAGAAAATTTTGTATGAAGAAGATTCAGATGCTATATTTTCTCCTTCCTAGTAAGTATTCGAGATCGGTTCCAGCTCAAAAAATGTGTTGTTGACTAGGTCATAGAGGAGAAACCACATCTGAAGGATTCCAAAAGTAGTAAGAGTCAGTTTTGCAAGATCGGCTCTCATCAAGACAACTCCTAATCCAAAGGAGATTGGGGAGTGTTGAGCCTCACCTCTCCTTAGAGGGGGCAAGTTTCACCCATTGTCTACTTCTACTTGGTAGGAGAGTGCTTATAGGATTGCCTCCACGCTACCGCTATCACATGATCGCAAAAAGGAAGGGAGAGGCCCACACCTCTCACCTTAGTCTGTTCAGTTTTTGAGAAGCTAGCCAGGGAAGTGGAGTGTTCCATCGCTAAGCTTTTAAAAAGGACAGGATGTGTTGTATCCCCATAGATGAAGAATAAGATCTTAAGGAAAGACAAACCTGCTCATTAGTTGCAGAAATCAGAAATCAACAAAGATTCCACCATCCTGTGTTCTTATCATTTTTTGCTTGGGAGACCATTTTGATACCACTGCCACCATCACAGATACTACTACATTTAGTCGAAGACCAACAGAGCATAGATCAGCTAAGCCTCTCCTGGGTCTGAGAGTTCCGCCTGTCGTTACTTGTGAAGAATCTCCAAGAAGGAGTAATGGAAAAAGATCATTTACTACCGTATCAGATCTATACGTCAGGGAGCACACTTCCTTTTGATAAGCCAATGTCACTCCCGAGACATCCCATCTTAAAGCATCAATGCTAAAGATGAAAGTGTGGGCACCTAAAATTGCTGGATCCGTACGTTTGAAACCAGCATGAGAGTGTTCTCTCAAAATGGTTTGTAAGTCTGATGCTCCAACTGTAGCCTTCACAACTACTCCAGAGATTATTATATAAAGGAACTTCAGGAAATGTCGATAGATCTCAAGGTAATCAAAGAAAAGAATTTGATGCCAAGTTGGGAAAACTCAGAGCTGAGATCACAGAGTTGACCAAAGAATGAGGAATGCATTTTGATGATGAGGACTATGATTTGTCAGATTATATGGAAGAGGAATTTTCCAGAATCAATGTCATTGAGACCTGAGCTACATCATCTACATGTGATGCTCCACCTTCCGTCGAGGAGAACATCGTGGATGAATAGCAAAGGGCAATACATCAAATGGGCGAGCAGATTAGTTTCTTGAGAAGAAAGTGGAAGAGATGATGATAACTATGATCACCATTCAGGGACAATCACAATTATAACTGGCATCACCTGAGATAAACCAGCCAGAGATCATACATATTACGGACGGAAGGAAAGATAATGCTTCAGCCAACATAGACGAACTGTCAAAGAAAGATTCAGCTTAGAAAATGGTGACATAAAATGATCTCAAGAAATTGGTTGAGTAGCAGGTAAAGCTGGCCTTAGCTCAATCAAAAGGGGGCACATCCGTTTAAAAGGGAAGATTGTATTTGCAGAAATTTCATGTTGTCTCATACCCTAAAGGTTTTGTTCCACCAACCTTTAAGACTTTCAATGGAACAGGCAACCCCCGACAACACGTTGCACATTTTCGAGTGAACTGCTACAATGTAAGGGGTCATGAGTCATTACTTTTCCATTTGTTTGTGAGTGGCCTTTCAGGGATCACATTTGATTGGTATGCAGACTTTCCCAATAGTTCAATCAAGACGTTCACAGCATTGGAGAATTTATTTGTGAAAAGATTTGTTAGGGCTCAACATTTTGTCACCATTAGAGATCTAATAATGGAACATCACAAGCCCACAGAGACATTGGTCAATTACATTCTACGGTGGAGAAACCTCAGCATGAAGTGTGAGCCATAGTTGCAAGAGCGACATGTAATTGAGGTCTTACTTAAGAGTATTCATGGTTTCATAGTTTTCATGCTTAACAGACTTACCATTAAGACATTTGAAAAGCTACTAAGTAAGGTCAGCAGCCTACAGGAAGAGGTAAAGTATATAGAATCCACAGAGAAGTTTGAAAAGCCCAAATCAATAAAAGCATACGAGAAGAAGTCCAGGAGCAGTAGACAAGGTCAAGCAGCCCATAGAGATTTATTTTGAGCCGTCTCAACAGTATGTTGAGCCACCACAGTAGCACAGCCAACAGTACAGTCTGCCTGGTCAGTCATCATCTCAGCAAAGACAGTACAAGACAGATAGAGGACATGTTCTATCGATGGCAGATCAATTAAATAAGGTGTATTCCTTCAGGGATGACACAGTGGCAAAGATGTTCAGAAACATGATCAAGAAGTCGGAGTTCAAATTGCCAAACCTGAAGAAGCCTGCAGAAGTCAACAAGAAAGATCAACCCACATATTGCACATACCACAGATTACTTGGGCACACCATAGAGGGTTGCTTCAGCTTCAAGGATTGGCTCGAGAAAAATTACAAAAATGAAAACATAACAATTCTAAAAAAATATTTAAAAGAACTTGAAAGAGGTTATGTAAATATGATTTTGGTCGAGCCAATCTCTCCAATAGATTTGTATGCAGTGGATGATGGATGGTGCACAGTTTGGACTAAACCTTCCAAGAAGATACTGGATCAGATTCAGGCCACCTCAGCATAAGTCTTAGCTCAGAGTCTGCAGCCCATCAGACTAGTGATCACCATTATGCCAGAGAAGCAATCATAAGAGGAGATAAAGAAGAAGGAGAACATCGATAAAGTGAAGACCGATAGCACGAAGGGTAGGTTAGGAGCTGTCATTGTTAGATTGGTTGTATTGGATTTGAGGGAAATACCCCTCAAATCATTGACTTTGTACGATTATCTCTATGTCACTCTGGGATAATATAATTTTGAGATTTATTATTTTGGCTATATTATGACTGTCTCCAATGGTAAAGTAACTAATTACGACTAATTTAACCCTAATTTTGGTTTCCAAATTAATCCTCAAATCATACAAGATTCTGATGGATATACATTAAATGTGAAGAAGACATCAACAACGTCGGCTACAATAGTTTTGAAAGTGAGGAACTAGTCTTCGAATGAAAAGGAAAATTGATGGTAATCAACTTGGATCTTTTTTATTCAGAATCAACGCTAGAAGATTCAGCCACAGCATTAGCGCCTTTCAGTTAAATTCAGAAAACAGAAGAGATAAAAGAGGTGAATCTAAGAAGTGGGAAGGTGCTACCCCCAAGAACAACGCCGATTGAAAAGGGAAAGCAAGTGGTTACCCAGGTGAAGCCACCTCCACTGATGGAAGGAACACATAACAAAGAAGAAATTAAAGGTTCAAATAAAGTAGATTACAAAGTGTTAGCTCATCATAAGAAGTTTCCAGCCAAACAAAGCGATTGCGATGCTCCGATCCTGTTAAAGGGGTTGAGGGAAGCTCTGATCAAGGCTCTACTTAATTCATAAATTTACTTTCCTCAATTGGCTAGAACATCCTCAGATGAGCAAACCTGAGGTAACCTTCACCAATGAATATTTGTTGCTTGGTACTACGGACTACAACTTCCCTCTATACATTTCAGTCAGCATCGATAGATTCATGCTTTCCAGGTTTCTAATGGATCCGGGAGCGTCACTTAACATAATGAGTCTACGGACGTTACCATATTTGAATATCATTGCTTAGGAGCTCAACACCAATAAGATGTTATTCAAAGGATTCAACTATAAAGGGGAAAAGCACTTGGATGAATAATACTACTAATCAAGTTTGGTGATTTAGTAACGACCACGAAATTCCACATCATCGACACAACAACTTCGTTCAATGCTCTACTTGGTAGACCATGGATTCATGAGTACAACATTATTTCATCTTATTTGCATCAATGCATCAAATATTATAAAGAATGACAAGAACATCACATAAAAGAAGATTTTCAACAATTCTCAATACACAAAATAGGCATCCAAGAAGATGCTGCCTACTACGCTCCTCCAAAGAAGACCATCTTTTTCAGAGAGGTCATGATAAGAAAGATTGAAGGTTCCAAAGGATCACGAGAGTTGGACCATTCGACTCTGATCCAACAATCGCACACCACTCCTTTACAATGAGATTGTATAATTTCTTCTGGCCCACACATCTGAGATCAAGGTTGGGGACGCTGGTGAGGAAGAACTAACAAGATTGTTGTATGGAATAATCCAACTATCAACATCAATGTGAAAGGAAGCTATGAAGAGGATAAGTCTAAGAAATATGCGATGATATTTCTTTAAATTCAAGTCAGAAGTTTTTGGAATATTTAGAAGTTTAAGACAATGGTAGAAAATAAATTTTTTTTAGAATTCAAACTCTAAGATTAGAAAGTAAAAAAGTACGCCTCCAAAAAATTACATAGGTTTTGTAAGGATATTGGCATAAAGCATTGTTCATTATTTTTTATACTTGAAAGCAAAATGAACTTAAGTGAAGAAAGAAATAGATATGTGCTTAAGATTACTAGATTTATGCTTACAAAAAATTGACAAGACATTTGTGGCTGAGGCACTAAGTACTACTTTCTTCAAAAAAAGATTACAGACAATGACATTGAAAGGCATAAGTATTTGTAGCTTGGTATAGCTATAAAACTTTGCTAAAATTTCTTAATGTTCGGTTGCAAGTATTTTACTCATTTTTCATAAGTCAAGTATGATAAACCTGATAAGAAATCATTAATGAGCATGATAAGTGGAATTGGTACAATTTCTATTATAATGGCTACAAGTTGAATTCAAACTCAAATAGAAAATCTTATCTTCTGTAGAGATGTGGTCTTTAATGAACATGAGAAATGGAATTGGAATGAGACACCAGAGAAAATGACTAGCAAGCAAAAGACAATTTTTCCTTTACAACAAAAGAAATGAAAGATTTGAATAGTGACAAAAAAAGTGGAAAAAAGATACACCAATTCGTGGAGCAAGGTTGCTAACTAATATTTTTTCAAAGAAACAATATAACATTTAATGAGCTTGCAAGTTATGAAGGTATTGAACACCAGAAATGAAAGATAGTAATTGACAATAAATGTAAATGATAAAAAAATGAGACTTGGGAGTTAATGGATAGACTAAATGAGAGAAAACATTTCTATGAAATCAATGCTTAGAACCAAATTCAATATTAATGAGTTTATTAATAAACAAAAAGCTTGATTTCCTATCAAGAGATATGTTCAAATTTTGTTGACCGCTCATATACATTTATCCCTATTGTTAAATTGCACATCACTCACCTAAAATGATTAGAAATTGGAATTATTGAACATGATCAATAAGACAAAATTTTCATACTAAGAAAGGCTCTTTATTCTTAAAACAAACACATGGAGACTGGTATAACAGGATAAACAATCACCTGTTGAGCTTCAATTTTATCAAAGGCCTATTAGAAATCACTTAATAGTGAGGGAAAAAGGAAAATAATTTTTTGTGTATCATTATATGTGGATGACTTGTTTGTGACACATAACAATAAAAACTTCTTGCTAAATTCAATAAAGAAATAATACATGTTTTTAAAATGGCTGTTCTCGTTTGATGACATTTTCTTGTCATGGAGATTTGGCATGATGATGGAGAAATTTCATTTGTCAAAAAGAAAAAAAATTTGAAGGAAATGCATAAAAATTTTCATATAACGAAATGTAAAGAAACAGCTACAACACTAAGTCAAAAAGAAAGCTTAGTTTAAAAAGATGGCACGAAAAAAATTGAACACTATTTGAAAGCATGATTGGATGTCTAATGTAACTGAAACGAATCGAAATGATTTCCACAGAAAAGTTAGGGCAAACAAATATCTTTTTGCAAGAGCAACAAACAACTCAACATCAATACATAAAAATAAGCACCAACAATTCGAGAGTTGGGCCGTCCCTTCCAAATCCTACAATTCAAAGGGTAGGAAACTTCCCCCAAACCTTAACCCTAAGACTCAAACCCAATCCTCATGCATAGACTTAACTCTAAACTATTAAGTAATATTTATATTGAGCAATAATTAATAAGAAAAGAATAAACTAAACTTAGGATAATAAAAAAAATTTGATCTTAGGCTAAGCATCGATGTACAATACTCACCCCCAAAAAGACACTTTCTCTTTAAGGTGGAGCAAAGCGAGCGTGTTCCTCCGCCAAAATCTTCTTTGTTTTTGAATGCCCTACCCCTGTCAAACCTCATGGGACAAACTTCTCCGCACACTGAAAAAATAACTCTTGGCTTGCTTCACTTGGATCTTTGTCTCTGTAAGGTGCTTCAATGTCGCTCCCAGTCGTTGCGAATTATTCTTCTTAAGTGGAGCCTCCCTACCCCTGTCAAACCTCATGGGACAAACTTCTCCTCACACTGAAAAAATAACTCTTGGCTTGCTTCACTTGGATCTTTGTCTCTGTAAGGTGCTTCAATGTCGCTCCCAGTCGTTGCGAATTATTCTTCTTAAGTGGAGCCTCCCTCTCAATTTTCACTATTTGAGTTTTTGGTATTGTCGTGGCTGTAATGGTTTGGTATGACTCTCCACCTATGTTGCTTCTATTTGCCCATTCTATTGTGTTTATATCTTTAACTATGTTATTTTTAAAGTTTCTCATAAGCCTCGCAATCTCAACACACAAAGTGCTGCACTTATGTCAGGCTTTAGTCACGTCATGAAATTTTCCTCCAATACTACTTTAGAAATCTCCCTCAGCTATTCGAACAATATCTCAAATCACCCTCTATACTCCATAATATTCCCTTTCAAAATCAATGCAAAGAATTGGTTATATAGGTCTCTTTCCTGAATGACTCAGAATCGTTCCAACAGGTAATTCTTAAAATTCTCCCATAAACAAATCGAGTATCTAGCCTCCCTCCACTAAAAACATGTCAAGAATTTCCTTTCCAAACATAACTATGTCGCAATAAGCTTCTCCTCCCAATTTAGCATATTCACCGTGAAATATCGCTCCAACACGTACACCAACTCATGTGTCTTCGTCCTCAAAAATTAATATCTTCAACTTCCTATTTCTAATTTCTCAACCCTAACTTTCTCTCCCTCTAGTGTTTCCCCTCATGTATCGAGGGTAAAATGCCCTCCTTTGATGATATTCATACCCCATTTTGACTTCTTGCTTCTGTCTTCATGCTCCTCCATACCCCTTATATTCGCCTCATGGAGCTCTGAGAGTGGGTTCTTGATTGTGAATACTTTCTTCCTTGTATTCCTGTCGCCCGATCTCTTTCTCTTTTGATTTAACCAAGGAGTATCCTATTAAACCTTGGTTAGAGTTTGCAAATTGAAACGTTGGTGAGGTCTTGGACTGTATCAAGGTCTCGAATAAGTTGTCACTGGATGAAAAAAATTCGTCTATTCTTGAGAAACTTTCCTCTACGCTGGATTTGATTTGGCTCACCTCTTCCTTTAATTTCTTCTCCAAATTTTATTGATATTCATTACTCCTTATAAAATTTTGAAACTTCTTTAGGCTTATTGGCTTCACTGGTGGCCTGAATCTTTGTTGTAAGGCAAGGTTTTAAGTTGCAATCTGTCAGATCGTGATTTAGGAGGAGGTTGTAAGAAACTCTAGTAGGCGAAAGTGGCACTTGTATGTCGCAATCTCTTCGGTCTTCTCCCCGATAGCTCTAATTTGATTTTATAGCTCCAATTATGTTTTATCATGTAGTTTTTTCGTGCAGTCAGTCTCCAATATAGTACGATCAAATTAGCTTCCCAGCAAAAACTCTTCATCCAATCATCATCCCAATTAGGTTGAATCATAACTATATTGCACGGGTACTGTATGTCATGATCCCATCAGTCTTCTCAACTAGCTTGATTGTGATTGTATCATAGCAACTCGATCATGTCGTCACTTTCGTTTCAGCGATACGATTCCATCGTCACTTCCTTATAGTTCGACACAACTGTATCAGAACTTCTATGTGACCCGATTGCTTTGTATCTACGCTGCGATCCTTTTTCCTCCTAGAAAAGCTGTGCTCTTTTCCTGTGAGTCGATAGCCTTTTTTTCTTCCTAAAATTCCCAGATGGATGATACACCAAAATAATATATTATTTTAAGTATACATTTAATGTTTATTTATGGTGGTATTGCACTTTAAAGAAGGGCATTTTCTTGTTTTTGTTGCTAGTATATCAATTTTAGGCATTTGGAGTAAAAGTAGAAAAAATGACAAAATTTGGAGCCAAAATAACAAATTTTGGGATTCTGGTGCCTAAAGTGCCAAAACTGGCACCTGAAGTGTCATTTGATAGAGAGCTGGCATCAGAAGCACCAGATTTGGCGCCTGAAGCGCCAGATTTGGTGCTTGAAGCGCCAAAACCCAGAACAGTGCGTTCTTAAGCAAGTTGGCACCTGAAGCACCAAAGATGACTTTTTGAGGATTTAGGCATTTTAGGACAAATTTTGCACTAATTACCAAAGGGACACTTGTTCTAAATGCACCATGGAGTGATTCAATGCATGTAGACACTTTGGAAGGTTCTTTTATGAAGGGATATGTCTCTTGGATCAATAGACATATCTTTTAAAGTCAAAAGAGTTGAATTTTGGATAAAATTTTTGTTGGAATTTTGAATTCTTTCTAGAGGGAGGCAACCTCTAATAAAGGAGAAGGAAGTCTGGGGCTTGAAGTGGTGTGTGAAAGGGGGGCTGAAAAGAGAGATTGGAATGAGATAGAGGAAGAGAGAGAGTCAAGGGCTCGGAGATTTTCTTCAAGGACATGAAAGGCAAGAGGAAGAGATAGAGAGAGAAAGTCAAGGGCTTGGAGATTTTCTTCTAGGGTTAAGAGATAGAGAGAGAAAGTTAAGGGCTTGGAGATTGTCTTCTAGGGTTGTAAGAGGAGAGGGGAAGGTGAGAGATTTTTCTTCATTACACTTCTAAGAGAGAATTGAGAGTGCTTGTAAAGAGGGAAAGTGCTTGAAGATAACTTCTAAGGATTTTCTTCGGAAGGACTGTAAGATAAGTTGTGTTCTTT
Source organism: Phalaenopsis hybrid cultivar (assembly GCA_002079205.1). Classification (NCBI taxonomy): domain Eukaryota; kingdom Viridiplantae; phylum Streptophyta; class Magnoliopsida; order Asparagales; family Orchidaceae; genus Phalaenopsis; species Phalaenopsis hybrid cultivar. The sequence continues at coordinate 181,434 of JXCR01140223.1, read as the reverse complement.
TATTTCTTTATTTTATAAACTTATTTTTATGTATGAAATCTGTGTTTTGTCGTATCCTTTTCATGAATTCTGAGTAGTTTTACTTATTCTTGTCCCTACTTTGAGATATGATTTTATGAAGAATTAATTTTTTATATAATTTTAAATGTCAATAATTTGTGATGATTTAAACTCTAATCTTCATTTACTTTTTAATCTGGCCAATTGAAATGTTAAATTATATTGAGAAACATATGTTTCGAAAGGACTATGATTTCTACAACATGGGGAGAATCACATTTGATTCCATGGGAGAGGATGTCATACATGGGGTTGAGTGCAAATAAATTGGGAAATATACTTTATTGGATCCAAAATTGGAGATTTTAATGTGACAGATTAAAATTCCTAATTTGGTTCAGTTGATTGGAAACAAATGTGAGATTGTTTGCCCTCAGGTGAGGGAGTAGTGGGAGCTATAGAGTGGCAGTCGGTATCCTCCCAACATAACCACGGGACCAAAATTTGGATTAATCAATGTTCTTTATGCACTTGGAAGAGAGTAAAGAATATGATTGCTCTTATTTGACACAAAATAATTTAAATATAAATATATTTTCAAATGATTTTAATTTCTTCAAAAATCATATACTCATTGTAAAGAGGAAGGATGCTCTCTTCAATTTGATCTAATTACCACAAAAACTTTATTTAGTTTTCGTAAATTTAATTTTTGATAGTTTAAAAATTATTTTAATTAACCTAGTCTTTTAACTGAATTTTATTGTCAGCACAAATTTAGGGGGGTCTTATGGAAGCTGTCNTATATATATATATATATATATATATATAGTTTAGAAAAATATGAAATCAAACCGATCCCAAAAAAAACTCAGTTTTGATGAAAGAACACTACACCTCAAGCTATATATCTATCTCGAAACGTAAACACACAACTAGATAGTGAGGCTCAATCAAATAAACTTAGAAATATATGAAATCCGTTCGATTTGCGAAACCATTTTATTATAAGCTGACAATTTCCCCTATTTAATATGAAAAATTAAATATGGTTTATATTGGGTTCTTGAAAGTTTCCTATAAAAGCAAGCCCTTATTGTTAATTACATCTTAGATACCGAAGTCACCTAAAAAAACTCTCGATAAAAATCAGGGGAGAATATCTTTAAGAAGTTCAAATAAATAGGGCTTTTCAACGAGATTAGACAAAGATATGTGAAATGGGAATGACACAAATTTGGAACATTTTATTTTTGGAATCCAAAGGAAGAAGAACTAGGGGATGTCACACATCCTGAGGAGAACCTTGGTGACTTCTCAGTCTACCCTATGGTTTGGTTTCAATTCAGAGTAGAAATATTTAAATGTTTCATACTGCTAATTTTATTAATTAGGACTTACATTTGTGTGAAACGATCACACAAATAGCCTGGAAGATGTGAGGATTTAGATCGTGACGAACAATAACCTCGGAATCCTAAAACAGGTTAGGGCTTTTATTATATAGCAGAGTCATACAAAGGCCTAAAGAAAAGTTGAGGACTTATGTCGCACTAGGCGGACAACGTTGAAATTCTATGGCTGGTTGTTTAATTCTAAAGAATAATTGTGTTGGTGTAGATATGTTTTGCTGTTGAAGATGACCGTGTTACCCATAATCCTAGCTCCAAGCTCCACATCATGGTGAGTTTAAGTTTTAGAAGTGTCAAATTGTAGAGATTGAGAGAAATATCAAGTTCAAAGGTCAAGTTTTCTAATGTGTCAAGTTATGATGTCAAATCAAATGTTTCCTAGGGTTATGGTCATTTAAATACATGGGGGATGTTAAAGTTGATTAGAGCGACACCGGTTAAGATCCTACGGTTCCCTCATTTCGGCACCACTATTTTTTTTTGGATTCACTTAATATAAAAAAAAATTACTAAACTCAACTCAATGAGTTCCATACCTTCACTTAGCCGTGGGAATTCTCATTAGCAACCGTAGGTTATCTCCTCTGAGGGATTCCCGATCATCCGATAGAGATGTTTTAATTTAGTTGCAAATTTTGTTTTATTTTGTTTGTGATTAAATTTTGAGTTTTCCTATATTTTGACTATTTTAGACGTGAATTTTATTATGTTGTGATTTTAGTTTTGGTTTCACTTATTCTAAAGGTTTTAATTTTTTTTGGCATGCAGGGTGATTTTGTTGTTTAACATGCAAATTTATGAGCATGTTGAACTCACTTTTGGTTGAGGTTTAGTTTTCCCACATTAGTTGCCTAAGACCTAGCCATAGGATTTTCCCGTTGACTATTCTTAAAAAACTAGAAAGGAACCCTCACCATTAGGAACTCCAAATTCCTCTTTGCTCAACTTGAAGTTCCACATATCGGTCCTAACCTCTAGCACTTAGTAGGTGGAGTCAGTATGTGGGATCTCAAGGAGAGTCCCTATAGGAATGTTTGACCTTAGGGTTGACTCTAGGTGTTGGTCTAGAGCTAGTTCACTCACCTACACTCACTCTCACCCACAATCGCTCACAACCCAAAACCCAAAATGGTTGACTTGGATCCCTTGATCCTTTGGGAGACTCATGTAGATGGTCCCCTAAACCCACTAGCCCTACGCTAGGGTTTAGCTAAGACTACTACATAAAGGACCCAAATGGGGATTCCATTGGTCCATAGTTCACATATGATGGTTGGCTTCCCAGTTCTACCAAAAATACCCAACTTGGCCTTTTGCCCCTAAATCTACCTAAACTACTCAAATGCCCTTGAAACCCAAAATTTGGTCAAAATCCTCAAATTCACCCAAAATACCCAAATTTATTCAAAAATCAATTCAAACCATTTCAAAATACCCAAATGACCCAAAATCACCCAAAAATTCCAAAATTACCAAAATACCCCCAAATTTGCCAAAATTACAAAAATACTCTTGGTACCCCAAACTTTAACAAAACCCTCCAAAATCACTTCAAATGTTTCCAAAACCATTCAATTGAACACAATTTCCCCAATTTGACCATTTTGACCAAAACCCCCAAATTGCCTTTAAAGACTCAAATTCCCCAAATTTACCTTAAATGTCCATCAATTTGGTTCCAATTTCCATCAATCTCAATTTTAAAATCAAATTTACCCTTCATAGGATAAATATAAACCAAATACAAGCCTAATTGGCCCATGCTTTGAGATCAATCTTGATCTAAGTCAAACCCCCAATTTTGGCCCTATGACTTAATCCTACCAAATTGAACCCCATAACCTACTCAATTTGGCACAATTTGAATCCTAAATATTTTATAACACTCGTACACACCAAAAATGACCTTAAATTGGCCTTGGTGAAGCCTCAAATTCATTTAATTTCAACCCAAGTTCAAAATCCCCAAATTTGCCCCAAATTGGCTGTCTCCAAATTCCACCAAATTGAATGCCCTAAACCCAAAATTGACACCCAATTTATGTTCAAAACTCTTCATGACATTCCTATAGACCACTTTCAACAATCAATTTGAACCTCACCCAACCTTAGCCCAACCTAGAACCAAGTCTAGTCCAACATGCCCAAATTGAACAAAATCTCAAAATCCTTCAAATTGAGCTTCCAATTGAACCCAAAATCACTTCAATACTTCACAAAAAATCTTCATGATAATCATCTACACAATATTGAACAATCAATTAGGCTCAAATTCATGGCTAGCCTAACCCAAACCTAACTTTTAGCCATTCAGACCCATGCACCAAAATTAACTTAGCCTTCTCAAAGCCACCAAATTGATGACTCTACAGCCACTATGTACACTCTATTGACTAGGCTAAACCCCCTTAGACCAGCCATGATGAGCTATGGACCCTTGGATCCCTAAATTAAGGGATTTATGCCCATTTATGGGCCTTAACAAAAAATCTTCCTTATCATCACTTGTCATTGAGGGTTAATTATAATTACCCCTCCCACTGGCTCATCTGATCTCCTGGCCCCCTCCCCTGGCCCCGCCGGCCAACCTAGTGGCTGGAAGACATCAAAATCAAGAGCCCCAAGCCAAAATTCAAACCCAAACTCACCCATATGAGCTGGTCAATTCCAATTAGCTTAAACACTTCAAAACCCTCCACCTAAGCACCATTTTGCACCCCTTAATTGGCCATGATAGCCACCCTTGGCCATTTTTATTTAAACCTCACCTCCTTGGCCAAGAGGGGAGAGTTGAAATTTGCTGAAGGAAACTCTGTCAAATTGCTCTCAAAGACTCCCTAAGACCTCCTCAGTTCAAGCCCACCATTTTCCCTCATTGATCCCCCCCATGGAAGCTCAATTTTGAGCTCAAATTTCTGCTAAAACCCGGAGAAAACTCCCCACAGCTCCACAACTCACCAAACTCCAATTACTCATGCACACACCATCCCCACAGTGAGAGAAGTTGATTCCACACAAAAGCCCCCTCTGAAAAATCCTCTAACCTAGCTCTAGACTAACACCTGAAAACCACCATGATTAAATTCATACCTAGACCATTCACCAAAGCTTGGGACTTAATCTAGAGGTTTGTCGGGACCAATCGAAGTTACCACAACCATCTGATTGAGGCCTCCGCTCTTAAACAAAGGTATTGAACCCTAACCCTAATCCGAGCTTATTTTTACTCTCTGTATGTATTTACTGTATTTCAGACCATATAATCCGTATAGATGTACTAGTCTTAAGTAGATGAAAGTTTAGAAACAAACCTCATGTGATTTGGTTGAGTCTAGGCCAAGATTTTAAGGATTTTGTGTGAACAACTCAAGGGTTAGGTCACTCAGGGACGATAACGGAGAGCTGTCTGATGGCGCATGTATTCAACGGACGGAGGAGATCAAGCCAGAAAAATCCATGGTGCATAAAGCGTGGTCCGCTTAAAGGCTACGTGGCTGGTGGCGTCAAATGACGGAGCGACGCATGGAGCCTTCGGAGCGAACGAGGATGAGTTGGCGCCACATGGATAAGTAGAAAAAAATGGGATTTTTGAATTATTTTAAATGCCTAAACTTCAAAAATCCATATCTTTCTCTATAAAGTTATAAAAATAAAAAAAATACCCTCTTGCTCAGAGAATAGACGAGAATAATGTGGAAAAAAAAAATTATTTTTTAAATATATTATTTTTAATGAATTAAATACCCTATATGGAATTTTAATTCTCCATGGCTTAAAATATTACACCATAGCTTGAAATTTTGTTGGTTTATTCCCCATCAGAGAGGAGATGTTCTCTAATTGTTCCAAGGTCACAGAGCATCTCTATGCTTCTAACCCTAATTTTCAAGTTAAATTGAAGCTTTTGGTTTATTTTAATTATATAAATCAAAGCATCACCTAAAAAATTATGAGAATAATTTTAGTAGGTTCCCTGTGGTTAGAGAAGTTTAGGGAAAATATTGTGACGCTTTGAATCATTTTGTGAATTTCTAGACTTAGTTAAATGTGAATACTTTAAATTAATTTATGTAAATTAAATACATATAAAAAATTAACCAAATAAACTCCAAATTATTCATAAAAATCATATCTACCCACTGTAAAAATTTGAAAATTATTTGGCTTAGTCCAAGCACTAAAATGGATTTTTAAGGAAACCTTACTTTTTGTATAAAAATAATTATATTAAATTAAATATGCTTAGAAAGATTATGAAAATTTTTTTTTCCGAGTTCCTTGTGATCAGGTACATTTTATAAAAATAAAACCCATTTTTGTGAACATATTTCATTTTTAAAATATTCTTTGAATTAAAAATAATTAAAATAATCAAAATTTTCAAAAATAAAAAAAATGGTTTAAAATGAATGGAAATATCTCTTGATCACTTAAAATTCATTAGGTCATTTTTCCTAATTTTTCTAAGTTAAAAAAAATTTTAAAGGCTTAAAATGAATTTTTCAAATTTTCTCACTAAAATAATTATAATAAATAAATTAAAAATCATAAAAATATAAGATTTGATTCTCTGGGTTTTTTGATGTGAGAGAAGTATATTAAAAATATAAAAATAATTTTTGCAATTAAAAATATTATTTTCTATTCAATTTGATCGTTGAAATTGATTAAAAATTAAATAATAAAATTACAATTTGTATCCAAAAAATCATGAAATCTTACCTAAGTGTTTCTCTGTCCTTAGGGAACCTCTACTATTTTTTCCATAAATATAAATTTTATTTTGGATAATTAAATAAATTAACCTTTAAAAATTTTGTTTTCTAAATTTAAATAATTATCTAAATTAAATCAAATTTTGAGAGGTCTACATGTTCTCTTCTAACATTATAATTACCTCATGGATATGACACTTTAAACCCTCAAAATTATTTGAGTTCTGTTTAAAAGAGATATGGCACTTTAAACCTCATGGATCATTCAAAACCCCAAGGGCAAAGTGGTAATTTTAAAACTTTGGTGCCTTAATAAAAAAATTTTGGATTAATCAAAGTGAAAATGGGTAATTTTGATCTTAAAAAATATGTTTGGATGATTGAAATACAATGGGGCTAAAAGGTAGAAACCCATTTACCACCCTTGCACAACATCAACTAAAAGCATAATTCTCCTAATCTTCATGACTTGAAAGTCAATTAAAGATTAAATGATTCTTAAGTGATGGGCTTAAGCCAGAAAGCTGATAATTTACTTTGCTCAAGCCCAAAGTTGAGGATGATGTGATCATTTAATAAGCATATATGACACTTAAATCAAAACTTTGAAAACCACTGTTTCACTCATTATCATTGTTAAAGGCTTGGTAGTGACATAGGTTCGATGTTTAAACCCAAGCTGATTGGAATTAGAAAAATATGGTTGGTGATTAACATATTTAAGCACCACAAGCCTGACTTTAACCCCGGGCACCACAATCTTAAATGACTCAAACATGCCTTAAGGGCACCCACTCACATAACTTTTAAATAAAACATCAATTGACTAATCGAGTATCCTATCCTTGGGGTAACCACACTCTAGCCTCAGATGATTATTGGAAGATTATGATAAGATCAAAAAGAGCTCGGGATATTTCAAGAGACATTCAAAATGATCTAGGGCCACTCCTTGAACATTTTGAAATCTATTGGATATTCTGAAGGGTAAATTGAACTTGTCATATTTTGTTCTAAAATCATCCACTAGGATCTTCCGAGATTAAACAAAATCATAACTTGGGGTTTGGTAACTAAACCTCCATCTACTCTTACAACATTAACCTTCTTGTAATACTTGCAAGTACTAAGCTTTCAGGTGGTGGAACGAGAAGACTTGCCAGATACACTTTTAAAATTTATAGTACCATCTTTTCTCGTACTTCCCACATTGTATTTTAATGCTTATAAAACTTGCATGTTAAACAACGATGACACCCTGCATGAAAACCAAAATTGCTAAGATAGTGACAAAACTAAAACCAAAACTAAAATCAACCAAGATAAAAATTATTTCCACAACATTCAAAATATAAGACAACTCAAAATTTAATCACAAACATCACAAAAAACAATTGCAACTAAATTAAGACGTCTCTATCGGATGATCGGGAATCCCTCGGAGGAGGTAACCTACGATTGCTAATGAGACTTCCTACAGTCTAAATGAAAGTATAAAACTCATTAAGTTGAGTTTAGTAAATTTATTTGGACTAAGAGAATCCGATAGAAAATAGTGGTACCAGAATAAGGGAACCGTAGGATCCTAACCGGTGTTGCTCTAATCAACTTTAACATGCCTCATAATATTTAAAGAACTATAACCATAGAAACACCTGATGTGACATCATAACTTGACAAAGTAGAAAATTTAAACTCGCCACAACGAGGAGCTTGGAGCTAGTATTGTGGGCAGCACAACCATCTTCAATAGCAAAATTTGTCAACATCAGCTAAACCATTCTTTCCTTAGAATTAAACAACCAAGCCATAGGATTTCAAAGTTGTTTGCTTATGCAACATAAATCCTCAATCTTTTATTTAGGCTTTTGTATAGCCCTGCTATACAATATAATCCCTAACTCATCTTAGGATTCTGAGGTTATCGTTCGTCATGATCTAAATCCTCACATTTTTCAGGCTATTTGTATGATCGTCTCACACGAACATAAGTCCAAATTAATAAAATTTGTAGGATGAAACACTTAAATATTTCTCCTCAAAATTGAAGATAAATCATAGGATATCTTGGAAAGTCACCGAGGTTCTCCTCTGGATCCATGACATCCCCTAGTCTCTCTTCCTTTGGATTCTACAATAAATGTTCCAAATTTGAGCGAATCCCTTTTAACGCCTCTTTTTCAGATTTCATTGAAAAGTCCTATCCTTTGACCTCTTTGTAGATAAAATTTCCTAATTTTTAGCGAGAGTTTTCTTAGGTAACTTTGGTTATCTAAGACATAATTAACTTTAAGGGCTTGCCCTTATAGGAAGCTTGTCTGAACCCAGCTTAATATAAACTCTATGTAATTCTTCGTATTAAATGGGGGAACTTGTTAAAATATAAAATAGTTTTGCAAACCAAATGAATGTCAAATAGTTCTTAGTTTATTTGATCAAGCCTCATCCTCAAGTCTTGTGTTTATCCTTCAAGATAAATATAAGGTTTGAGGTATAGTGCTCCTTCATTTAAACTATGATTTCACTTTGATTTCATATTTTTCTAAAATATATATACATATGTAAATTAAATGTCTTTTTGAAGCGGGCGACAAGATTTCAGTTTCGGCGGCCCACAACTTCCAACAGGCAACTCCACACCAAAAATAGTGCCGACAGCTTCTGGCGACTCCGCTTGTGACTAGCTTTTCTCTCCATTTAAATCAAGAAATATTATATTTATAAATCGGTAATGTGTTCATGTCCCTCATAAACCAAATTACCCTTCTTTCATTAGCATGCTTTACCCATTTCTATCTTGGGAAAGTACAACCAACTCTTTGGACTCAGGACCGTCTGTTCAATCACCTTCGAATAGGGAGGTTTAGGGGGCCATTAAGGACTTTTTAATCTTCATGTGGGGTCAGACCCCTAATAGGTGTGTTGGTGGACTAGTTCCACCTGGGCATTGTGCGTTGTTAAGTTTGTCCTGCAATGGGTCCTGAACTTCACTTTTTTTCCCTTTTGAGTTTGATTTGTTGTTTTGCAAATTAAATCGGATTGTGTCGTGCTGCGTGAGCTCTTTAAATTTTCCTTATACTAATTAAATCTTTCTACTTCTAAACTATTTTTACTAAAATTTTAAAACCTCTACAAACTAAATAAGGACTTACCAGGTCTACAGATTGGCCTCTGCTAGTTTTAGTGCTTGCACTAGGATTACAAGTTATTTGCCAAATAGCTAACCCTAGAGCTTTCACTTTTGAAGTTGTTGTAATGGCATTCCCAATGCTCAGTTTTTCCTGCAACCTGCCGATGAGTCGCGATGCTCGCAATGTCGCTCCCATAATCAAGTTTGGAGCAGGATTTGAAGATCTCGAGGTCGTTCTCAGGAAAGCCATATTTTTCATAATGAAAGTCACCGTTCCAGAGGTTCAAGAACCGTCTGTCGAGTTCAATCTGAACTGCCATCAGGATTTCCCTTCTTACAAGAAGGTCAAGACTACTGCCACCGCGGAACCTACCAAGCCTGATGTTCCCGTTGTTGCTAAGGGAAAAGAAGCTATGATCATTAAAGACCGGACTGAGGGGTTAGCTGTCCCGCCATCAGTGTTTGAAATCGGATCAAGTTTGATGACTGCATCGTTAACCTAAACCCAAAGGAGAAACTGCAGCCGGAAGGTTCGGAGGGCTATTGATCCCACTTAATATTGCTAATATGCAAAGTACAACAATAATTCAGTGTATATTTCACCTATATTTCCTTACTTTACAACAAAACCAAAAACTTGATCCTAAAAAAAAATAATAATTTAACTTTTAATTTATATACATTGGGATACTACGTAAGTATATGTATCGTTATCAAGTAATATAAGACTTTTTGATTAAGACCTAAATATCAAACCCACAGGGAATTTATATAATATGCATTTTAGAAAACATCTATTTTTTAAAAAGACAATTACTTAAACTGAATATGTTTTGCAGTAATAAAAATTCAAATATTTTTTTGGTATTTTTAATATTTTGACAAAATAGTAACAACTTAAAAAGTTAACTAGAGTTTTGTAGATGAAAAGCACTTAATAAGAAAAATATGTTTCTTCTTATCATGAATCAGTAAAGTATAGGAATTCTGTTTTGGAAGTATGCAAATTGTGTTGTGCCAAATAGGAGCAATAATTTTCTTTACCCTTACTAGAGATGCTATAAAGAACATTTATTAATTTAAAGTTTGAATTGTTTTGAAGACCGGCTAAGCAAGGAAGATACTAGCTCTCACACTAGAGTTCCCTCGATTCCCTCCACCTATGGGCTAACAACAGGGAAGATACTAGCTCTCACTCTAGAGTTACCTCGATTCCCTCCACCTGGGGGCTAACATTCTCTCATTGGAAGATACTAGCACTCACTCTAGAGTTCCCTCGATTCCCTCCACCTGAGGGCTAACATCTCGTATCAAAAACAAAACAATAAACCAAGTTAGGGGCTTTAACCTGTCACTTTAAAGTCCTCTAACTCTACACCCAACAATAAACCAAGTTGGGGGCTTTAACCTGTCACTTTAAAGTCCTCTAACTCTACACCTTTTAATGAATATTTCCTTATTTATTTGCACTCAATCATATGAACTACATTCTCATTCTTAAAACCTCATGTGATTCTTTCCAGTAGTTGACTGAGACAATACCAGCCTGGTTCTTACATGTTCTCACAACAAATCTTAACATCTGGATTGGTCAAATCAAGAAGTAAATGAAGAGAATGGATTTAAATCATCACAACTTCTTCCAACATTGAAGATCAATACTCTTTACAATTTCCATCCACAACTTAATTACTTATCATTTTAAGAAGAAAGATAAAGAAAAGTACTCAGGATCCATGGAGAAAACAAAACCACACTTTAGTTTAAAAGAAGAAATCATTGTCAAACCAATAATAAATCTCAGCTAAAACCAAAAGAAGTCTAAAAAAAAAGATAAAAACTTATCTCAAGTTCTCCACCAAACTCTTGAATTTCCTTCGAATCTCTTCTCTTCACAATCACTCAAAATAAACTAACAAAAAATATAAAATAAAAGTAAAAGTGGTGCTTGAAAATCTCTTCGAACTAACTCCCCAAATTGATGAACTTTCAAAATTTTCCAAGTGTTTCAGGACTCTTTGCAATGTCCTCTCTTCTTTCTTTTATAGTTTTCCGAAAGGTGCCTTGAAAACTCTTCAAAATATGTTTAGATTCGATGTACTTTCCCAAGAGATGCATTTTTTCGTGATAATATTTGTTCATGGTGGTTATAACAACCTATTAAGCCAATGAGTGCCTCAAAAACCTCTTCAAAATTCATAAAAACCGACTTTACTCGTCTAGTAAATGCCACTGGCGCTTAAGCGCGGGCCCTCTGGTGCTTAGGCATGGCCTTCTCTGTTTAATCGTCGGTTAAGCACCAGATCTAGTGCTTAGGCGCCAAAACTCTTTTGCACATTTTTCACCTTTTTGCTCCAAATTTGATACTTTTTCACTCCTTTAAGCATTTTTCACACTTTTTACCTGCATCTGTAAGAAAAACACAAAAATACCTTCCATTAAAGCACAATATCTAAAAAATAGGTATAACAATATGTCTAGAAACACTATATATTTTAAGTGTATCAAGATCTCCCAAACTTAAAATGTTACATGTCCTCGAGTGACACTTAAATCCTTAAAAACTACATATGTATGACATGTATATGAGTTTCTTTAGGAGTTACTAAAATTTAGATTTAGAGATATAGCAGTCTAACTTAGAAAATAATATTCAGTAAATGAGATTNGATAGTTACTTATATTAATCATTTTCTCATCTACAAACTTTTTAACTTAAAGTTTTTCTTCATTACTAAAAAATTTAACTAAATTTTCATACTCATTTCTAAAATCAAATTTTACTTCCCTAATATAACTTCATATACATAATCAATTTTTTTTCTTTTGAAATCATATTCACTTGTAGCACATTTGAGAACAAATAAAATTCCAGTTTTTAAAATATTTTTCATCGCCCCAAACTTAAATTTTTAACAGATTAAACAATTTACCATCAGATATATATAAGCAAGAATGAAAATTTAAAAATAACATGCTAATAGAATTTTAAACCCTAATGATACAAGTATAAAACTAAAAACAAGAGCAAAATTAATTTTTGATGAAATTTTCTATATTTTCATTTTACTTTAACATGTAGTGATTCAATAAACCTCTAAACAGTGGGTATAAACTTAAAAGCAAACATACACACTACTGACATCACAATCTTAACATAAAGACAAACTTGCAAACATGATAAAAGAAAAATAAAGGGTAGCAGTTTCTGAATTTCTAGTTTAAGATCTAAGCTAGAAAGATTTTCAACTTTATAACATATACAAAATTAAGTTAAGTTCTAAACTAACTAAATCATAATACTAAATACAAAACAACAGTTATTACCCTAAAATTTAAAAATAAATATTAACTACCACAAACGTCATAATAACAATAAAACATAAAAGTCCAAAACACAACATAGTCCAAAACAACATACAAATGCAAATGTATCAAGTCCAGAGCACATAGTTCATATCATATTACAATCATAAAATACATCTCTCTGCTCTACTCTTCATTTTCAGAATCACCACTGTACCTTTTTTTTTGCAGGCTCATAATCAGGATTTCGAGGATATGGGGGAAATTGCACTCCTCTTTCACCTCTAATCAGGCTCTCCAAAGATGAGTGGAATTTCTCTTCATAATCACTCTTCCTTCTATTATATCTATTAGTATGATCTACAAAACACTCTATATTTTGTACCTAATCAGCGGTAAAAATGATATTATCGATCATCTTCTGCAATAACTCATCTTGAGTCTTAGTAGACTCACCTCTAGATGTAGAAGCACGTGAAGTAGATGGTCTAGATGAAGAAGCAGCAGAGGTAGACACAACAGACGTTTCCATTCCATAGCTTCTGGAAAATCCTCCTCTCCAGCCAAAAATTGAATGCTCAGAATAAGTATTCACATTCACCTTTGTAGTGGGCTTTAGAGGTAATAGAACTTCTTCCCAACTATCATATTTAACCCTAGCCTGCTCGCATAAAGAAAAGATCAAGGAAGCAAATCCCAGACCTGTAGTTGTAACAACTATAGCGGAAGTGATGATAGTCTGACAGATTAAAGCTCCAATGTTGATGAGCTTTCCCTCTTAAATACAATAGTTTAACGTCGCTCTTTCTCTGGTCACTTCACTGAGATGATTGGTCCAAAGCAGACGAGCAGAAATGAAATAGTGTCAGGCTTTTAAAGGTGCATATAACTTTGAAGTTGAGAAATTTACTCTCCTCTCATTGGTAATCTTCCAAAGTCCTCTCCCAATAGTCAAGTATGAAATAATCTTGTCTAACTCTGCTTTAGTTGGACTATAATTTGCATAGAGATATAAAGTATCCGGTGGTAAATGGTAAAAAAAGTTGATTACCTCTGGCAAAAAAGGAACCAACTTTCCTCAAACCATAACTTTATTGTCTTCATCTTCAAGGAGATTTGCATAGAACTCCCTCACAACAGAAATCACTGCAACAACAGAGAAACAGTAAACTGTTTCCACTGTCGACAAACAATTAAATCTAAACATCGCTCTGGAATCAATTTTCGTGACTGTAGAGTGTCACTGTATCGATCTTGAGCCTTCAAACTAACAAATTTGCTCGAATCAAATGGGCTTTTTCCTCTATTCCCCTTCATTCTTGGTGTCATTCTACAAATTTTATAAATTCCAAAAATAACTTCAAAAATCAAGTTTAAATCACTAAACTAAACTTCCAAAAGCACAAATTAAACTTCCTAAGAAATTTCCGTAGAATTTTTTCTCATTTTTCACCATGAATAGTGAATTTTCAAATTTCTCCAAATGTGCTCAAAATACATGGTAAAAATCCAAAATTTTTGCATAGAAGTAAATCTCTTACCTCAAGGAATCTGAATATAGCAAAATTTTCTTGATTCCACTAAGAAATCTCCACTTAATGGTGTGCCCTAGCCCTTAAAAATTGTACTTTTTAGAGGTAGAAGACGACAAGAGGCGTTAAAAACGGGGTTTTTGGACCAAAATTTCACTTTTAAGCTCTTGAGAACCAGTTTTTATGAACCGGTGCTTAAGCACGAGTAAGTGGTGCTTAGACGCCTGCCTCTCGGGTTAGCACACACTTAAGCGCTATAAATGGAGCTTAACCGCCAGTGCATTATTTTCAAAATCTTTAAATTTAAGTAAAATGTACTATCTGCCTAAGTAAACCACCCATAAATGGTCTCATAGCACTTAATTGACTATTTTGAACTTCCTATAACTACTCTTTCTCTCCCTCTCAAAATTCTCCATACTAACTATTTTAATTCGAGGCTAAGAAAATACAAAATTTTCATGAAAACAAACTTATATTAATTCACAAAAAAGTACAAATACTATTGACACTTAATGCTCACTCCAAATAGTCTTGGATGAGAAAATTTTCTGATGTACAAAACACTTAACACACATTCACAATTAAACACATAAGTAACATAAACACTAACACATGTCATAAACACTAAAAAAACTTAAATACAATGACTTTAATCATAAAAAAACAAACATAGAACTTAATTCCATTCTTAATTAGAAGGAAAAAATTGAGGTCTTTGATTAGTCTCTCCTGGGGAATTGGAATATAAAGTTGATAAAACGGACGATAGTGAAGTGCTCTGATGCAATCTTCTTCAATCCACTTTTGCTTAAGAAACATCTCCTTATCTGCTTCCTCTATATAACTAGTGTGGCTAAATTGCATTTTCAATTGCCATCCAATTTGCTTAAGATGTGCATGAATTTCCAATACCTTAGTCTCCAGTACATACATGGTATTTTCAATTTTTTTGATCTTCTCTGATATCCCTTCAATACTAACAACTAAGAAATCGTTATACATCTCTTGTGAACTTTGACTTATGAATTTCTTCATCCTGGTAGTCTCCTCCTTCTTCAAATCCATCTCCCATGAAGACATCATCTTAAAATCTCTCTCTCTTTTAGGTTTTAGAGCTAGAAATGATCTATGGTGAAATTTCTTCACTAAACCCTTCTATTTATAGGCCTAAATTCTTCCAATAACTCCTAGACATGTTTAGAAACTGCTAAGACACATATTTGCAAACTTCTAGGCGGTTTTTCCTTCAAGAATATTTATTTTGCACATGTTTTTAAACTGTCGCGCTTAAGCGCCAGCGCACATTTTTGCACAAGTCAACTAAACATCCAAATTCTCATTTTAACTTGTCTAAATTACTAATTTAAGTCTTAAAATCAATACTAACACATAAAAGTTTCCAAAAATACTACCCCAATTTTCTTAATCACACATAAAACAATAATAAAAATAAAAAACACAGTGATGCTTATGGGTTGCCTCCCACGAAGTGCTTGGTTTTACGTCATCAGCCCGACGTAACCAGTGCTTACTCTGGTTGACCCAACATCATTCTATCATTAAAAGTTTGCTGATCCCCTATGTAATAAGGTTTCAGTCTATGTTCATTAACTTTAAAGATTTTCTCAGATTTAGGATCTTCAATATCGACAGTTCCATAAGGATAAACTTTCATTACAATAAATGGGCCCATCCACCTAGATTTAATTTCCCTAGAAATAATCTTAACCTTGAATTATATAGTAAAAATTGTTGCCACCTGGACTTAAGTTTTCTTGGAAATAATCTTAACCTTGCATTATATAGCAAAACTTGTTGCCCTAGGCTGAAAATTTTTAGTAAGAATCTTTCGATCATGCCACATTTTCATCTTTTCTTTATAAATCTTGGCACTTCCATAAGATTCATTCCTTATCATTTCAAGCTCATTTAATTGTTATAATATTTTCTCACCAGCATTTTTCAAATTATAATAGAACTCTTTAATTTCTCAAATAATGCTTTATGCTCAAGTTCAACTGGTAAGTGATAAGCTTTCCCAAATATTAGCCTATATGGGAACATTCTGGACATTCCTATAGGAGTTCTATATACAGTCCTATAAGCCCACAAAGCATAGTCAAGTTTGATTGACCAATCCATTTTTTGTTGGATTCATAGATTTTTCCATAATTCTTTTAATTTTTTGATTGGATAATTCAGCCAAACCACTTATCTGAGGATAATAAACAGTAGCAATCAAATGATTTATATGGTATTTCTTTAATAAATTCTCTCCATTATGGCATTTCTGAAATGACTTCCCCCATCAGTAATGTTAACTCTTGGCATCCCAAATCTACAAAATATATTCATTTAAAAAATTTTGCAACACTTTGAGCATCACATCGAGGTAAAGCAACAACTTCTATCCATTTGGATACATAGTCCACTGCTAAAAAAATATATGAATTTTCGAAAGTGGTATAAATTGTCCCATGAAATCTAATCCCCAAACATCAAATATTTCAACTTCTAGCATATAATTGAGGAGCATCTCATTTCTTCTAGAAATATTTCTTACTCTTTGACATCTATCACAAGTTTTGATATAGGCATTAACATCTCTAAAAATTATAGGCCAATAAAATCTAAATTGTAAAATTTTGTTTGTTATTTTATCAACATCTCTAAAAATTGTAGGCCAATAAAATTCAAATTGTAAAATTTTGTATGTTGTTTTATCAACATTAATATAAGCATTAACATCTCTAAAAATTGTAGGCCAATAGAATCCAGATTATAAAATTTTGTATGTTGTTTTATCAACACGTAGGCCAATAAAATCCAGATTGTAAAATTTTGTATGTTGTTTTATCAACACTAAAATGTCCTTAACATCTTTAAAAATTATAGGCCAATAAAATCCAGATTGTAAAATTTTGTATGTTGTTTTATCAACACCAAAATGTCCCACAAAAATTATGACATTTTTGGATAATCTCATAAGTTTCTTCTAATGGTACACATCTTTGAATAACAAGATCCTTTCCTTGTTTATATAAAATTGGATCATCCCAAAAATTAGTCTTAGCTTCATAAATAAATTTCCTCTTCTGTTGGTATGTCATTCCATAGGGTATTATCACTAACAATAAAGTTCACAATGTCAGCATACTACGGAACATGCCACTCACTAATAGTGAATAATTTTTCATCTGGAAAATGTTCATTAATTTCATTTTCAAAACAGAGTGGTTTTTCTAACTCAAGCCTGGACAAATGATCAGCAATTTAATTTTCAATCCCCTTCCGATCTACTATTTCAAAATCAAATTCTTGCAAAAGAAGAATCTATCTTATAAGTCTAGGTTTATCATCCTTCTTTTTCATTAAATACTTAATAGCAGAATGATATGTATGCACTATACAATGAGTTTCAATTAAATATGATCTAAATTTATCAAAAGCATATACTATTGCTAATAACTCTTTTTCAATTGTTGTATAATTAATTTGAGTTTCATTAAGAGTTTTACTAGCATAGTAAATAACTTTAAAAATTTTATCATATCTTTGCCCTAAAACACCTCCTATAGCATAATCACTAGCATCCCACATCAATTCCAAAGGTTTTTCCCAGTTTGGTGAAACTATAATTGGTGCAGTGATTAATTTTTTTAATAATTTAAAAGCTTTTAAGCATTCCTCATTAAAATTGAAAATTGCATCTTTCTCTAGTAAATGGCATAAAGGCTTAGCAATCTTTGAAAAGTCTTTAATATATTGTCTATAAATCCATCATGTCCTAAAAAACTCATAATTTTCCTGACATTTATTGGATAAGGTAAATTAGTGATCACTTGAATTTTAGCATGATCTACTTCCATACCATTTCTGATATTTGATGACCTAATACAATTCTTACTACTACCATAAATTGACATTTTTCCTAATTTAGGACTAATTTTTTTTCTTCACAATGCTTAAGAACTTTAGATAAATATTATAGACTTGAGTCAAATGAAGTTCCAAACACTGAAAAGCCATCCATAAAGACTTCAATCCCTTTTTCAATTAAAACACAAAAAATGTCATCATACATCTTTGAAATGTAGTAGGGCCATTACATAAACCAAAGGACATTTTTCTAAAAGCAAAAGTACCATAAGGATTGGTAAATATTGTTTTCTCTTAATCCTAAAGAGATATTTGAATTTGGTGATAACCAATATATCCATCCAGAAAACAAAACTATTTATGCCCAGTTAGTCTATCCAACATTTGATCTAGAAAGGGTAATGAAAAATGATCTTTTCTTGTGACAAGATTTAATTTTCTCTAATCAATGCATATTCACCACCCTATAACTTGTCTAGTAGGTATTAACTCTTTATGTTCATTTACAGTTACAGTTACTCCTCATTTCTTAGGAACACAATGAATTGGACTAACCCATGCACTATCTTAATTAGGGTAGATAATTCCAACATCTAACCACTTTAAAATTTCTTTCTTAACTACTTCTTTCATAATAGGATTCAGTCTCCTTTGTGGATCAGCCTTGGGTTTGCAATTCTCTTCCATATGAATTCTATGCATACAAATAGAAGGATTGATTCCTTTAATATCAGTAATTGTCCATCCAAAGGCTTTCTTAAACCTTTTTAGAATTTTCATCAACTGTTTTTCCTCTTCCATCATTAAATTCGAGAAAATTATAACAGGTAAAGTAGAGGAATTTCCTAAAAATGCATATTTTAAATGATCAGGGAGTAACTTCAACTCGAGTTTTGGAGATTTTTCAATAGATGGACAAAATGAGTTATCTTTGTTTATCATGTCCAGNAAAGTCCTCTAACTCTACACCCTTCAATGAATATTTCCCTATTTATTTGCACTCAATCATATGAATTACATTATCATTCATGCAACCTCATGTGATTCTTTCTAATTGTTGACTGAGACAGTACCAGCCCGGTTCTTACATGTTCTCACAACAAATTTTAACATCTGGATTGGCCAAATTAAGAAGTAAATGAATTGCATGGATTTAAATCATCACAACTTCTTCCAACATTAAAGATCAATACTCTCCACAATTTCCATCCAAAACTTAATTACTTATCATTTTAAGAAGAGCGATAAAGAACATTACTTAGAATCCATAGAGAAAATAAAACAACACTTTGGTTTAAAAGTAGAAATCATTGTTAAACCAACAACAAGTCTTAATTAAAACCAAAAGCACTCTCAAATCAAAAGAAGAAAAACTTATCTCAAATCCTCCACTTAACTATTGAAGTTCCTTTGATTCTCTTCTCTTTACAATCACTCAAAATAAACTAACAAAAAGGATAAAATAAAAGTAAAAGTGGTGTCCGAAAATCTCTCCAACTACTCCCCAATTTGATGAACTTTGAAAACTTTCTAAGTATTTTCAGGACTCTTTCCAAAGTCCTCTCTTCTTTCTTTTATAGTTTTCTAAGAGGTACCTTGGAAACTCTTCAAAATGTGTGCCAATTTGATGTATTTCTCAAAGGGATGCTTCCTTTCGTGATAATTTTCGCCCATGGTGGTTATAACCACCTATTAAGCCAATGGGTGCCTCAAAAACCTCTTCAAAATTTGCAGAAACTGACTTTACTCGTCTAGTAACTACCACTAGCGCTTAAGAGCGGGACCTCTAGCGCTTAGGCGCGACCTTCTCTGTTTAACCGACGCTTAAGCGTCGGATCTGGCGCTTAGGCGCCAAAACTCATTTTCACATTTTTCACATTTTTGCTCCAAATTGAATCCTTTTTTCACTCCTTTAAGCATTTTTTACCTATTTATTTGTATCTGCAAGAAAAATACAAAAATACCTTCCATTAAAGCACAAATAGGTATAAAAATGTGTCTGGAAATGCTATATATTCTAGGTGTATCAGTAAGGTCACGAAGGAGAGTGATATTTTGAATTACTTTATTCAAACTGTGAAACCTATTGATATTGGAGCCATAATTGTAAAATCTATTTTGGGTTTGATTGTAAATGGATCTGCAACTGGATTGGACACCCATATACTATTTTCCAACTATGCAGTCAATCGCAAGTACCATATGAAAGTTTAGAGAAAGTCCTACTACCTTGGAAGCCGATGGATCCTGAAGTTTACTGCAGTTGCATTGGAACGGGAGATGAAAATTTTATAGATGTACTAATGGTTCATGGATCTCAGAATTCATCACTTATTCAACCCTACTAGAACTTGAGTGCACTTTCAAAAGGATTAAAAAGATAGAGAAAGAAGTGCATAATCTTATACATGCAATTGAGAATATTTTGAAAATGCTGGATCACCTGGATTGGAGACTTAAGGAACATTTTGAACATACAGGGCATATTGAAGATGGTTTGGTACATATGTTCAAGAAGCATGCATTGATTGAAGAGGAAAATGCAACTAATGAATTTCCATTTAGGCCCTTCTACAATCTTTATGAACACTACCAGTCTATGGGAGATCTCTACGAGAAAGAGAGTGCCGAAAATGAGTGAAGTTGAATTAAGCACCAAACATTTTGTCTAGTATTGTTTGTTATAGTCTGTTATGTTGGATTGCTTTACTTTAAGTTGATGCACTATTTATGTTATTTGCTGTGAAGTTTGATGTTTAGATTTCAGTGTTTAGGATGTTGGTTTGATTTAAAACATTGAATTTGTTATGTGTTGGGTTGAAAATTGTTAGTTTGTAATAACTCAAATTTTATATATAAATACGAGTTTTGTGTTGTTTTTGAAAATTTAGTGTTAGTTTGATGTTTAATTATGCTTAGAAAGGTTTATTTGAGTCAAATAGAGGTTGATGTAAAGTGCCACGGAGCAGATTTTCACAAAAACTGAAATCGAACAAAAATATGCTTTGACGCATGATGCGCCAACTTACAGAGCCTTGGCGCATGATGCGCCAAATGTCCGAACATGCTATATTTCCTAGAAAACAATGAAATCACACGGACAACCTCCATTTTTGTCGCTTGAGTCATCTTCTACCTCAAGACCTTGATTTAGAGCATCACATTGTGGGCTAAAGAGAAAGATTCAGAGAATAAGAATCATAGATTTCATTTTCTCTTGGTAAGAGCTTCACTTTAAATTAGAAATTTTTGATTTTCACCATGGATTTTGGGATATCTAAAAAATGGAATTTTTGATGAAAGTGCGTGAAGAAAACTCATGGTGAAAAGTTTCTTACCAAATAATCTTGCTTAGAGAGTTAGATTTTCAATTTAGTAATTTATTTGGAATTTATTTGGATTTTTTTAGAAGTTCCAATGGCTCCCCGAGTTAAGAAAGGAAGATAGACCGATGAATTTGATGCTCGATAATTTGTTAGTTTTAAAGCCCAACACAGTTATAATATCTTATTTGAGAACAAAAGAATGATTCAAAAGCGGGCGTTCGCAAACCTGGGAGGCAAGGTCAAAAGGTTGAATCACGCCAGAAATTGGGAGCGATTCTGCTACTTTACTGCTGTGGCGATCATTCCTTTGGTCCGGGAGTTTTATGTAAACTTAAAATTCACTGCAGAAGACCACATTTTGGTGAGAGGTACGCAAGTTGAGTTTACCTCTGAAAGGATCAATGCATTTTATGGGCTTAAAAATGTCTTCCATGATGAATATTCCACTTTTTTATAACTAATTCATCATTGGAAGAATTTATTGCCTTTCTGACTGATGGAAGAGGAGAGTGGACGATAAAGAATAACAAAACAGTTAACTTCCCTGCTTGTAACTTCCCTGCTTCCATGTTAACTATTCAATCAAAAATATGGCACCATTTCATCTCTGTCAGACTTTTACCTACAAATCATCTTACTGATGTTACAAAGGATCGGGCTGTGTTGAACTATTGCATTCAAAATATGAAGGCAATAGACGTTGGTGCACTTATGTTCATCATGCTCAGAGGATTGCTGGTAGTGCTACCATGGGAGGCTTGGGATATCCTACCCTGATTTTCACTTTCTGTGAACAATTAGGAGTTGAATCCCATACAAATGAAAAAAGATTACAGCCTCAGAATCCAATTGGGAAACACATGATTCAGAGAGTAGAATCATTTGTTGAGTCTACAAGTGGAAGAAGGGATAAGCCCTCTACATCTGCTGCAAGGGCATCTACTTCTAGTGCTGCATCTTTGGAAGGTTTTATGGACCAACTTATGGTTCAAAAATATGATATTATTAATATAAAGACTCAGTTGGGAGAGATAGATGCAAGGAATGCATATAATGATGAATATCAGCAGAGGAGAGTTCAACATAATATAGATTTTCAAAATGTTATGGTTAGACACTTCTTGGGTGAGCCTGATGTGAACTTTCTTGTTTGCCCTAGCCTTGTCCCCTATGCTCCCATTCGTGATGAAGAAATAAGAGAAGAAGAAGAAGATGATGATGATGATGGAGTGGAAGGAGATGAAGATTGATATTTTATGAATCTTGTTTAGTTATTTTGATGTGTTTGTGTTTATATTTTGGTGTACTTTTATTTGGAAAACTTGTTGTAGCAAAAGAATTTTTATGTTGTGTTATGGACTTGCAGTTTGTAATAGTAATTACAGACTGTTTACTTTTCAGTTTTAGTTTTATTATTTTCAGTTTGAGCTTGGTATTTTCAGTTTTTATTTTTCAATTTTTATAATCATGTGTTTAATCCCCAACAAGTTCTTCAGAATATATCATGTTTTATTTAATGCTTTAAAGCCTGCATGTAGTTTTACAGTTAGTACCTGCAGTATACCAGAACCAATTTCATGATAAAAAATCCTCTACGGTTAGTTTTTGTTTTCATGCATTTACTGTTTTCTTTCACCAACTAAAATTTTGTACTGAAATGTTTTTAAAATTATTTAAAAATTTAAGTTTGGGGGAAAAGAAAATTTTCTCTTGAAATGGAAAAAACTAAATTTTATTTGTTCTAAAGTAACTATATTTTTCAAAATTTAGTTAACATGACTTGGGATATTAAGATTTAACTTTAAGTGACTATACTTATGTTTATAAATATTATAGTAAATTTAGGTAAAAATTTTTTAATAATGAAGGTCAATTATAAAGTTGAAGATATTTGGTATGATATGATAATACTATGTTTTTCTATTTTAAGTAAAGGAAAATTGTATTTTTAAAATATTAAGAATGTTAGAGTTTCATGTAAGAAGAAAGGAATGAGACTTTATGAAAATCATAAACTAGTATAACTTTATTAAGTAAAGAGGGATGTGCAGTTTTAACTTTAAGAAGAGGATAGTGAAGTTCAAAACTAATAGAGACTATCCAGATATAGTAATCCTCATTTAAAAAAGGAAAAAGAAAAAGAAAAGAAAGGATTAAAAAGATTCTAAAAAAAACAAAAAAAAAGGTGTGGAGAAGCTTAAGAAGATGCCTAATCAAAAAATTAGCTTCACTTGAATCAACTTAAGGAAGGAGCTTTATTACACTTTCTAAACTTGTATTGATTAATAACAATTCTAGTAGAGTTTTTATGAATTTATTTTTCATATGAATGTTCTAAATGTCCTTAGCACAAACAAATTTTAATTCTTCTTGAAAAAAATAGAGATTCAAAAATCTTAAATTTGATTACTAGATATTCTTAGACTTGGAGTTGGAACCTAAGTTATTAAATATTTTTTCTAAAATTTTGCTATTCTATTTATTGAACTAAAGTATAAAAGTGATAAGTTAATCTCTATCCTAAAGTCATATGCTTTTATGTAATAAAAGTATCACCTAAGGACAAGTAACATTTAAGTTTAGGGGATTTTGATCCACAAAAATAATATACTATTTTAAGTACACTTTTTATGTCTATTTTTAGTGATATTGCACTTTAAGGAAAGGTATTTTTTTTGTTTTTGTTGTAGGTATACCATTTTTAGCCATTTGGAGCAAAAATGGCGAAAAGAACGAAATTTGGAACAAAAACAGCCAATTTTGGGGTTTGGCATGATGCGCCAAAATCCAGAGTGCTGGCACATGATGCGCCAGATTGGCGCATGATGCGTCAGATTGGTGCATGATGCACCAAGCGTGATGTTTTCAAATTAAGGTGGTTCAAGAAAATTTTCTAAGACTCCATTAGAGCCTTATATTTACTTGAATGGCTATAAAATCAAAACCAAAACTAAAATCAACCAAGATAAAATTCACTGCCACAACATTCAAAATATAAGACAACTCTAAATTTAATCACAAACATCACATAACAACAATTGCAACTAAATTAAGATGTCTCTATTGGATGATTGGGAATCCCTTGGAGGAGGTAACCTACGGTTGCTAACGAGTCTTCCCGTGGTCTAAATGAAAGTATAGAACTCATTGAGTTGAGTTTAGTAAATTCATTTGGACTAAGTGAATCTGAAAGAAAATAGTGGTACCAGAACGAGGGAACCGTAGGATCCTAACCGGTGTCGCTCTAATCAACTTTAATATGCCCCAAAATTTTTAAAGAACCATAACCATAGGAACATCTGATTTGACATTATAACTTGACACATTAGAAAACCCAAACTTGTAATGACGAGGAGCTTGGAGCTAGCATTGTGGGCAGCAAGGCCATCTTCAATAGCAAAACATGTCTACATCCGCTAAACCACTCTTTCTTTAGAATTAAATAACCAAGACATAGAACTTCGAGGTGGTTTGCTTACGCAACATAAATCCTGAACTCATATTTAAGCCTTTATATAGCTTTATTGTATAATAGAAGTCCTAACTCATCTTAGGATTCTGAGTTTGTCGTTCGTCATGACCTAAATCCTCATATCTTCCAGGCTATTTGTGTGATCGTTTCATATGGATGTAAGCCTTAACCAAATAAAATTTTTAGGATGAAACATTTAAGTAATCTCTCTCTAAAATTGAAGCCAAACCGTATAGGAGCTTGGGAAGTCATCGAGGTTCTCCTTCGGATCTATGACATCCCCTAGTTCTTCCTTCTTTGGATTTCAAAAACAAAATGTTCTAAATTTGAGTCATTCCCCTTTCACACCCCTTTGTCCGATCTCATTGTAAAGTTCTATCCTCTTGACATCTTTGAAGATAATATTTCCTGATTTTTATCGAGAGTTTTCTTAGGTGACTTCGGTCATTTAAGATGTAACTAACTATAGAGGCTTGCCCTTATAGGAAGCTTTTCCGAACTCAGCTTAATATAAACCCTATTTAATTCTTCATATTAAATAGGAGAACTTGTTGGCAAATAAAATGATTTTCATAGACCAAATGGATGTCATATATTTCTTAGTTCATTTGATCAAGCCTCACCCTCAAGTCTTGTGTTTATCTTTCAGGATAGATATAGGGTTTCAGGTATAGTGCTCTTTAATTTGGACTCTAAAAGATGNTAGCGCACAATTCTAGAAAATTGGCAAGATGTAAATTTGGATCTTCAGTTGGTGCTCCCCCAAACTGATTATGTGATACCATTTGGATAATAGCAGGTTTAAGCTCAAATGAATTAGCCACTACAGTAAGTTTTTGAATACTACAATGAAGTTCATCTACAGTAGGGTTGGCATAATCTCTTAAAGGTCTAAACTCTTGATGAGTTTCAGCATTTTGATTATTTTGGTCAACCATTTCTTTAATTGTTTTTTTATTTTTCAAAATTTATAATTTTTTTATTTTCTCTAATTTTTCTAATAGTTCTTTCTAATTCAGAATCATAGAGCACTAGTCCTTCAGAACCTGAACTACACATACACTATCATAAAATAAAATAAAATTCAAAACAATCAGAGAAAATAAGATACAATACTTAAAGTTTAAATAAAACTTTCTAAAAATAGAAATTTTGTTTTCGCTTCGCCGAAAATGGTGCCAAAAAGTTGATCCCTATATACTGCTAATATGCAAAGTACAATAATAATTCAGATTAGATTTCACTTATAATTCCTTACTTTGCAACAAAACCAAAAACTTGATCCTCAAGAAAAATAAGAATTTAACTTTTAATTTATATATATTGGGATACTACGCAAGTATACATATCGTTATCAAGTAATATAGGACTTTTTGATTAATACCTGAATGTCGAACCCACAAGGAATTTATACAATATGCACTTTTAGAAAACTTTCTATTTTAAAAAAGACAATTACTTAAACTGAATATATTTTACAGTAATAAAAATTAAAATATTTTTGATATTTTTGATTTTTTTACAAAACAGTAATAACTTTAAAAGATAACTAGAGTTTTGTAGATGAAAATCACTTAATAAGAAAAACATCTTTCTTCTTATCATGAATCAGTAATAAGTATGAGAATTCTGTTGTGGAAGTATGCAAATTGTGTTGTGGCAAATAGGAGCAATAATTTTTTTTAGCCTTACTAGAGTTGCTATAAAGAACATTGGCANACCTTTTGTAGGGTATTTCATTGATTTTGAAATGTTAAAAGTAACAGTTTGATCATTGACGCGCATTGTTAAGTCCCCTTTCTGTACATCTATCATTGCTCTTCCTGTGGCTAGGAAAAGTCTCCTCAAAATGATAGGTATCTCTTTATCTTCCTCCATATCTAACACAATAAAATCAACAGGGAAGATAAATTGATCCATTTTCCCTAGGACATCTTCTATAACTCCTTTAGGGTATGTTATCGAACGATCTGCTAACTGTAGAGTTACAATATTAGGGGTTATTTCTCCTAATCCCAATCTTTTAAATATTGATAATGGCATAAGGTTAATGCTTGAACCTAAATCACATAAAGCTTTCCCATAAAATTTGTCTCTTATTGCACATAGAATTGTAAAGCAACCATGATCTTTAAGCTTTTCAGGAAGCTTCTTCTGAATTATCGCACTGCACTCCTCACTAAGTACAATAGCCTCATTATCTTCAAACATCCTTTTTATGTTGAGAATATCCTTCATAAACTTTACATAGCTCGACATTTTTTTAAGGCTTTAGCAAATGGAATATTAATTGTAAGCTTCTTAAATATTCCTAGAAATTTTGAAAATTGCTTATCCAACTTTTGCTGACAAAGCCTCTAAGGAAATGGAGTGGTGGTTTTTCCAAATCAATTTTCAGCGGAGAAATAGGTCTCTCAGAATCTTTTGGAGCGACCTCTTTTGATTCTTCAATTTCTTCTCTCTACTTCAATTTCTTTTTGAACCCGACCTTCCAACTCTCTTCCGCTTCTAAGTTAAATGACTTTTACTTGTTCTTTATTCTAATCTTTTAAATTTGATTCAATATTACTAGGAAGTGTTTCTTGGGATCTATTACTCAATGAATTTTGTATTTGCCCAAGTTGATTCTCGATATTTCTAATTGTAGCTCCTTGACTTTGTAATTGATTACTCATTTGTAACACTACTTCTTCTCCTTAAACTGTGTATTACTGTTGAAACCTGGAGGATGAGTAGATCTATAATTATTATTCCCTTGGTTGTTCCAATTTCTCAATGGGTTGCCTTGGTTGTTCCCTTATTGCTGATTATTATTACCCAAATTGTTATTCTAGTTAAAGTTAGGATGGTTTTACCAACCTAGGTTATAATTCCACCCGAATTGTTATTCCAGTTAAAGTTGGGATGGTTCTTCCAAACTGGGTTATAATAATTTGGATATGGGTTATTTTGTTTATTATTTATGGCATTCAAAGTTTCTAATGATGCTTGAGAATCTATCATTTGGCCTAATGAATTTTCTTCAATCATGGAAATTGGTTTAGAAAAATTCATTCCAAATTGGTTTAACTTCCTTGAAATTGCAACAACTTGATTTGCTAATATGGTAAATGCATCAGATTCATGAATCTTGGCTAGTTTCTTAGGATTTACCCTCTCAGAAGGCAATTAAAAATTATTAGTAGCCATTTCTTCAATTAAAGCGTAGGCGTCATGAAATGGTTTTGACATCATTGAACTACCAGCAGCGGCATCGATAATTGATCTAAGAGGTCCAACTAATCCATTATAAAAAGTTTAAATTATTAACCAATCTGGTATAGCATGGTGTGGACACTTTCTTAATATTTCTTTAAATCTTTCCCTAGCTTCATAAANTATATATATATATATATATAAATTAAATGCCTTTCCAAAGCAGGCGATAGGATTTCGATTCCGGAGGCCGATAGCTTCCAATGGGCAACTTCACAACCCAAAAATAGTGCATAAGGATGTTCTTAAATTTCCAAAGGGAATGTTGAGGAGGTTACCCAGTACTGTATCTAGTCTGCACCATGGGGAGCATACTTCCTTTGACATTTTGATATTACTGCTGGCACTCCATCTCAAGACATCATCGTCAAAGAAAAAGGTATGGGTACCCAAGGTCGTCGTACCGATACGGTCCAGTAAACCCACAAAGCAGGATCATGGAATGAAGCGAGGGTCCGAAGATTATGACATTATCGCAGCAATTGCTAGCTAGATGGATGAGAAAGTAGAGGATGTCCAGCAAAGTCCTCCGGATCTCAATTGAAGGAAACTTCAAAAACCTCAGGGTCGAGAATTTTGAGTTGGCCCGGAAACATGGAGTTTCTATCGATGATGATGATGAAAATTTTGACTTCAATGAAAACTTTGAGGAAGATTTCATGGATATCCATGTCATCAAGACTAGAGCCACTGCATCTGCACGTCACGCTCAACCTCTCGTTGAAGAGAACGCAGTACATGAGCTGTGTAGGGTTGTTTTCCGAAGGGATGAGTAAATCAGCCAAATGGAGAAAAGAATGGAAGAGATGGTTGCTGCCATGACCGCCATGGCCACAACTCAAGGACAATCTCAATCACCACATTTAGCTTCTCCAAAAGTCAACCAACCGTAGATTATACATATCATAGATGAAAGGAGGGAAGTTGCCTCATCAAATAGAGATGATCAACAAAAGAAGGATTCTTCATCAAGCGCCATGCCAGAAAATGAATTGAAGCAAATGGTCTAGCAAGTTCAGGAGGCCTTAGCCCAATCTAAGGGTAGTGCATTGGTTTTGAAGGGAGACCTGACATGGAGGAGTTCGATGCCGTAATCTACCCTAAGAAATTTATGTCATCAAACTTCAAGATATTTGAAGGAACTGGAAATCCCAGGCATTATATAGCACATTTTTGAGCCAGTTGTGGTGACACAGGAGGAAACACAGCGTTACTCTACTGGCAGTTTCTCAGTAGCATGTCAGGGATCTCTTTTGATTGGTATGTTGAACTACCAAATGGATCAGTCAAGACGTTCACCGAGCTAAAGCATTTATTTGTAAAGAGATTTGCGGGAACGTTGCATCATGTGTTTATTGAAGATCTCATAGTAGAGAAGCAGAGCCTAACAAGACTTTAGTGGAATACATTTTGAGGTGGAGAAACCTTAGCATGAAATGTGAACCTCAGCTATAAGAACATCATGCGATTGAGATCTTACTCAAAAGCATTCATGGGTCAGTAACTTTCATGTTCAAGGGACTCACCATTAAATCCTTTGAGAAGCCTTGAAGAAGAAGTCAAACATATGAATTCTAATGAAAAGGCCGAAAAGACCAGGACTACCATAGTATTTGAAAAGATGCCCGGAATAGTGGCAACAGTCGATAAAGGAAAGCAACCAATGAATATACATGCAGAGAATTCTCGTCAGTCGTCATTGCAACATGCTCAACAATAGGCACAATAGTATGACCAGTATAGCCAGCAACCACATCAGGGAGGATCATACCAAATAAAGAATAAGAAAATGTCCATTACAGAACGAACGAAAGTGATGTATTCCTTCAAAGATGTAGCCGTGCCAAAAATGTTCACAAGTTTGATGAAGAAGCCTGAGTTCAGATTACTGATCTCGAAAAATATAATTGTGTAAAATTTATAAAGTTGACTCCGCTTTACAACGGTGCCAAAAATTTGATGTGGTATTTTATGAATAATAAAGTTAAGCACTTAATGTTGGGATTCTACGCAAGTATACATATCATGATCAAGTAATATAAGCCTTTCTATTTAAGCACCAAATATCGATCCCACGAGGAAGGTTTAAATTTGAAATGATAAATTAACTAGGAAATTCACAAAAATAAAATGAAATTACTGTCACTAATTTCAAATGTTTGAGATACTATCAGAATTAAATTATTAACTACTAGTAAAATTTAAATGCAAAGTTTAAAACAGTAACTACTAAACTATGTTTATGTGATGAAGTTTTCTAATATAAAAAAGCATCCTTCCCACTACAATGAGTTTTTTGGTTAAATGAGATGAAATAAATAGTTTAGATATATATTATGCCAAATAGGAGCAATTTTAATTCTCTACCTTGATTCAGTGTTATAGAAAATCATTGGCTAATCTTAGTTTTAGTCCTTAAATTCGTGGCTAGGCTAGAAGGATATTGGCTCCCACTCCAGAGCTCCCACTTCCCCTCCCCTGAAGGCTAACACTCATTTTAGTTCTTAAACACTAAGATCAAATTGGGAATTTTAATCTGTCACCCTAAAATCACCAATTCTACACCCAACAATGTATATCTCCCTATTTATTTGTACTTAATTCCATTAATGAAATACTCCTTCATGGAATTAAATGTGATTATCACTTTGTTGTAGAACTCATACTCCATTTCCCGAATCATATTTTTTCACAACATATTTTAAAAATTCAATTGGCCAGATTGAAAAGTAAATTAAGAATGGAGTTGAAAAACCATCACAATATATTTTATATTTTAACATTGGCACATCCAAATTATCTATTTATTTCACCATATCTCAGAGTAGGGATAAAGATAAAGAAAACTACTCAGACTTTATAAAAAAGATACAATAAAACAAAAATTTTATATATAAAAGAAAGTTCATACAACAATAATAAACAAACAACACTTTTCTGAAATTCTTTCTCAAAGTAAATCCCTTGTAGCCTCTCTTACGAAATGTTAGAAGAAGAAATCTATCACTTCTCTCCCTCTCCAACCCTCTTAGAGAAGAATTCACACTTAAAGTGAAAACAAAAACTCAAAATTATAAAGGAAATAATTGACTAATGGTGTGAAATGGCGTGGAAGAAAGTGGTAAGTGGTTGAAAGGTGCAAAGAGGCTCAAAGGGGGGCGAAGAAGACTTCTTTTCTGATCAATTTCAACTCTAAATAGAGCCTAGGGTCAGCTTTCCAATAGGTGCATCCAAAAACTCTTCAAAAAAGCATTCAAATTCATCAAATCTTTTAGAAATAGGGTATGCACCGACACAGGCGCAGTCGAAGCCCATTCTGGCGCCATCGGTGCTAGTGGCCATTTAATTTAGACAACACTCTTTGTTGAACGGCACCGTCGGCACCTAGTCTGGCACCGTCGGCGCTGAATAATTCTTCAAAAACTCTATTTTGACTCCAAACTACAACCTTTTTGCTTCCTTTTTGCCCCAAGTCCTAAAAATCAACAACCTGT
The DNA here is from genome assembly GCA_002079205.1 of Phalaenopsis hybrid cultivar. NCBI lineage: Eukaryota > Viridiplantae > Streptophyta > Magnoliopsida > Asparagales > Orchidaceae > Phalaenopsis > Phalaenopsis hybrid cultivar. The sequence goes on along the minus strand of JXCR01140223.1, from coordinate 149,910 downwards.
AATAAAACTTAAAAAATACCTTCCTTTAAAGTGCAATATCACAAAAAATGAGTATAAATTATGGGTCTATAAATGCATATATTTTTGATGTATCAAAATCCACCAAACTTAAATGTTTCTTGTCCTCAAGTAACTCCTTTACTACATAAAAATATGACTCATGACAAAGATTTTAACTTTTAGATTTCTATAATTTAGTCCATTAAATAATATAATATAAATTAAGAAAAATGTGAAATAAATCTAGTTAATACTAAAGGTATAAGAATAACTAGCAATCAAGTCTAAAATTTTTTTTTTCTATTCTTTTCAAAAAAAATTGCAAATTATTCATTTAAAAGTCACTTAGAATATTCATATGAAAAAGAAATTCATGAAACTTTACTAGTAAATATATCAATACTGAAATATAAGTTAAGAAAATGTAGCAAAGTCTTCTTCTTTAAGTTGATTCAAGTGAAGCCAATTATTAATTAGGCATCTCCTCAAGCTTCTCCTCACATCTTTTTTTTTTCTTTTCTTTTTCTTTTCATTTCTTTTTCTTTTCTTTTCTGTTTCAGGATCATTTTCTATCCTTCTTCTTTTCTTTTCTTTTCTTTTCTTTTTCATGTGAGGATTATTATATCTGGATAGCCTTTAAAGATTTGTAATTTCACTATCTTCTTCTTAATGTTAAAAACTTTTCACATTCCTTCACTCTATAAATTTATATTAGCTTTAAAGATTTTTCATGAAGTTTTATTCTTTTCTTCTTACATGAATCTCTAAGATTTTTTTAATACTTCAAAAATACAAATTCCCTTACCTACAATAGAAAAATATAGTCTTATTCTCTCACACCAAATATCTTAATCTTTAAAATTAACCTTTATTTTTAAAAATTGTTACTTAAGTTTACTATATATTTATAAACACAAATATAGTTATCTAAAGTTACCCTCTATTACCAAAGGTCATGTTAAATTTTAAAATATTTTGAAAATATAGTTAATTGAGGACAAAATAAAATTAAGTTTCTTTTCTTTAAAAAGAAATTTTTCTTTCCCCCAAAACTTAAATTTTTAAAAGATTTATTATGAAAAATGGAAAAAATAAAGGGTGAAAGAAAACATGTAATACATAAAGGAAAAACTTATTTTTTGAAGGTTTTGATATTGAAACTTAACTCTGAAATACTGCAAGTGCTAATATGAAAAGCTACAAGGCTCAAAACATTAAATAATACATAATATATATAAAAATTTTGCTGAGAAAGAGTTAACTACAATCACATTCAAAAAAGTACTAAAATCTAACAACAATACTAAAATGATTTCCAATGTAAAAACAGTTTAACAAATCTACTGCTCATAGTTCAACATAACATTTAAGATAAAGTGTCACACTCTAAAAACAAACAGTCTCAACAAAATAGTACAACCAAACATAAACTAAACAATAATCTAACTAAAACATCACCAATCATCGTCTTCTTCTTCTTCTTCCACATCCAAATTTTGCTGTTGATACAGGGTAAAAACAAGGTGAGTAGGAAACTAAACTGAGTGATCACCCCTCATGTATCTGACCATCGCATCATCACAAGCAGCATCATATTCAAACTTTTGTCTTGTCAAATAATCATTGTGTGCATTTTTGGCCTCCATATTTTCCATTCTACTTTCCATTCTCAAGATATCTCCCTGTTAGATCATCATCTGCTCCAAAGTTCCTAGAGAGTAGGGGTACTAGAAGTAGTAGTACTTGAAGTAGAAGGAATATCCTTGGTCCTACTTCCAGATCTCCATCCAACATGAGATTCATAATTCTTAATATTGGCAGGCCCAATAGGTTTTAAAGGTTCAATCCTATCCTCATGCATTCTAAAATCAACTTTTGCCTGTTTACAGAGTGTGAAGATCAGGGAAAGGTGTGCTAAACCACCAGTAGTCTCTCCTAAAGCAATAGAATGAGTGTTTCTATAAACAATAGAGCCTACATCTATCCTTCTCATCTGCTGGATACAAAAGTTCAAGATGGCTCTATCCTTTGTAACTTCACTATGATGATTTGTTGGTATCATTCTACCCAAAATAAAGTAGTGTCATGCCTTAGATACTACATATAACATAAGAAGAGGAAAGTTTACCTTAACATTATTCTTCACCTTCCAAGCTCCTCTTCCATCAGTAAGGAAAGAAATAACTTCATCTAAGGTCTCATTTGTAGCAGAAAATGATTTATACTGGCAGCTATACACATCCTCTAATCATTAATTTTTCTTAGAGTAAAATCCAACATTTTACCACGAACAAACACATAGTCTTAAGAAGTTTCCTTAAAATTGGCATAGAACTCCATCACTACACCAATAATAGCCTCAGTAGTAAAGTAACAAAAATTCTCCCACAGCCGAGCATTGATTATTCTTTCGACTTCACTCGGATTTTTAAATCCTTGATCCAGAATTACTTTTTTAGTTGTAGGTAGACTATTGAAGCAAATGTTGGCCTTGTAATTGACAAACATTTGATCATCAAAATCCACCTTTCTCTTTCATTTGCTCATTCTCGGTGTCATGGTAATCTACAAAAATTCAATAAAATCCAAATAAATTCCCAAAAAATTCCAAAAATCATAAGGTAGAACGTTTTAAACTTAAATCTACTAAGTAAGAATTCTTCACCAAAGGATTTTCTCAAAATTTTCTAGAAAAATTTCAAAATTTTGGATCTCGGCATTGTAAGATAAATCCTTGGTGAAAATAAAAAATTTTGAGTTCAAAGTTTAGCTCTTATCTAGAGAAGATGAAATTCGAACTTTGTTTGCCTTAAAATTCCCTCAAATCCGAGCAATAGTGAGCCCTATGTGCAAAAGACTGGATGTTGAAGGTGACTAATGGGTAAAAATGGTGTTTTTACTATACAAATTGTGAATTTTAAGGGGTTTTGGTGGTTTTCGGGTCAAGGCCGCTGTCGACTCCCATGCCAGCGCCGTCAGCGCTAGTGGCCAAAAAATTCATTCTTTTATTTTTGTAATTTTTGATTTCCTTTCCATTTACTCCAAAGTCTATTTAGTATTTTTCAACATTAATTTTCTTCTTAAAATATTTCACAAATAAGCATTTTCACAAACAACACCAAAATAACATTTATATATGAAAATACCTTTTTTACAAATACATTTTTTTTTCTAAGCACACTTTCACATATATAAAGCAAACTAAATTATAATTCAGTGTCAAAATCAACCGACAACACTAGAATGCCGACACAAAACTATATACACAATCAAAGTTAATAGAGTTTTAAAGCAAAGTAAAGTAAAGTAAAGTAAATTAAATCCACACAATCACATTAAAAACATAATTACTTTAAAGTAGTAGACAGTCCAACTTCTACAATTATTCTGCTTCACCTTCAGTACTTTCTCCTCCTCTAATATCACTCATAGACTGGTAATGAACGTACAAATTGTAGAAGGGTCGGTACAAGAATTGATCAGCCAAATTTTCATCGATCCATCCATTTTTCTTGAACATCTGCACCAATCCTGCTTCAATTGTTCCTGTATGATCAAAGTTCTCCTTCATCCTCCAATCTAGGTGATCAAAAAGGTAGTTAAGATTTCCTATTGCATTCATAATACTCTGAAGTTCTCTTTCTATTTTCTTCATTTTCTTCTCCAATGTTATTGAACCTCCAACTATTTGTGGCATTAATGGCCTTGAAGCATGTGATGAATGAACCAAAATAATATCTATTGCTTCATTTCCATTCCCAATATAATTGTCATCAATAGGAATCATGGGCTCCCAAGGTAATAATACTTTCTCCGAACTTTCATATGGCACTTGAGATTGACTGCAAAGAAAGAAAATTATAGAAGGATGCCCCAGTCCATATATTGACCCATTCATAATAATACCCATAATAGATTTGAAAATAATCGATCCCATATCAATGGGCTTTTCCATTTGAATGCAATAGTTTAAAATGGCACTTTCTCTTGTAACTCTACTAATCTTCATGGTACGGAGTAATTTTACTATGAAGAAATGTCATTGTTTTGATTTTGGATTAAGTATTGAAGCAGAGAAACTAACGTATCCCTCATCTCTGATTTCCCAATTATCATTTTCATCCGTCAGGAAGTTGTATACCTCTTGCATCATATCTCTCGTTGGGATAAAATTTGTATAATGACAGATTGTAATGTTTTATATCATATACAAATCATTAATTTGAGTTGGAGTAAATGGTACAGCCTTACCTTGAATGAAGATGACTCCTTGGGTAATTCTATGTAAATTAGCATAGAATTCTTTTACCATCGGTACAACAACTACAGCAGTAGTGTGGCACAAAACTTCTCAACATCTCTGTACAAAGCTTTTCTCAATCTGTAAACTTGGATTACTCAATCTATGATTGACAAAGCCTCTCTCCTTGATAAGTCTCTTTTTCGTAATGACCTTGTCGTATAATCTCTGCGCGTCAACACTGATAAACTTTCTTCTATTAAAAACTCCATACATTAAAGTATTTCTTGAATTGGAAACCATGAAATTTGAAATTTGGAAGTTTCTAGTCATCCAAGCCAGTTTTTAAAAGCTTTAAAAACACCTCTCGATGGTTATTTAGGAGTGCAATCCCGCCAAACTTTGTCGCTTTCGCATTGAACTCACGAAACTGTTTGGGGCACCGTCGGCGCTCTCGATGGCGTGGTCAGTGCCATGGTTCATATAGACGGGCGTCGTCGGTGCCCATTTTGGCGCTAGAGGCCAAAATCACATCTTTTATTTTTTTTTGTTCAGTTCGATACCANATTTATTTATATATGGGTTGCCTCCCACAAAGCGCTTGGTTTAACGTCATCAGCCCGACGTACCATTGTTTAATCAAGATGAATTAACATCAAAATTTCCTTAAATTGTGGCATGTGTCCTTCATAATAATGTTTCAATCGATGACCATTAACTTTACATATCTTTCCAGTTTTATTATCTTTAATAACAACAGTTCCATAATGTTAGACTTTAATCACTTTAAATGGTCATAACCATCTGGATTTTAGTTTTTCTGGAAATAGTCTCAATCTTATATTATATAATAAAACATCTTGTCCAGGTTTGAACTTCTTTTTAATAATCTTCCGATCATGCCATATTTTGATTTTCTCTTTATATATTTTTGCATCATCATATGCTTCATTTCTAATCTCCACAATTTCATTGAGTTGCAACAATCTTTTCTCACCAACATTTTTTAGATTAAAATTAAATTCCTTAATAGCCCAAAATGCTTTATGCTCCAATTCTACTAGTAAGTGACATGTTTTTTCAAAAATAAGTCTATATGGGGACATTCCTATAGGAGTCTTATAAGCAGTTCTGTAAGACCATAATGCAGTATCTAATCTAGCAGAACAATCCAATTTTTAAGGATTTTCAACTTTTTCTAAAATTCATTTTATTTCACGATTTGATATCTTTGCTAGACCGCTGGTCTGAGGGTCATAAGCAGTAGAGAATTTATGCATAATATCATATTTTTTAATCAATTTCTTGATTCCCTTATTCCTAAAATGGGATCCTCCAACTGTAATAATTACTCTCGACATTCCATATCTTGTAAATATATTTTTATTTAAAAATTTAGAAACACTCCGAGCATCACATTTAGTTACAACAACAACTTCAATCCATTTAGACATATAATAAACAACAAGAAATATATATAAATTTTCAAATGAAGGCATAAAAAGTCCCATAAAATCGAATCCCCACACATAAAAAATTTCAACTTTCAATGTGTAATTTAGAGACATTTCATTTCTTCTAGAAATATTTCCTACTCGCTGACATCGATCTCATGATTTAATACATTCATTAACATCTCTAAAAAGAGTAGGCCAATAAAATCTAGCTTGCAAAATTTTATATGTAGTTCTATTTGTTCGAAAATGCCCTCCAAATTCAGAATCATGACATTTTTAAAAATTTTTTGTTGAGTTTATTCATAAAGCACACACCTTCTAATAATTAGATCCTTACGTTGTTTAAATAAATATGGTTCATCCCAAAAATAGAATTTTGAATCATATATAAATTTCTTTAATTGTTGATTCATAATAATTGGTGGTAGAATATCACTTATAATATAATTTACTATATCGGCATACCACGGTATATTTATTTCATCAATATTATATAATTTTTCATCAGGAAAATTTTCTAAAATTTCATTTGCAAAATTAGTTAATAATTCTTTTTCTAGTCTAGACAAATGATTGACTATTTGATTATTATTTCCCTTTCTATCAACTATAATAAAATTGAACTTTTGTAATAGAGGTATCCATCTAATTAATCTTTGTTTAGTATTCTTTTGCATCAAGTATTTGATAGCAGAATGATCTGTATGCACTATACATTTGGTACCAATCAAGTAAGGTCTAACTTTATTAAAGGCATAGACAATAGACAATAACTCTCTTTCAGTAGTAGTGTAATTAATTTGAGCATCATTTAAAGTTTTACTAGCATAATATATTGCTTTAAAAACTTTGTTGTGTCTTTGTCCTAACACAGCACGAATAACATAATCACTCGCATCGCACATTATTTCAAATAGTTTCTCCCAATCAGGTGGAACTATTATAAGTACAATGATTAATTTCTCTTTCAATAGTTCAAATGATTTTATGCATTCCTCATTAAAATAAAATTTTATATCTTATTCTAAAAGTTGGCATAATGACATAGTTAATTTTGAATTTTTTTTTTTATATAATGTTGTAGAAACCAACTTGTCCTAGAAAACTTCATACCCCTCTAACCGTAGTAGGAGATGGTAATTTTTCAGTAAATTGAATTTTTACAGGATCTACTTCCATGTTTTTTTCAGAAATTTTATGCCCAAGAACAATTCCTCCTACAACCATAAATTGACATTTTCCCAATTTAGTACTAGGTTGATTTTTTCACATAATTCCAGAACTTTTTCTAAATTATTTAAACATAATTTGAATGAAGTTCCGAATATAGAGAAATCATCTATAAATAATTCCATTTCGTGTTCAATCAAATTACTAAAAATTGACATCATATATCTTTAAAATGTCGCAGGTGCATATTCTATAAAAAGCAAATGTTCCATAAGGGCTTGTAAATGTTGTTTTCTCTTGATCCTCAGGAGTAATTGGAATTTGAAGATAACCAGTATATCCATTTAAAAAGCAGTAATATTTGTTTCCAGCCAATCTATCCAACATTTGGTCTAGAAAGGATAAAGGAAAGTGATCTTTCCTGACGGCCATGTTTAATTTTTATAGTATATACAAATTTGCCAACCAGTAACTTGTCTTATTGGAATTAATTCATTTTTCTCATTTCCTTCAACGATCACTCCTCCTTTCCTTGGAGCATAGTGAATTGGACTCACCTAAGCACTGTCTGAAATAGGATATATAATTCCAGCATCTAACCATTTTAAGATTTCTTTTTTAGCAACTTCTTTCATTATTGGGTTTAATCTCCTCTTAGGATCAGCTTTAGGTTCGTATTGATCATCTAATAGAATCTTGTGCATAAAAATTGAAGGACTAATTCCTTTAATATCTGCTAAAGTCCATCCAAAAGACTTTTTATATCTTTTCAAAATTTATATTTATTTTTGTTCTTGAATTGCAGTTAACTCAAAAGATATAATAACAGGAAATGTAGATGAATCTCCTAAAAACACATATTTTAAATGAGCAGGTAATACTTTCAGCTCAAGTTTAGGTGGTTCAATACTTAAAGGAATAAGATTTTTTATTATCGTTTTCCAAAAAATCTAAAGTTTCAAATTTTTCCTGAATATAATCCATTTTCTCTTCTTTTATTTTGTTCTCATTCTCACAAAATTCTTGTTGCTTTAATTTTTCTTCAAATAATTTTGTAAATTGCTCATTACTTAGATAGTTAGTAACTTCCATCCTAAAACATTCATTATTTTTTTCCATTGCAGGATATTTCATAGTTTTTGCAATATTAAATGTTACTTCTTTATCATTAACTCTCATTATTAATTCTCCTTTTTGCACATCTATCACAGCTCTCCCTGTTGCAATAAATGGTCTCCCTAAAATAATAGGAATCTCTTTATCTTCCTTCATATATAATACTATAAAGTCTACAAGAAAAATAAATTTATCCACTTTTACTAATACATCTTCTATAACTCCTTTAGGATAAGTTATTGATCGATCAACTAACTGAAGAGTTATAGTAGTCGGGGAAATCTCTCCTATATTTCAATGTTTAAAAATTGATAGAGGCATAAGATTGATACTCGCTCCTAAATCAGATAAGGCTTTTCCAAAAAACTTTTCACCAATTGCACAAGATATAGTAAAACTACCAGGATCTTTTAACTTTTTAATAAGCTTTTTCTGAATAATAGCGCTGCACTCTTCTCTGAGTGCAATGATCTCATGATCTATAAATTTCCTTTTCATATTTAGCTGGAAATGCCTCCTCCCAAAAACTTAAAACAACTACATTTCTTCCAAGGAAACTTAACATATCTGAGATGCTTCATCTTTAATCTCTCAGGTAGGTGTCAGCCCTTATTGACATTAGTTAAAAAGTACACTAAATTCATTTGAGAAGAGAAATGTCAGCAGACTTTTGAGGACGTTAAGAAATATTTAATGACACCTTCTGTTTTGGTAGCCGCTATCTCGGGAAAACCTTTAATACTTTATATCACGGCCTTAAACGACTCTCTTGGAGCCCTCTTAGCCCAAGTTAATGACGAGGTTAAAGAAAACACACTCTACTACTTGAGTCATCGTCTAATACCAATGGAGATAAGGTATCTCCCTATTGAGAAGCATTGTCTAGCTTTAAACTTTGTCGCCCAAAAGCTCGGGCATTACATGTTTTCTCATAAGGTAACTATAATTTCAAAAGTTAATCTGTTGCAATATTTGATGACCCGACCAACACTCTCCAGACGTCTAGCAAGATGGTTGATGATTTTGTTGCAATTTGATATAAATTTTGTTCCCGTCCATGCTATCAAGGGATAGATTTTAGTAGATTTTCTCGCTGCACACCCACTTCTAGCTGGGTCCCCTCTTAATGATGAACTACCATATTAACGAGTATTACAAATGGAATTCTCAAGTGCGATACGCTGGGAGATGTACTTTGTGGAGCTTCATCAGCCAGAAAAGACAAAGGATCAGGAGCAGTTATACCAGGTGAAGCAGGAATTATTTTAATCTTTATTACGTCAAATAAGGGCATCCTGAGATTCTCTTATCACCTGATAGAGTCATGTACCAATGACGAAGCAGAATATGAAGCTTTAATTACTGGGTTGGAATTGAAAATCTTGATGGATATAACAGATATTGTCATCTATGGCGATTCATAACTCGTCATCCAACAAGCCATCGGACAATACAAGATTTTGAAACCATGGTTAGCAGAATACCACTAGTACACCATGAAGCTACTAGAACGAATCCCCAATATAAACTTCTACTGGATTCCTCGAGAGAGATAATGCCCACGCTGACGCTTTAGCAAAACTTACAAAAGAATTGATGTGTCCCTCAGAGGATTCCATTGACATTACAGTACAAGGGAGACAGGTTTTGTCTCGAATCAACTTCAAAAATCTGCACAAGCTCGGAAAAGAAGAAGAAACGATGATTGCGGTTGCTGATATCAACGAAGATTGGCATAAACCATTAATAAAATATTTGCAGACTAGAAAGCTACCATAAGACAAGTCAGCATTGCATCACATCACAAGAAGGGCTATGTAGTACGCTACAGAAGATCATTCGACCAGATGTGGTTGTGTTGCCTTAGCAAAGCTGAAGCATAGAATATTGTCAAAGAAGTACATGACAAACTGTGTGACACTCACCAATCAGAGCCGAAGATGAGACTCGGATATTATTGGCTGGCAATGATGTCCGAGTGCATGGATACAGCTAGAAGATGTCACCAGTGTCAAGTGCATGGGGTGGTCTTGCACCAACCTCTGAATTTGCTACACCCAACCATTGCTTCATGGCCATTCGAGTGTTGGGGCACAAACATAATAGGTCTGATAGACCCTCCATCCTCTAAAGGGCACAGATTTATACTCGCTGCTACAGATTACTTTCTTAAATGGGCAGAGGCAGTGCCGTTGCGAGAGGTTACAACACAACACGTCATTCAATTCTTCAAAAGCCAAGTCATCTACCATTTTAGGGTTCCATGCAGAATAATTTTTTATAATGGGACAACCTTCAAGAGCACAAAAACCAACAATTTTGTTAAATGACATGGGATAGACTGGAGATACTCTACGATCTACTATCCCAGGGCAAATGGCCTGGCCGAGGCTTTCAACAAGACACTGGTACAGATTTTGAAGTCACTGGATGAAAACAAAAGAGATTGGCATAACAAGCTGTTAGAAGCCTTGTGGGTCTACCGGACAATGTTCAGGACTCCCACTTAGTGTACACCCAACTTGCTCATATACGAGTTCGAGGCCGTATTACCGCTAGAAGTCCAGATGCCGTCTCTCAGAGTCATTGTCGCCAATCAACTTACAATAGAAGAAAGTGCAAAACTTAGACTCGAAAAATTGGAAAGTCTCAAAGGAAAGCAACTAGAAGCACAACAACATTTAGAGCTTTACCCAGCAAGGATGGTATAAGCTCATGACAAATTGGTCCACCCAAGGACATTCAAAATTGGTGATCTAGTACTTATTCTCAAAAGGCCTATTCCTGCACATCTTAAGATAGGTGAAAATTTTGAGCCAACTTGAGAAGGACCATTTGTCGTAGAAAAAGTCTATTTAGGAGAAGGCTACGAGCTGGTGGATTTCCAAGGCAAAAGAATCATGTTCGCCATCATCGAATGATACTTGAAGACATACTATGCAATTTAACATTGCTTGAATTGAAATTTTGAAATTTAGATTGTTCTGGTGTTATTTATTTGTCCAAATGTCTGTGACCGGGTCAAAAAAATTTTGTAATAAAATTAACCTCAATAAAATGAAAATTTTTGAATTTACATACTTTGATTTTCTTCTTTCTACTTTTAAGTTGGATATATTACTAAATTAAACAAAATATATACATAAATAAATGATCTTCTCACAAACATAAACTAAAATTTTGCCTACTAAACACTTTTTTTTGTTCTTGATGTTTTTCCTGTCATCTGCAGAAAAAATGTCAGGACAGAAGTTGATTTTTGCTTTTAAGGATGGCTGGAATCTCACACTTAACGAGGAAAGGGCACCGTAGGGTGGCATCATAGACTTCGACATGGAATTCGGTCAAGTCGATGTAGACTATGAGGGTCCCCTGATGGACATGGTCAGCCATCGAGAAGAAGAAGGGCTACCATCACTATTAAAGATTAGCACTAAGGAGGATTCCTCACTTAAGGGGAAGAAAGTGATAATGCAACAAGATCTGATAGAAGTGACTAGTATCCTGCCATCTATGATAACTGCACCGAATGAAGGTATAGTCACTACTAATGACGAGAGACTGCCAGATGTACCGTTACAAAGGACTCAACGCAGAAATGCCAATCGCCAAAACATAGAGCTTTCCTGCGTGAAGATAGAAGATGCAAGAAGGAAGCATAAAACTTGCTTACCCCAATTCCTAAGGCAAAAATCTACGATCCATGAATGAGAGAGACTTCCTCTAGCTTGCTTGCCACAGAGGATGAGTCTGAGTTCACTGTAGAGCCGACAATACTAGAGGTTTTAGATAATCTTTGTGCAGGTTGCCCAACATGAAACGTCGAGATTCCTACATGGATACCAGCTATAGGGGCATTTTTGGAGTGCCCGGACTGTAACGTCCTCCACTCGAAGCTTTACAATACTTTGGAGGAGTACACATCCACCGATAGCAAATTTCAGATCACCGATCACTCAATAGGGGAATCATATATTCCGCTGGATATAGAGACAACACCAACATGAATTCCTATTGATATTGAAATGAGGGAGTGTCCTCAACAGCCGCCAGTCGTCACCATTGCAGAATACTACAAAACGAGTAAAGTAAAGAAAAGAGAATTTGAATTTTATGAAGAAGTTCAAGGAAGATTCTTCAATGAACTAGAAGGCTTGAAGCTGTACACCATAGTATTCTCTGAAAGCCACGAAAGAAGCATTCTCGACTGTATATTCGACCTAAGGGACAGGGTTCAAGTGGGTCTTCTAATGAAAAGGACCTATTTCGAACCACAAAAATGGATGCGTGGAAAAGGCAGAATCACTCTTCAATGTGGTTGTTGTTATAATTTTACCAAGATCAGACAAGGAAATCCATTGGGAATTTTAAGACATAATGAGGTGGATCCGTTACCCCCTATGATAAAGTGGATGATCAAGAGAATGGTTCGATGGAGCATACTTCCAGCCGATTGCATTCCTAACAGCTGCATCAATAATATCTATGATGAAGGCAATTGCATTCCCAAGCATATAGACCATCACAATTTTGTGAGACCTTTTCGCACGGTCTCCTTCATGAGTAAGAGAAATATTCTATTCGGGAAAGAAATACATGTCATTGGCCCCGGCGAGTTTAGAGGATCCATGGAGATTCTGCTACCAGTGGGTTTAGTGCTAATTTTCAAGGGAAATGGAGTAGACTTCGCCAAAAACTGCATTCCAGGGGTGTGACACTGTAGGGTGTCTGTAACTTTCAAAAGGATGGATAATAATAAAATGTCTATGCATTTCAACTAGATCCGGAGTTAGAAGAGCTACAACCTTACGAGCTATGAGAGGGTTGCACCTCTAAGTACATGCAAAGGGAACTCTTATCCTAGAGCGTGGCTTAGTAGGTCAGCTCGATCGGGAGCTCACCCCACTGAAGATGGACAGTCAGTGGATACTTTTTTGTACTGCGTTTTGACATAGCAGATATAATGATATATGTATCAGATATGCTCAACTTGTGATATGTACCTAGCATGAGATGTTTTCAGATGTACCTTTGATTTGTTCAGCATGTCGTACTTTTTGATGCTTCATCCTATGTTTAATCTGTAACACCTGTTTGAAGAAGATTAATGAAATTTCTTTTAGAATTTAGTCTATTTGCTCAATTGCCCTTTTGTGCGATGGATAAAGAGCCACAGAACTATGTGTTGGTTCTGAATTACAATGAACAAGGAACAAAACAATAAAAACTTGATAATAATAAAATTCAAACAAAATACTCTTATAAAAAAATCAACCAATGACCAGAGAAAAGTATGTTGAGATTTTTATACATATTTCATACTAATATTGATGATATTGCAATTTAAAAAAGGGTATTTTTGATGTTTTGTTGCAGGTATGTTGAGTTATGGTCATTGGAGTAAAAAGATGCAAAAAGGAGCAAATTTGGAGCAAAAATGACCAAAATATGAATATTTGAACAAGGGCGCCGACAACGGGTTTTTCCCGAGAGTCCAGAATCAAATATTCTAGAAGCCTACCGACGACACCATCGAGGTTGTTGACGGCGAGAGCGGCGGTTCTCTTAACAGGTACATTAAATGTGGACGATTTTTGAAGGGACGCTTAGGCAACTCTTGGAAAACTCTTCTACAACTTTAAGAGAAATATTTGGGTCGAAAAGAGAGAAGCCCCATGGTGGTGTCCGTTGAGTTTTTGTTGTTTGTAGAGTGTTGAGAGTTTAATTTAGGGTTAGTATTTTGAGAGATTGTAAAAGAGAAGGAAAAGTGAGAGATTTTTTCCTCCTTGCCACTTCGAAGAATAATTCTGTGTGCTGTAAAGAAAGGAAGAGATTCAGAGGAAGTTCGAGGAGTTTGCTTGTGGAGGAATTGGAGATAAGTGGTATTTACTTATTGAAGTTTATATGACTTTGCTTTTATATATAAGTTCTAAGTTTTGTTGTATCTTCTCCATGAGTTCTGAGTAGTTTTCTCTGTCATTCTCTTTGTCTTGAGATTTTATGAAATGGTGATTTGAATTGGTTGAGCCATGAGAATGTTAAAGAAGTTGTGATGGTCTTTTAACTTCGATCTTAATTTACTTTCAATCTGGCCAATTAATTTGTTAAAATATGTTGAGTTTTACAACTAAAGTGAAGATTACATCCAAGATTTAGGGAGGTCAAAGTCCTTGAAAGTTGGGTGCAAATAAATAGGGAAAAAAATTATCGGGCGTACAATTGGAGATTTTAGAGTGACAGACTAAAATCCTATCGTTTGGGGTGCTGAAGGAATGTGGGAGCTCCGAAGTGAGAGCACGTATCCTCCCAGCCTAGTCGCAGATTCAGTAACCAAGCATAGGATTAGTCAATGTTCTTTATGCCTGGACTAAAGGGTAAAGAATAGGTATGCTCCTATTTGGCACAATACAATTTGAACTAATTCACTTTATCCATTCACTTTAATTTCTTGACAAGGAGAAGGATGATTTCTTATATATTAACTTCACATTAGAAACTTTATTAGTAGAATTAGTCAATTAAAAGTTTGTTAAAATTACATATTTATTTCAATTGCCTATTAGTGACAAATAAGCAAATTGAACTGTACGGTTGTGATTAAGTATTGATTTTCTAAATCCTAGTTCATAGCCTCTAGTATTACTCCCTCNTTAAAATATATTGAGTTTTACAACTAAAGTGAAGATTACATCTAAGATTCAAGGAGGTCAAAGCCCTTGGAACTTGGGTGCAAATAAATAGGGAAATAAAATTATCGGGCATAGAATTGGAGACTTTAGAGTGACAAACTAAAATCCTCAATTCGGTCCTATTGTTTGGGTGCTGAAGTGTAGATGTTAGCCTTCAGGTGAGGAGAACATGGGAGCTCCGAATTGAGAGCCGGTATCCTCCCAGCCTAGCCGCAGATTTAGTAAACAAGCATAGGATTAGTCAATGTTCATTAAGCCTGCACCAAAGGGTAAAGAATAGGTATGCTCCTATTTGGCAAAATACAAATTGAACTGATTCACTTTATCCATTCATTATAATTACTTGACAAGGAAAAGGATGATTTCTTATATATTGAATATCACATTAAAAACTCATTAGTATAATTAGTTATTTAAGAGTTATTAAAATTACATATTTATTTCAATTGCCTATTACTTACAATTGCTGAGGGATTAAATCGTTTAGCAATAGTATTAAATACTTATATTTTTAAGCATATATAAAGTTGCTGTCAAGTTTCTGGTGCCGTTACCGGGGGTAAACAAGAATCACAATTAGAGTAACAGACAAATTAGGATTACTAGAAAATTTTTACTTGAATTGCAACTTATTTTCATATTTTAGTTAACTATTTTACTATTACTGATTTCAAATTGTATGCATAAATTTGGACCTAAAAATCTTATACCCTACGATTCAGAATTAGAATGCACTATTAGAAAAATTAGAAGATTGAGAAGAGAACCTAGAAATTCTGATATAATGGAAAACTACATGAACAATCAAAGAATAGAAAATGAACACCAAGCTAGACCCCTAAGAGATTATGCAAATCCTACAGTAGATAAAATTCACTTATCTATCCAAAATCCTGATGTAGTTGCTAATTCATTTGAGCTTAAAACTGCTATTATGCAAATGGTACAAAACAATCAATTCGGAGGTACACCAAATGAAGATCCTAATTTACACCTTTCTAGTTTTTTATAACTATGTGCTACTTTTAAATATGACAGAGTTTCAAACAATGTTGTCAGACTTAGACTTTTTCCTTTTTCACTGAGGGATAAGGCTAAGATGTGGTTAAACTCGTTAGCTCCTACTTAGACTTTTTCCTTTTTCATTGAGGGATAAGGCTAAGATGTGGTTAAATTTGTTAGCACTATCACTGAGGGATAAGGCTAAGATGTGGTTAAATTTGTTAGCACCTCTATGTGCTACTTTTAAATATGATAGAGTCTCAAACGATGCTATTAGACTTATACTTTTTTTTTTTCACTGAGGGATAAGGCTAAGATGTGGTTAAATTTGTTAGCACCAGGATCTATTAGAAAGGGGAGAACTGTCACAGAAATTTCTATCCAAATATTTCCCTCCATCCAAAACTGCTAAACTAAAAATGACGAGAACTTTCACAGAAATTTCTATCCAAATATTTCCCTCAATCCAAAACTGCTAAACTTAGAGATGACATAACATCGCTCTGTCAAATTGATAGAGAGTCAATTTATGATGCTTGGGAGAGATTTAAAGGTCTTCTTAGGAAATGCCCTCATCATTCGTTACCAGATTGGTTGATAATTCAAACTTNAGTAACACTCAAATTAAGGAAAAGAAGTTGTCTATGGAAGAGCTGATATTAAACATGGGTCAACAATTGCAAAATTAAGGAAATCAATTACAAATTCAAGGAAATCAATTACAAAATCAAGGAACTGCTATTAAGAATATTAAAAATCAATTAGGGCATATCGCTACTTCGCTTAGTAACCGAACATTAGGAACTTTTCCTAGTACTGTGGAACCAAATCGTAAATATCAAGAAAAAGAACAGATAAAAGCGATACAATTATAAAGTGGAAAAGAATTGGAGGCAAGAGTACAAAAAGAAACAGAAACTGAAAAGGAAAAAGTGGATACCCAAAAAGAAAAGGATCATGAATACCTAGATTTAAAATATCAACTTACGTCAATGAAAATTACTGTGAAGAAACCTCCACCACCGTTTCCTCAAATATTGAAGCAACACAAATTGAATAAACAATTTTCCAAATTCTTAGAAATTCTTAAGAAGTTAACGGTAAATATTACCTTCGTAGAAGCTTTAGAGCAAATGTCCAATTATGTGAAATTTATGAATGATATTCTGAACAAGAAAATGAAGTTCACGAATAATGAAATTGTTGTACTTAGTGAAGAGTGTAGTGCAATTATTCAGAAAAAGCTTTCAGAAAAATTAAAAGATCTTGGCAGTTTCACTATACCGTGTGTTATCGGTGAAAAATTTTATGGAAGGGGAATTCTTAATCTTATGCCTCTATCAATTTTCAAAAGATTAGGATTAGAAGAAGTCTCACCTACTTCTGTAACTCGTTAGTTAGCGCATGCCTCTATCAATTTTCAAAAGATTAGGATTAGGAGAAGTCTCACCTACTTTTGTAACTCTTCAATTAGCGGATCGATCAGTTACATATCCTAAGGGAGTTATATAAGATGTGTTGGTAAAAGTTGATAAATTTATCTTTCCTGTAGATTTTATTGTTTTAGATATGAAGGAAGATAAAGAAATACCTATCATTTTAGGGAGACCATTTTTAGTTATGGGAAAAGCTATGAAAGATGTTCAAAAAGGAGAATTAACTATGAGAGTAAATGATCAAGAAGTGACTTTTAACATTGTGAAATCATATGTTTAAAAAGGAGAATTAACTATGAGAGTTAACGATCAAGAAGTGACTTTTAACATTGCGAAATCTATGAATTACCCTTGTGTTGAAAGTAATGAATGTTTTCGCATGGAAATTAGTGAACATCTATTGAATGAACATTTTAAAAACATTTTGACAAGAAAGAATGATTTGAAGATAGTGATGAAGTTATTTTGGATGAAATAGAAAATGATGAATTAGATTATATTCAGGAAAGATTTGAGATGCTGGATATCACAGAAAATGCTGATAAGAATCTAGTTCCGTCAATTATAAAACCATCTGAACTTGAGTTGAAAATATTGCCTAGCCACTTGAGGTATGTGTTTCTGGGAGACTCATCTACATTACCTGTGATTATATCTTCAGAATTAAATAATTTGCAAGAGCAAAGACTGTTGGATATATTGAAAAGATATAAGAAAGCTTTTAGTTGGACCATAGCTGATATTAAGGTAATCAGTCCTTCGATATGTATGCACAGAATTATATTAGATGAACAATATAAACCAAGAGTTGATCCACAAATGAGATTAAATCCAATGATGAATGAAGTAGTTAAGAAGGAAATTTTGAAATGGTTAGACACTCGAATTATATATCCTATTTCAGATAGTGCGTGGGTAAGTCCATTTCATTGTGTTCATAAGAAAGGAGTGACTGTTGAGAATTTCAGATAGTGCGTGGGTAAGTACAATTCATTGTGTTCCTAAGAAAGGAGGAGTGACTGTTGAAGAAATATCCTATTTCTGACAGTGCTTGGGTAAATCCAATTCATTGTGTTCCTAAGAAAGGAGGGGAGACTATTGAAGCACAAGAAAATAATGAATTAATACCTATCAGATAAGTTACTGGGTGGCGTATTTGTTTGATTATAGAAAATTAAACACTTCCACTGGAAAAGATCACTTCGCTTTACATATTTGCATTGATTATAGAAAATTAAACACTGCCACCAGGAAAGATCACTTCCCTTTCCCTTTCTTAGACCAAATAGTAGATAGACTTGTTGGGCACAAATATTTTTATTTTTTAGATGGATATACTAGACCAAATTTGGATAGACTTGCTGGGCACAAATATTTTTGCTTTTTAGATGGATATACCGGTTACCACCAAATTTCTATTGCTCCTGATATAGACTTGCTGGGCACAAATATTTTTATTTTTTAGATGGATATACCGGTTACCATCAAATTTTTATTGTAGACTTGTTGGGCACAAATATTTTTGCTTTTTAGATGGATATACCGGTTACCATCAAATTCCAATTGCTCACTGGGCACAAATATTTTTGTTTTTTAGATGGATATACCGGTTACCATCAAATTCCTATTGCTACTATGGGCACAAATATTTTTATTTTTTAGATGGATATACCGGTTACCATCAAATTCCTATTGCTCGTGAAGATCAAGAAAAGACAACATTTACTAGTCCTTTTAAACTTTTGCCTTTCGAAGAATGCCTTTTNCGTCTCTTTTGTCTCATTGCTCGTCGGAGTCGTTGCTGGTGAAGCCATCCTCGTCGTACAGCCCATCGTTGAGTCGCTTGTCGTCGTAGATGCCGACAAACGCCTGCGTTCCCGCGGCGATCAAGGGAGGGATGGCAGTGGCGGCGTCTAGGGAGGTTAGATGATTTATGGGCTGTAAAAACGCTATTTTTAATTTGATCGTAGTATAGAAAAACTAATTGANGCGGCGATCAAGGGAGGGATGGCAGTGGCGGCGTCTAGGGAGGTTAGATGATTTATGGGCTGTAAAAACGCTTTTTCATACTCTACAAGAACTTCAAAAAAATCAATGCAATCGGTCCGGCGTTATTTTAAAGTTTTTTTAGGTGTTATGTTTAGTTATTGCCTTTTTAAATTTTAATGGGAGCTATGTGCTAGGTAAGCCACGATCAGGTTAAATATAAAAAAAAAAATGAAATGACACTACAATCATCAATTCCTTTAAAATTCGAAGTATTTTTAATTTGATCGTAGTATAGAAAAACTAATTGACTATCTATTATTTTTTTTTATTTTTGAAGAAAAATCTAAAATTTATATTTTATTACCAAAATTTGATGAGAATATTCATTAAAATATGCTTGTCCTTCACAGAATACAAGTTTTTTTTTCTTCACATAAAATGAGTGTGGTACATCAAAAGTACAATTACATAAATAACAAGGAAAATCAAAGCGTCTCACTAGGATAATCAAAAGAAAGAAATGCCAAGCATCACATCCTTCAGTCGGAACTATGACATCTAATCAGAGAGGCAGCTGTTCATGGCCAGTTCCCTCAACTGATTCTAGAATTTTTAACAAAGATGGTAAAATGGCACCCAATGGAGTTCTTTTCTTATCATATGATAAAATCCCTTGTCCAAGGAGAACTACCCGTCAAATTATTGGGACACACCCTCTGCCTGACTATTCAAGTTTACCCCAACAAAAGAAGAGCCTCTACTCATGAATCGATTGAGAGGGTTGACTAATGACCTCTTAGTCGGCCGAAAGTATGCACGTCGACCCGAGTTTTTCAGTTGCAGAATGACAAGATTAATGGGTCATTAAATGCCCCCCTCTTCAAGCACTTATGAGCACGAAACAATGTCAATGTCACTTATGAATATAAAAGGGTCTTAGAGTCGTTTACAAATATGAGAAGGTATAATAATGACTTGTAACATCGATAGTAAAATGAAGATAAACATGTAATTTTATTAGATACTTGTGGAACCTCTAAAAAGGGGGTCATTTTTTCAATAAATAATTACTGAATTTACTTTCTCGAAACTTGTGCTACTTGCACTCTATTTCCTCTCTCTATCTTTCTTTTTTTTTCTCCTCTCATCTGTCGAATAATCTATACCTTTGGTGCGATCCATTCATTTTATTTAGTTTCAACATCCTAAAAGGTGCAGTTAGCACGAAATCATGTCATTATCAAAAAGAATAGTACACTATAGAGAAGCAACTCATATGAAAGATACTACAAATATGGAATATGTAAGGGAATTCATGCAACAACAAATTCGACAACTTAGAGATCGAATGGTGGGTCACATGGCAAAATTGACCCACATGCTACTCGAGAAAGGGAACAAAACCCTTGAGGATAACCCAAACCCCAAGACCACCAAGCTGGTAAAGGGACAAAAAGAATAGAAAACGCCTGATACAAGGATAGAATGCTGAGGTTCATAGTATGATTTAAGCAAATGGAGGTCTACCATTAGCTGAAGAATGTGTTCTCCCAGTAGATCTTTGATGTTAAGCCACTAGAAGAGATTAAAATTCCATCTTTGGATTCCTATAATGATCGGATTGATCTAGCCGACCATATCACTTCCTTTGAGTCGCTCATCCTCCTTAAAATCTTCAATGCACTAAAGTGTCAGTTTTTTTGCACCATGTCAAGATATTAAACTCACAAGTGGTTTAATGGCCCCGCGACAAGAGTAATCACCTCTATCAATAAATTCAAGAAAATGTTCTTGACACAGTTCGTCAAAGCTTAGAAGCCCCATAAGAACTCACAAGCACTGTGACATTTCAAGAAAATGTTGTATAAGAACATTCGTTTGTATGTCTATCAGTTCTACAAAGAAATGTCAGAAGTGCGGGAACTTGAGCTTGCAGTAGCACATAAAGCTCTAGCTCATGAGGCTTAGGAGGGAACAGTTAAAGTACTTTCTAGGTTTGTAACAGCCTAAAGGTCTAGTTGACTTCTTGGAGTTAGCCAACCATCATATTACAGTGGATGAATACGTCAACCTGTATAATACAAAAGCTGAACAATCCAACCACTGCTCGCTGAATACGCCTCGCAAGAAGATGGGTAGATGCCAAAGTACGAACCGTGACTCAAACATAAAGACAATTGAGAGGCTAACAAAAACTATTAAAGAGGATGGAGTTGATCAAATGAAAAATATTCAGGACATCTACGAACACCAAAATAAATTCAATTGAGAGTTTAAATGATTGAGTTACTTGAGATCATACAAGACAAGGAGTACTTCAAAAAGGCTCCATCGATAAGAACCAAAACTATTCTTCAGAACACAAATAACTTTTGTGGATACCATGGGGCCCATTGTCATGACACAGAGGGGTGCATACACTTTCAGGACTTGGTTGGATAATTGATTCGGGTAGGAAAAATTTAATGAGTTTGTGGCCTCAAGGGCATCAAACTAAAGGCAGGCGAAATCCTAGTAGAAGAAGACTCTAATGAGTAATGCTAGCCATCTTGAGAGAATACTCAGTCATGCAAGTTAAACATAAAATACTCAAGATGAGGGAAGTGTGCATGTCACTTTCGCTTTGAAGCAGAAACCTAATCCTACGATTTTCTTACCGATGTTGATTTTCACCCAAAGAGAAACAACTTCTAGTTGGATATTTTTTTGGTTGGCACTGACAGTTTAGGAAGTATTCTGTTTAATTAAACCTTTGATAAAATGTATCTATCGATCAATCGGCTAGTAGTGTTGATTGATGCCCTCTATGGATTTTCTGGGAATGAAAGGAGGCTGTGGGAATAATTTTCTATCTGTTACATAGGGAGAATATGACAATCAGTTTACCAATATGGAGAACTTCCTAGTGGTTGACACACCTCTCACTTATAATGATATCTTTTTTTCATTTAATATTTCATGACTTTTGAGCTATGGCCTCCACATACCACATCAAAATAAAGTTTTCGGGTGACAGAGAGATTGTTGTCATTCAGAGCAACTTGGAGCAGTCTTAGACGTGCTACCTCCAAGAAGTCGACAATATGGAATAATGGTCATTTGACATTCATAACTACCGAGAGGGGGATCTAGAGAGTTCCGAAACTAGTGAAGAGATTTCTGTGACAGACAGTGAGCCAAGTATTTTTTTTCTAAGAAGTGAAAATTTTGATGTAGAACATAGAGACTTGTTGTTCCAAAATTTCTAGGAGCATTAAGAAGTTTTTTCCTGGTCGGTTGCCAAAATGTCAGATATTTCAATTGTCGTGGCATGCCATTTCCTGAATATTATTACAATCACCTGACCAATAAAGCAAAAGTTGAGAACAATAGCCGTGACATTTCTCTGGTTGAATCTCAAAGTGGTGCAGAATCTTGAAGAGGTGGGCTACATTTGGGAGGTACATCACCAATCTTGGGTCTCCAATGAAGGCATGGTCTATAAGTCCAATGAAAAATGGAGGATCTATGTGAACTTCACGAACCCAAACTTTGCTTATCCAAAGTTGATGATCTACGCTCTGGTAGAATCATAGATCGACCATTTAGTAAAGAAATTCTGGAATGCCTTCTCTGGCTATCGTCAAGTCAAAATACATCCAACCAATAACGAGAAGAAGACATTTATTACTAGCCAATTCCTACATTGTTGTGATTTAATACCCTCTAAGCTAAGGAATGTAAGGCTACCTACCAACTTTTAATGGATTTAATTTTTTTTGAATTAAAAAAGAAGAGATAATAAAGTCTATGAGGATGATGTCCTAGTTAAAATTCAGTCAGTTGAACAACATATAAATGATCTAAAATAACTATTTCTTATGCTTAAAAAAATATAACATTAAACTCAATCCACTAAAATGCACATTTGGGGCTTTCACCAACAATTCCTCAGCTTCCTCTTGATGCCTGAGAGTATAAAGCCCAACTCGGAGAAAGTATAAGTGTTGTTGAAGATGCCCTCTCCCTATAACGGAAAGAAGGAGGAAAAGCTGATCTACCGAATAATAGTGTTCAGCTGGTTCATTTCAAATTTGGGGGACAAAAGTGCAGTGTTCTTCAAAATGCTAAGGAAAGCCAATAGCTTTAAATCATCAATCGAATGTGACCAAGAATTTCAGATCTCTAAGCAGTCACTTGTCTCACCACCAATACTATAAAGCCCAGTATCGAAGGAAGAACTATTTGGGAGTTGGTTCTGAAGCCATCAGCTTGTTCTTGGAGTGGTTAGGAAAGCAAAGTTCAATCAATTAAAATAGTCAACTTCTAAGAAGTGATGAAGGCAAGTACGCTATCATGGAAAAACTAATTTTTTGCTTAATTATCTCTGCTCTTAAGCTCAACCATATGTTCAAATGCATCAAATCAGTGTGATCAGTAACCATCCCTTCAAATATGTTTGCATTCCGATCAAAGTTCAATCAACTGGAGCATTCCGATCAGCATCTAAAGTGGGTTGTGGATCTTGGTGAATATGAAATCACCTACATCTCTCGGGTGATGACACCTTCTAGTGGACATCTCTAAAAAGGATGAACCGGGTGAAGGAGTTGATATTACAAACCATACATGGAAATTGTACATTAATGGAACCTCGAGCCAGATGAGAGCAATAATTGGGCTAGCATGGATTAGTCTAATCAGGGGGCATCTTTACAACTTGCTCTTCCTTGAGTTTGAAGACACTAACAATCAAGCAAAATATGAAGCACTAATGGCCAGCTACACCTAACTTACAAATGGGGTGTAAAAAAATTACTAGTAAAGTTAGATTCTATACTAGTGGTAAATCAAGTTAGCGAGAAATTAGAAGTCATAGACAAAAATGATGGTTAAGTACTTGAATATGGCCTAGTAAAAAAGATGACAGTTCACAGACTTCAGAATCGAGCGTGTCAGTCTAAAAGAAAATTAGGCGGTATACCTTCCATCCAAAAACATTTGCTTTGAAAAAGAGACACCGAGGAGCTTCTCTGGTTGCTCAATAAGGAACCAAAGACCATAATGGTAGGAGCGGAAGACACAAAGTGTTGGATGGATCTCTACATCCAATATCTTGAAACCAAAAAGATCCTTAAGGAAATCACTAATCCAAGGTTATTCAAGTTTAAGCTGCACATTACCTCACCATAGAAGGGAAACTGTTCTGAAGGTCATCAACTTCCGTACTTCTATTATGCATCAAGCAAAATGAGGTTGAAGAAATTCTCCAGGTACACTGCGAGTGAGGGAGTCGTTCTAGAGGGAAAAACTCTCTCACATCAGGATTAGAGTCAAGGCTAATTTTGATCGGCCATCATGAAAGATGTAGAAGTATTTTTCAAAAGATATGAGTAGTGTCAAAAGTATGCTCCGCTATAGCACCAGCCGACCCACGAACTAAAGTCTATTTTTAGTCCTTGATCTTTCTCGATCTAGGAGCTTGAAATATTTAGAGCATTTTTTTGTATCAAAAGGCCACTGCAAATTCCATTTAGTCATTGTGTACTACTTCTCAGAGAAAGTTGAAGCAAATTCCTTAGGTAGGATTACCTAAGACATTGCCTAGAATTTTATTTGGACTTACATCATCTATCAGTATGGCTTACCCCTATTTTTTATCACCAATAATGAAACACAATGACAGCAACTTTATATATGCTTAAAAATACAAGAATTTAATACTGCTGTTAGAAGATTTTATTCCTCGGCAACGACCAAAAACTTAATAACAGTTATAGATTCGATAAAGATGTATGTATAAAATATTCAATAATTGTGAAGTCACACTTATCAACAAACTTAATAACAGTTATAGATTCGATAAAGATGGATGTATAAAATATTCAATAATTGTAAAATCACACTTATCAACGCAAGTATACGTATCGTAAAAATATAACTATTTAATACTGCTGCTAAAAGATTTAATTCCTCAGCAACGACACCAAAACTTAATAATGGTTATAGATTCGATAAAGATGTATATATAAAATATTCAATAATGGTAAAGTCACACTTATCAATGCAAGTATACGGATTCGATAAAGATGTATATATAAAATATTCAATAATGGTAAAGTCACACTTATCAACGCAATTATACGTATCGCTCAAGTAATACAGGGCTCTAATGGAGTCCCAGATATCGATCCCACAGTGAAGTAATATTAGAACTATGAACTAAGATTTTAGAAAATCAATACTTAATCACAACAATATAATTCAAATTGCTTATCTGTCACTAATATACAATTGAATTAAATATGTAATTTTAATAACTTATAAATAACTAATTCTACTAATAAAGTTTCTAATGTGAAATTCAATATACAAGAAAAGCATCCTTCTCCTTGTCAAGATATTAAAGTGAATGGATAAAGTGAATCAGTTCAAATTGGATTATGCCAAATAGGAGCATACCTATCTTTAATGTGCAATATCGTCAAAATCAGTATAAAATAGGTATGAAAATCTCAACATATTTTTCTTTGGTTTTTTAGTACTATATAAAAGTTATGATCTATTATAGTAAAGTTTTAATTCAGAAATACTATAACTTTGATTTAGGTAAATACCATAGTGAGATTTTTAGAAAAAATTCAAGTAATTAAATTAACTTTGTAGGTACAAGATTATCTAGTCATCAAGTTTAAGAGTTCTAGTTTTCTATTCATTTCAAGAATGACTATATGTTGTACTATCAAGTCACTTAGAATATTCAAATTCTAGGAACTTCATGAGAACACTGCAAGTAAAGATGCTAATCCATAAATATAAGTTCAGGAATGTATTTTGGTTTTCCCTTTAGGTAGGTCCAATGAAGCCAATTTTTTATCAGACATCTCCTCAAGCTTCTCGTCACGTTTATATTTATTATTATTATTATTATTCTTTTCATTTTTCTTTTTCATTTAGATTTCTTTCAATCCTATATATTTTTCTTTTCTTTTCAGGGATTTTTGTCAATCTTTTCTTTTTTCCTTTTTCAAGTGCAGATTACTATATTTGGATAGCCTTTAATGAGTTTGAACATCACCTTTCTTTCTCTAAATTTGAAACTCAAAACATTATTTACCATATAAATATTCATAGCTTTTACATCATTGAGCCCCAATCTTTTCTTCTCAAATGAATTTTTAAGATTCTTAATACTTCAAAATATAGTTTCCTTTACTTTAAATAGTTAGCTATAGTCTTATTCTCTTATACTAAATATGTTAATCTACAAAATTTATTTTCATTACAAAATTATTTCTTTAAATCTACCATAATATTTAAATATGTACAAAATATAGTTATCTGAATTAAATTCACTGTATAGATCATATTAATAATTTTTGAAAATATTTAAATTGAGAACATATAATAGTTAATCTTTTTCTTTCCTCCCTAAATAATTTTTTAAAATATTGAAATAGAGGACATCTAATAGTTAATTTTTTTCTTCCCTCCAATATTTAAATAGTTATAAAAATATAGTTACCTGAATTAAATTCAATACATGAAATCATATAATTTTTGAAAATATTGAAATAGAGGACATCTAATAGTTAATCTTTTTCTTCCCTCCCCAAACATAAATTTTAAAAATATTTAAATTGAGAACATCTAATAGTTAATCTTTTTCTTCCCTCCCCCAAACTTGCATTTTTAAATATTTTGCAATTAATTCCAAATATTGAAATAGAGGACATCTAATAGTTAATCTTTTTCTTCCCTTCCCCAAACTTAAATTCAATTGAGAACATCTAATAGTTAATCTTTTTCTTCCCTCCCCCAAACTTAAATTTTTAAATATGGAATGATACAAGTGGAATGAAAAATTCTAAATATAAACCATACCTCAGTACTTTAGGCATTTTCATCATTCTGAAATTTTTGCAGTCCTTCTCAAAGTTTCTACTTCACGTGGTCTGTAACATTAGGAGCTTTCTATACATATAAATCATTAGAGAATTTNNCCTTCTCAAAATTTCTACTTCACCTGGTCTGTAACATTAGGAGCTTTCTGTACATATAAATCATTAGAGAATTTACTGGGTAATGAATTTTGAAATAAGACAAAACTAAACATTATACAAACACAATATTTCGCTAACACATCCACAATACTAAACAAAAATACATTATACAAACACAATATTTCACTAACACATCCACAATACTAAATAAAAAATAATTACAATTAAAATGCAAAATGAAAATCACATCACATTACAATTTCACAAATTTCAACTACCACACCAAGCAATTATAACAACAATTAAAAATTATCCAATTGCAACATAAAAATCAAAATGAAAGTATAAACACACAAACATCAATCTCTATTACAACAATTATAAAAATAAAAGTAAAAGTACATCAACTACTATCATATGTCAAAATCCCAAACTATATGGGTAATGAAATTTTGAAATAAGTACAAAACTAAACATTATACAAACACAATATTTCACTAACACATCCACAATACTAAACAAAAAATAATTACAATTAAAATGCAAAATAAAAATCACATCACATTACAATTTTACAAAGTACTAATCAACATCTATTATAACTACACATGCAAATTTCAACTTCCACACTAAACAATAATAATAATAATTAAAAATTATCGNATAATTACAATTAAAATGCAAAATGAAAATCACATCACATTACAATTTAACAAATTTCAACTACCACACCAAGCAATTATAACAATAATTAAAAATTATCCAAATGCAACATAAAAATCAAAATGAAAGTATAAACACTCAAACATCTATCTCTATTACAACAATTATAAAAATAAAAGTAAAAGTACATCAACTACTATCATATGTTAAAATCCCAAACTATATCTTCATCTCCTTGGTCAGCATGTGGATTGGGCTGATACTGAGTATATCGGGGGCATTCAGGAAAAGTAACATCAATCTCACCTCTGTAGTGTCAGGCCTGAGCTTCTTAGTAGGCTATCTCAAAATCAGAATGCCTCTGTAGGTACTCACTATCATAATCATGTCTACGTTCTAAACCCCCAATTCTTTCATTTATTAGCTCTATACTCTTTTGCTGCAAGGTCAACTCCTTCATTAAATCATTCAGGGTAGGGGAACTAAAAGAAGGAAGGTCAAGGTCAACTCCTTCATTAAATCATTCAGGGTAGGGGAACTTAAAGAAGGAAGGTCATAACTAATAGAGGGGATATCTCTACTAGTAGAAGGTTCTTGAATCCTACTCCCAGTTCTCCATTTTTCATGGGATTCATATGTCTTAAAATTAACTTTACTAATGGATTTCATACGGTAAACCCATTCTTCATCACCTCCAGCTTCCACTCCAAAAAGTTGGTAAAGTACATAAATAAGGTCAGGATGTCCCATCCTTGCCATGGTCAATATATTCTTAAAAATGATTCTCCCCACATTTATATTTCTATTATTCTAAATACAGAAATTCAGAATAGCTCTATCTCTTATTACCTCACTATGGTGATAGGTAGGTAACAGAGTAGAGGAAATAAAATAGTGTCGCGCTTTAGATGTGGCATTCAACATGGAAGCAAAAAAATTTACCCGTTCTCATTGCTTTATCTTTCATGTTCCTTTCCCGTCAGTGAGAAAGTTGATGACATCATTCAACGGGCCTTCCATTGTACTGAAGGGTTCATAATGGTAGCTATAGGAGTCTGGGACTTCATAAAAGGTGTTAATGCAGGCGACACTAAATTCAACAAGAAATCCTCGCACTCGAACGATTCCATCTTCATAATAGTATACGTTGGCATAAAATTCTTTCACAATATTTGCAGCAGCCTTATTGGTGGTATAACAAAAGTTTTCCCACCTCCGTTCGGTAATAACTCATTCAATTTCTCCTCCTAGACTCTAAAAAACTTGATCTTATATACATTTCTTTTCTTCAAATAGTGAAGTAAATCTCAATTAAGCCTTTGCATTAACGAAGCGAGACTCATCAAACTCATGTCGCCTCTTTTGTCGTGGAGCCATTTCAATCTAATCAAAATTATAGAAAATTTCCAAAATATACTTCAAATATGCAAATAATGGCTTCCACGAGTGACTCTAAGAGTTCAAAACTAAAATCTATGAATTTCTTCAAAATATTTTCTCCACATTCTCAAAATTTTTGGATCTTCTCAATATGGAAGGAATTCATGGTGAAAATCAAATATTTTTAGTTTGGAGTGAAGCTCTTACCGAGAGATGATCAAATCTGGTGTCTAAATGCTTTGCAATCGCCCCTAAATCCAAGATCTTCAAGCCATAGATCAAAATTTTCATTTTTAAGAGGAAAGGGATGATGAATAGTGGCGGTTGACTGATCAAAATCACGGTTAGAGGTATTTTTTTGAGATCTTACCGTCGTCGTGGTTTTTGGCAACGTCTGCGAGCTTTATTGTATTAATATCCTAAGTCTCGGGAAAAGTTCGTCGACGGCGGCGTCGAGGGCGCCGTCAGCGAGCTCTGTTGAATTAGTTCAATTTCCAGATCTTTTTTATTTCGATCAATTTTAAGCCTCAACGACATCCGTTCAATCATTATAGAGACGGATTTTTGCAATTTCGATCAATTTCAAGCCTCAACGACATCCGTTCAATCATTATAGACATAATTTTTAAGTGATTAAATGATGTACTAACACAAATAAACATTCACAACACAAAACATCACAATTGTATATAAATTCCAAGGGTTATAATACACGTTACACGACACACCTAAGTTTGGTATTTTCTCAACCTCAATACATTAATTCAGCGTCGCAATCCAAGCCACAACACTCAAATTGCGGTATTTTCTCAACCTCAATACATTAATTCAGCATCGCAATCCAAACCACAACACTCAAAACATCACATTTATATATAAATTTCAAGGGGTACACTATACGTTACATAACACACCTAAGTTTGGTATTCTCAACCTCAATACATTAATTCAGCGTCGCAATCCAAGCCACAACACTCAAAACGCTGAAGACAAAACAACCTATGCTTAGTCTCAACTATAGCTCAACCTCAATACATTAATTCAACGTCGCAATCCAAGCCACAACACTCAAAACGCTGAAAAGAAAACATCACAACCTTAATACATTAATTCAGCGTCGCAATCCAAGCCACAACACTCAAAACGCTGAAAACAAACATCATATGCTCAATCTCAACTATACTAAGATCTAAAAGAAAAATTTGAAAGCAAAGAAAACACAAAGTTCAAACCAAATTACACACATAGACATAGAGGTAGCAAGACAAATCTACTACTCTTGCGATTCAATGCTTGTTTCTCCTCTGAGATCACTCATTGATTGAACATGAATAAAAAGGTTATAGAAGGGTCGATATGAAAATTTTTCAATAGAGTCCTCTTCTATCAATAGTTATATCATTCTCATCTTCATTGGCTGGG
The DNA here is from genome assembly GCA_002079205.1 of Phalaenopsis hybrid cultivar. Taxonomy (NCBI): domain Eukaryota; kingdom Viridiplantae; phylum Streptophyta; class Magnoliopsida; order Asparagales; family Orchidaceae; genus Phalaenopsis; species Phalaenopsis hybrid cultivar. The sequence goes on along the minus strand of JXCR01140223.1, from coordinate 119,364 downwards.
AATTTCTCAGTTGGGTCCAAAGGCTTCCAAGGTAGAAGTACATTTTCCCAATTCTCATAATATACTTGGAATTGAATGCAAAGTAAGAAAATTGTTGAAGGATGTCCAAGTCCATAAGTTGATCCATGAACGATCAGGCCCAAAACAGACTTCACAATTATTTATCAAATATCGATTGGTAGTCCCATTTGGATGCAGTAATTCATAATAACACTTTCCTTAGTAACTTTAACGATCCTCATTGTCGATAATAGTTTTGCAGAAATGAAGGAGTTCCAGTGTTTAGAAACGGGGTTTAGAAATGTCGCAGAAAAACTAATATACATGTTTTCTCTCATTTCCCAGTTTTCAGTTTCATCCGTCAAATATTGGTAGATCTCATGCATTATGTTTCTTGTCGGGACGAAGTTGGAATAATGAAAGACAGGAACATTCTCGATCATATATAACTCATTAATCCTCACCGGAGTAAAAGTTATCCATCTACCTCGCACATAGACAACTCTCTGGTTGATTCCATGCAAATTAGCATAAAGCTCCTTCACCACAGGAACAACTACGACGGCTTTAGTGTAGCACAACACTTCCCATCTTCGTCGCACAATCATATCTTCAATTGCCATCGATGGATTATTTAATCCTCGATTCATGAATCCACTTTCCTTGATTAATCTCTTCTTTGTCAGCACTTTGTTGAAGATTCACTGCGCCTCGGAACTAATGAACTTTCTCCAGTTGAACACTCATAATCTAAGGTCTTCAGGGGAATTGGACTCCATAGGGATGAATTTGGTGGAGTTTCAATTCATTTTTGAGGAAATACGAGCTTAGGAATCAAATTTGGAAGTTTATAGGGAGTAACTTCGGCCTAAAACCGCCAAAAACTGTCAGTTCAAACTCTGGAAACCGTCATCGTGCCGGTCTCACCGTCGGCGGCGTTGATGGCGCCGTCCGCGAGCCTTTAGAATTTAATTTCCTAGACTCTTGGGAAAAAGCCGTCGTTGGCGACGTCGATGGCGTCGTCGACGCCCAAGGCAAAAATTGCACAATTTCGCTCTGGTCCGAATGCGTTCCAATTTTTTCTATAGATCCAATTTTTATGATGATTCAATTGTAAATATGAGTAGTAGAGTTCAATACTATCACAAACTAACGATAATTTCAAATAAAACTTCTATAATTGCAATAAAAATAAAGATAAATATGGGTTGCTTTCCATAAAGCACTTGTTTTAATGTCATCAGCCTGACCTATTCAGGTATTATTCAGGTTGACTGATCATTAAAAACTCTTTAAGATTTGGTCTTTTACCCTCAAAATATGGCTTTAATCTGTGTCCATTTAATTTAAATTTATTATCAGTCTTTTGATCTTCAATTTCAACAGCTCCGTAAGTATAAACTTGAGTCACAGTAAAGGGTCATAACCAACAAGACTTCAATTTCCCAGGGAATAATTTCAGCCTTATATTGTAAAGCAAAACTTCTTGTTCTGGTTAAAAGTTCTTATGGTTAGTCTTCCAATCATGCCATAACTTTAGTTTCTCCTTATAAATTCTGTTGTTATCATAAGATTCATTTCTTAATTCTTCCAACTCATTCAATTATAACAATCTTTTCTCACTAGTATCTTTCAAATTATAATTGAATTCTTTAATCGCCCAATATGCTTTATGCTCCAATTCTACTGGTAAGTGACAAGTCTTTCCAAAAATTAGTCTGTAAGGAGTCATTCCAATAGAAGTTTTATAAACAGTCCTGTAAGCTCATAATGCGGTATCGAGTCTAGTGGACTAATCTACTTTACTAGGGTTTACAGTTTTTTCAAGTATTTGTTTAATCTCTCTATTAGAAACTTTAGCTAACCTATTGATTTGAGGGCAATAGGAAGTAGAGATTCTATGAATAATATTAAACTTTTTGGTCAATCTCTGAGTGTATTTATTCCTAAAATGGGATCCTCCATCAGTGATAATCATTCTCGGCATTCTGTATCTAGTGAAAATATTTTTCATTAAAAAATTTGAAACACTTTTAGCGTCACAACGATGTAAAGCTTGTGCTTCAATCCACTTTGAAACATAGTATATTGCAATTAATATGTATAAGTTCCCAAATGAAGGAATAAATGGTCCCATGAAATCTAACCCCAAACATCAAAGATCTCAACTTCTAACATGAAATTCAGAGGCATTTCATTTCTTCTAGATATATTGCCTACTCGTTGGCATCAATCACAAGTTTTTATGTATCTATAAACATCTCTAAAGAGAGTAGGCCAATAGAATCTAACTTGTAAAATTTTATAAGCAGTTTTATCAATCCCAAAATGTCCTCCAAATTCAGAATCATGACATTTCTGAATGAAGTTGTTCATCATAGAAACTGTCTGTAATTTCATTATTGATGTCGGATAATTCATGATTTTCTAATCTCGACAAATGATCAGCAATTTGATATCAGTTCCCTTTCTATCAATAACCACAAGATCAAATTCTTGCATCAAAAGTATCAATCTAATCAGTTCCCTTTCTATCAATAACCACAAGATCAAATTCTTGCATCAAAAGTATCCATCTAATTAACGTTGGTTTGGCATCCTTCTTTTGCTTCAGTTATTTAATAGCAGAGTGATCAGTGTGCACAACACATTTAGTCCCATTAAATAAGATCTAAATTTGTCTAAATCATACACAATGACCAGTAACTCTTTTTCAATAATAATATAGTTAATTTGAGTATCATTAAGAGTTTTACTAGCGTAGTATATAACTTTAAAAATCTTTTCATACATTTGTCCAACATTAAGAGTTTTACTAGCGTAGTATATAACTTTAAAAATCTTTTCATACTTTTGTCCAAGAACAGCTCCAATAGCATAATCACTAGCATCGCACATCAGTTCAGATGGTTCCTCCCAATTAGATGAAACTATTATAGGAGTTGTGATTAGCTTTTCCTTTAATAAATTTAAACAGTTTTCAGTAAATTCAAATTTCTTGTCCTTTTCTAAAAGTTGGCATAGAGGTTTAGTAGTTTTTGAAAAATCATTAATAAAACGCCTGTAAAAAGCAACATGCCCAAGAAAACTCCTAACCTCTCTTACATTAGTAGGAGGTGTTAATTTAGATATAACTTGAATTTTTGTAGGGTTTTCTTACATACCATTTTCTTTACATTAGTAGGAGGTACTAATTTAGATATAACTTGAATTTTTGCAGGGTATGCTTCCATATCATTGAGGTGTTAGTTTAGATATGACTTGAATTTTCGTAGGGTCTGCTTCCATACCATCTTCCAAACGCCCTAACACAATTCCTCCTGCAACCATAAATTGACATTTCTCCAAATTTAGAACTAAATTAGTTCTTTCGCATAAGTCCAAAACTTTTTCAAGATAATTTAAGCATGCATCAAATGATATTCCAAATACAGAGAAAACATCCATAAATACTTCCAATCCATCATCAATTAATTTACTAAATATATAAATACAGAGAAATCATCCATAAATACTTCCAATCCATCATCAATTAACTTACTAAATAAGGTACATCTCTAGAATGTTGCAGGTGCATTACATAATCCAAAAGGCATTCTTCGAAAAGCAAAAGCTCCAAAAGGACTAGTAAATGTTGTCTTTTTCTTGATCCTCAAGAGCAATAGGAATTTGATGGTAACTAGTATATCCATCTAAAAAATAAAAATATTTGTGCCCAACAAGTTTATCTACTATTTGGTCTAAAAATGGTAAAGGGAAGTGATATTTCCTAGTAGCAGTGTTTAATTTTCTATAATCAATGCAAATACTCCACCCAATAAATTGTCTGATAGGTATTAATTCATTATTTTCTTTTGTTTCAACAGTCACTCCTCCTTTCTTAGGAACACAATGAATTGGACTTACCCAAGCACTATCTGAAATAGATATATAATTCCAGTGTCCAACCATTTCAAAATTTCCTTCTTGACTACTTCTTTCATCATTGGGTTTAATCTCCTTTGTGGATCAACTCTTAGTTTATATTGTTCAACTAGTATAATTCTGTGCATATAGATTGAAGGATTGATTCCCTTAATATCAACTAAGGTCCAAACAAAAGCTTTCTTATATCTTTTTAATGTATCCAAAAGTCTTTGCTCTTTCAAATCATTTAATTCAGAAGATATAATAACAGGTAGTGTAGATGAGTTTTCCAAGAACACACATACTTCAAGTGGTTAAGCAATATTTTCAACTCAAGTTCATAATTGACGGAACTAGATTTTTATCAGCATTTCTTGTAATATCCAGCATGTCAAATCTTTCCCCTGTAATATCCAACATCTCAAATCTTCCATGAACATAATCTAATTCTTCATTTTCTATTTTTTCCAAAATAACTTCATCACCATCTTCAAATTGTTCTTTCTCTTCAAAATGTTCTTTAAAATGCTTGTTCAATAGATGTTCACTAATTTCCGTACAAAAACATTCATTATCTCTTTCAACAGTAGGTATTTCATAGATTTCGCAATGTTAAAAGTCACTTCTTGATCATTAACTCTCATAGTTAATTATATTTCATAGATTTTAGATGTTCACTAATTTCCATGCGAAAACATTCATTATCTCTTTCAATAGCAGAGTATTTCATAGATTTCAAATGTTAAAAGTCACTTCTTGATCATTAACTCTCATAGTTAATTCTCCTTTTTGAACATCTACATGTTAAAAGTCACTTCTTGATCGTTAACTCTCATAGTTAATTCTCTCTTTTGAACATCTATAATAGCTTTTCCAGTGGCTAAAAATTGTCTCCCTAAAATGATAGGTATTTCTTTATCTTCCTCCATATCTAAAATAATGAAATCCACAGGAAAGATAAATTTATCAAATTTTACTAACACATCTTCTATAACTCCCTTAGGATATGTAACTGAATGATCCACTAACTGAAGAGTTACAGAAGTAGGTGAGACTTCTCCTAATCCTTATCTTTTGAAGATTGATAGAGACATAATATTAATGCTGGCTCCAAAATCACATAAGGCTCTTCCATAAATTTTTTCACCGATAACACACGTTATAGTGAAACTACCTATATCTTTTAATTTTTCTGGAAGCTTTTTCTGAATAATTGCACTACACTCTTTACTAAGTGTAACCGTCTCATTATCAGTGAACTTCCTTTTCTTGTTCAAAATATCTTTCATAAACATCACATAATTGGGCATTTTCTCTAAAGCTTCTATGAAGAGATAATTTATCGTTAATTTCTTAAGAATTTCTAAAAACTTGGAAAATTATTTATCTTTTTTAAGCTTCTACGAAGGGAATATTCACCGTTAACTTCTTAATAATTTCTAAAAATTTTGAAAATTGTTTATTCTCTTTATTTTGCTTCAATATTTGAAAAATGGCGAGGTTTCTCCACAGTAATTTTCATTGGTGTAAGTGGATATTCTAAATCTGGGTATTCATGATTCTTTTCTTTTTCTATATCCACTTTCTCTTTTTCAGTTTCCGTTTCTTTCTGCACTCTTGTTTCCAATTCTTTTACACTTCGTAATTGTATCGCTTTTATTTGTTCTTTTTCTTGATCTTTAAGATTTGGTTCCACGGTACAAGGAAAAATTCTTAATGTTCGGTTATTAAGCGCAGTAGCGATATGCCCCAATTTATTTTCAATATTGTTGATAGGAGTTCCTTGATTTTGTAACTGATTTCCTTGAATTTGTAATTGATTTCCTTGATTCTGTGATTGTTGACCCCTATTTAATATCATCTCTTCCATAGAAAACTTCTTTTCCTTAAATTGAGTGTTACTGCTAAATCCTTGAGGATAAGAAGGTCTATAATTAACATTTCCTTGGTTGGGTGAATTTCTTAATGGGTTCACTGGGTTGTTCGCCCATTGTTAATTTGTAGTTGAATTGTTATTCCAATTAAAATTAGGATGATTCTTTCAACCTGGGTTATAATAGTTCAAATAAGGGTTCTTGGGTCTATTTTTAATAGTTTTTAAAGTCTCATATGATGATTGAACATCCACAAATTGCCCAGATAAATTCTCTTCCATCATAGTAGGTGTTGGATAATAATTCATTCCATAATGATCTAGTTTCTTTGATATTATAGCAAGTTGTGAAGCTAACATAGATATTGCATCAGAATCATGGATACTAGCTGCTCTTTTAAGATTTACCCTTTCAGAGGGTCATTGAAAATTGTTGGTAGCCATCTCTTTTGTTAACAAATAAGTCTCATCAAAAGATTTTGACATTAAAAAACCACCAGCCATTCTCTTCTATTAATGAATAAGTCTCATCAAAAGGTTTTGACATTAAAGAACCACCAGCCGCAATTTCTATTAATGAATAAGCCTCGCAAAAAGTTTTGACATTAAAGAACCACCAGCCGCAACATCATAATCGATCTAAGAGATCCCACTAATCCATTATAAAAAGTTTGAATTATCAACCAATCTGGTGACAATTTCTCTTCTATTAATGAATAAGCCTCATCAAAAGGTTTTGATATTAAAGAACCATCAGCCGCAGCATCTATCATCAATCTAAGAGATCCCACTAATCCATTATAAAAAGTTTGAATTATCAACCAATCTGGTAACAAATGAATAAGCCTCATCAAAAGGTTTTGACATTAAAGAACCACCAGCCGCAACATCTATATTTAGTGATGAGGGCATTTTCTAAGAAGATCTTTAAATCTCTCCCAAGCTTCGTATATTGACTCTCCATCAATCTGACAGAATGATGTTATGTCCATTATAAAAAGTTTGAATTATCAACCAATCTGGTAACGAATGATGAGGGCATTTCTTAATAGTCTTTTAATCTCTCCCAAGCTTCATATATCGACTCTCCATCAATCTGACAAAATGATGTTATGTCATTTATCTCCTAACCTTCGTATATTGACTCTCCATCAATTGGGCATTTCCTAAGAAGATATTTTAATCTCTCCCAAGCTTCATATATCGACTCTCCATCAATCTGACAAAATGATGTTATGTCATTTACTCTCCCAAGCTTCATATATTGACTCTCCATCAATCTGATAAAACGATGTTATGTCATTTCTAAGTTTAACAGTTTTGGATGAAGGAAAATATTGGGATAGAAATTTGTGTGAAACTTCTCCCCAAGTTCTAATAGACCCAGGTGCTAAAAAATTTAACCACATCTTAGCCTTATCCCTAAGTGAAAAAGGAAAAAGTCTAAGTCTAACAACATCGTTTGAAACTCTGTCATATTTAAAGGTTGCATAAAGTTCTAAAAAACTAGCATGGTGTAAATTAGGATCTTCATTTGGTGTACCTTCGAATTGATTGCTTTGTACCATTTGGATAATAGCAGGTTTAAGCTCAAATGAATTAACAACTACATCAAATTTTGGATAGATAAGTGAATTTCATCTGCTGTAGGATTTGCATAATCTCTTAAGGGTCTAGATTTGGATAGATAAGTGAATTTCATCTACTGTAGGATTTGCATAATCTCGTAGAGGTCTAGGTTGGTATTCATTTCCTATTCCTTGATTGTTTACATTGTTTTCCATTGTTTGAGAATTTCTAGGTTCTCTTCTTAGTCTTCTAATTCTTCTAACAGTGTGTTCTAATTCCGAATCGTAGGATATAAGATTTTCAGGTCCAAATTTACGCATACAATTGAAATCAGTACACAGAAAAATAGCTAACTAAATATGAAAATAAGTTGCATTTCTTGTAAAAGTTTTCTAATAGTCCTATTTGTCCGTTACTCTAATTATGATTCTTGTTTACTCCCTGGTAATGGTGCCAAAAACTTGACAAAGACTTTATATATACTTAAAAATACAAGAATTTAATGATGCTGCTAGAAGATTTTATTCCATGGCAACAGCACAAAACTTAATAACAGTTATAGATTCGATAAAGATGGATGTATAAAATATTCAATAATTGTAAAATCACACTTATCAACGCAAGTATACGTATCGTAAAAATATAACTATTTAATACTGCTGCTAAAAGATTTAATTCCTCAGCAACGACACCAAAACTTAATAATGGTTATAGATTCGATAAAGATGTATATATAAAATATTCAATAATGGTAAAGTCACACTTATCAATGCAAGTATACGATAGATTCGATAAAGATGTATATATAAAATATTCAATAATGGTAAAGTCACACTTATCAACGTAAGTATATGTATCGCTCAAGTAATACAGGGCTCTAATGAAGTCCTAGATATCGATCCCATAGGGAGTAATATTAGAGGCTACGAACTAAGATTTTAGAAAATTAATACTTAATCAAAACAATATAATTCAAATTGCTTATCTCTTAAAGTTATAGAAGAGTTTTTCCAAGAGTTGCCTAAGAATCCCATAAAAAATCGTCCACATTCAATGCACCTGTTGAGATAACCGCCGATCTCGCCATCGGTGGCCTCGAGGGTGTTGTCGGCGGGCCTTCTAAAATATTTGATCTGCACTCTCGGGAAAATCTCACCGTCGGCGCCCTAGTTCAAATCTTCATATTTTGGTCATTTTCGCTCCAAATTTGCTCTTTTTTGCATCTTTTTACTCCAATGACCATAATTCATCATACCTGCAACAAAACATATAAAATACCTTTCTTTAAAGTGCAATATCATCAAAATCAGTATAAAATAGGTATACAAATCTCAACATATTTTCCTTTGGTCACACAATATGTTGATTATGCAGTAAAGGATTTTTTCCAAAGTCAGAGAATCATCCTGAAACTCACATATGTACATCATCCTCAGACAAATGGACAAGCAGAGGCTCACTAACAAGATAACTCTAAATCTACTAAAGAAGAAAGTGGAAGGAGAAAATGAAAATTTGGTGGACTTACATCCGTCGGTATTTTGGGCTACCCAAACTATGCTAGAATTAGCAATTGGAAAAACTCATTACATGATTTTCCATGGGGTGAAAGCAATGTTGTCAGTTAAGTATAATTATCACAACCAGAGAGACATCCCATCTATCCCTCTTGTTTTGAAGAATCTCTTCAACAAGTAGGAGGTGAATGATTAAGCGATCATGCTTGTGCTTGACTTACTAGAAAAAAAATCAAACTAATGTTGTACTCTGACAAGAAGAAGCAAAAAGGAAGACCACTCATACTATAATAAGAATGTCTGAGGAAGCCGTTTGCACCCGACCACCTAGTCCTGAAGAAAGCCAACCTAACGATATGAGACCAAGTTGTCAAAAATCTTGACTAGACTTTGACTGATCCATTTATTATTCATTAGAATGTCACCTCAAATTTCTATAACCTAATAATATATTACAAAAAATAGGTTCTCTAGACATGGAGTGGTGATGATCTCAAGAAATTTTTTTCTTAAACCAAATACATTGTATCGACACAAGCAAAATATAAAAAGAGCTTTTCGTTTACAAAACATTTGATTTTCTTTTTAATAAAATGTTAATAGAAATATTAGCTAAATATGTGATTATAACCTTAAATTTGAAAGAAGCTTTGGAACCCTAGAGGTTGACACACCTTTGCATCAAGATAACAAATAAGGAACTTTAGTACCCTAAAAAGTAGACAAAAAACAACATTAAGATCATGATTGTCCATAGAAGCAATTGCACTTTATACAAAACTCACATTTAAATTGAATTTCTAGGTTTCGAGTGAACAAAATTTTAGAGGTGGTTATTGGCCCAGTAGTAAAAAAGCTCCAGTAAGAGTGCCAAAAAAACCACCCTGGAAGAGTAGTAAGAAGAGTAGTGCGACCGAAAGAAAACTTGGGTCTAGTCAAACAAACAAAACTTAAGTCCACCTGAGTTAAGTTTTAACACCCTAAAATAAATCAAAATGTGATGCATGATGTGCAGCAGTTGACAAAATATAAAATGCTTGACAATGATGCAACGATGTATGATCGGTTTACACAAAATGGCCAATGATGACACAACCTTGTTCAATAAACTTAGACACATAAAACTTGACCCTCAATACTCAAGCAATAAAAAACTATCTCTAAAATTCAATTTAGGTGAAGAGATGGTGATGGTTCCTTTCCCAATCGTGAAAAGCTTTGAAAGGGCACAATGTAAATTATCCTAGCAGCTAAAATTACAACATTCGACAAGGCAAGGACTTAGCTAGGCATTAGGATAAACATTATGGAAGACTTGAGTCGAGCAAAGAGCATATTAAATTAACTTGTGAATAACATGACATGTCATAATTAGGCAGAGCATGTAAGGAAACAAAAACAATAGGTAAAAACAAATTGAATTTTGTATTTCATTTATTAAAATGTTTTGTTACATATATTTCTAGACAAAACTTTCAATATATATTGATTTGATTACATTAAAAAAATATAAGTCTAGGAGTCTTTGGTCCAAGTGTTAGATTATCCGTCCTTTTCCACGTTATCCCCTCATACTCCTTTCTATGTGCTGAAGCTGAAGGTGCTCTGAAAATTTTTTTGAACTAATCAGATCATAGTACTCTGCTTGACCATCCAAACTCTATTTAATTTTTAAATGGTCACCTTAGTACCTATCTCTAGATGTACAAATTGAGTGTAAAAAAACTCTTTGAATGTCTTCATTATGGCCATTAATTTTATCAATTCAGCATTCCACTCTTGAATAGTAGTAACCGATTTAAAAAAAATCTCTAGCTCCACCTCAGTTTCATCTAACCAAGTCTTTGCCAAAGCCGCTAGATCCTCCATTGCTCTCTCTCATGCTTTGAGTTCTTTAGCCTTCATCAAAAAATTTGAGGCCCTATCTCTCAATTTAAGATAAACAGAAGAAATGTGATGTGTGGCCGCACGTCCAAGCAACTGATACCATTCAACCATTTGACATAAGTATTTGAGTTGAAGGTTATATTGAAACTTTTGTAGGCCATTCAACCAAAGCACATCTTTGATGGTTGGGGCATACTCACTAATCCCTAATGCTTGTGTTAACCATTTCCTTAGCATGTTTATCAAGGGATAGCTGGAGTATAGGCTAAGAAAAGCCTTTGGCTGCTCTTCCCTTTTTATTTCTTCTTAGGATGTAAGGACAGTGAGGAGTCAAAATCTTTGAGCACATCCTTGCTCTTCCTCTGATGTTCTTCATCATCAGAAATGACAAACCACACTCTAGATCTGACTCATTCTCAAGCTCCTCCTTCTCAATCGGACTTTACTCTAAGCATTATAATTCCCCCTATTCTACTGATGCAACCGATGATCGAGAAGAATTTTGGTTAGTCTCCCTTCTTTTAGAAAGAGGAATAAATTTTGAGGAAGATGGTCGGGGAGCCCCCTGGGTTGACGGTTGCTCTGATAAACCATCTGTATCCTATCTAAGGATGCTGGGAGTCTCCTATCGGTAGTGATCCTTTGAAGTCTTTAAGTTCAACAAATATGGTTTTTTCTCGCTCAAGTTTAATTCAATGATGAAAGTTCTTTTAATGACAATTGTGGTTTCTGAAATTGAGTGAATTAGTTCCAAACTTAAGACTGTTCCTATCGCATAATCATCCTTATCCTTGGTCTCTTCCCTCTTGAATTTGGAAGTGATACCTTTCCTTTTCTTTCCCTCTTTGTATGAGTGTCATTCTCAATAAACTTCTTCTCTTCCATCTCATCTAAAGTGGTCCACAACTTAGGGGTCTCGCTGAATTGTGCTGGGTTCAACATCTGGTTCACTGTCATGGAGTTAGTGTACTAGATGTCTAACATGTGTTTTCTCATGATAATCAAAACGTGTCGAAAAACCCACTATGGGACTCCATTCTTCTTTTTATTAGGCTATACTGTTGGTTGTGTTGAGATCCCCAATTACTTGCAGACACCCTAGAAGAACCAGAACTTCCAATCCTTAATTTTATTCTCCATATCAATTAGATAGAACTTTTGCGTTGAGCCAAAGATGATGTAACCTTTGAGCTCTCCTTCGAAAGAGAATATGTATGATAATAGCTCCTAAGGCTAGGGGATCTCCATCTGTCACAAGTAGATAATGAAATTCATCATTTTCATAATTAAATTTGGCTTTGTGTATTTTAGAATCATTTTGTAATGATTGAAAATCAACCAGAGCTATCTTATTATCGATTGACAATTGGTGGCCTCACTAAAATTGATCCCAGTAGAAGATTAGCTCATCGCCAAAATGGTCAGTCGCCCAAATCTCCTGATCCAATGCTCGAGCATTACAGTTGTGTTGTATACATAAGTGTCTTCTAGAAGCTCCACGCCAAACAATATAGTAGTAGAACTTTCAAACACTGGCAGCGAACCAAATTATTATGGAGAATACTTGATTGTCACTGGAATGCTAGAAGAAAACTGGCCCAAAAGAGAGAGAAGAAATGACTAAAGGGAAGGAAAATATATTCGAAAAGCATAAACCCCATTTTCCCTTTCACCCTTATTAATAGAGCATCCAAGGAATTTGAAACACTTTTCAATCCATACCTCGATCCCATGAAATTTACAACAATTCATTGCAAAATTTAAGAAAAGGAAAAGACATAATAAACTAAAAATTTACAAAACTTAATTTTTATTTATGACAATGACATGAAATATTTTATAGTTGTGTCTTCGACCCTTAATTAATAAGTGGTCCCAACTCTCTAGACCCTAATATAATGCACGCCCTACAAAATTAAAATTCTCCACATTGTCTTCCTTTGCTCAAACCCAAAAGATAAAAGCAATCACTAAGACCTCTGTCAGCTCCAACTGAAGAGTTGCAACCTTTCTTCGAAGAATCACCATGGCCACCTAAAGGACCGTCAACTCCTCCTTCATGTCTGTTATGGTAATCTCCCTCTTCAGACTAGCTTCCTGGGCAAAAAATTCAATTATTTTGGTCATTTGGTGAGTCAGTGATACACCTAAAATATATAGTATTTTTAGACACATTTTTATACTTATTTTTTAGATATTGCGCTTTAATGGAAGGTATTTTTGTGTTTTTCTTATAGATACAAGTAAAAATGGAAAAAAAAAGCTTAAATGAAATGAAAAAAGATCAAATTTGGAGCAAAAAGGTGAAAAATTGTGCAGAAGAGTTTTGGCGCCAAAGTGTCAGATCTAGCGCTTACGCGTCGGTAAACAGAGAAGGTTGTGCCTAAGGGCCGAGACCCGCGTTTAAGTGCTAGTGGCAGTTACTAGGCAAATAAAATCAATTTTCACAAATTTCAAAGAGGTTTTTGAGGCACCCATTGGCTTAATAGGTGGTTGTAACAACCATGGACACAAATTATCATGAAAAATGCATCTCTTGGGCAAATACATCGAATTAAGACACATTTTGAAGATATCCCAAGGCACCTCTTGGAAAACTATAAAAAAAAGAAGAGAAGACTTAGAAAAGAGTCCTGAAAATATTGGCAAGTTTTGAAAGTTCTTCTTTGGGGAGTTAGCTCGGAGAGATTTTCAGGAACTACTTTTTATTTACTTTATCCTTTTTATTATTTTATTTTGAGTGATTGTAAAAGAGAAGAGATTGAAAGAAATTTCAAGAGTTTGATGGAGGACTTGAGATAAGTTTTTATCTTTTTGTTTTAGACTACTTTTTGTTTTAATCGAAACTTGTTGTTGGTTTGACAATGATTTATTCTTTAAAACTAAAGTGTGCTTTTGTTTTCTCTATAAATTCTGAATTATTTTCTTTATCTTTTTCTTAAAATAAAAAATAATTAAGTTTTGGATAGAAGTTGTGTCTCCATGAATTTTGAGTAGTTTTCTTTATCTTTCTTCTTAAAATGATAATTAATTAAGTTTTAGATGGAAATTGTGGAGAGCATTGATCTTTAATGTTGGAAGAAGTTGTGATGATTTAAATCTATGCACTTCATTTACTTCTTGATTTGACCAATCCAGAAGTTAAAATTTGTTGTGAGAACATGTAAGAACCAGACTGGTATTATCTCAGTCAATAATTGAAAATAATCACACGAGGTTATATGAATGAGAATATAGTTCATATGATTGATTGCAAATAAATAGGAAAATATTCATTGATGAGTCAGCTTGGTTTATTGTTTTAGGTTCTGATACGAGAATGTTAGCCCCCATGTGGAGGGGATCGAGGGAACTCTAAAGTGAGAGCTATTGTCTTCCCTGTCTAGCCGGTCTTCATAACTATTCAAACTTTAAATTAGTTAATATTTTTTATAGCATCTCTAGTAATGGTAAAAAATATTATTGCTCCTATTTGGCACAACACAATTTGTCCACAATAGAATTCCTATACTTATTACTGATTCATGATAAGAAGAAAGATATTTTCATATTACGTACTTTTCTTCCACAAAAACTTTAGTTATCTTTTTAAGTTGTTACTATTTCGTTAAAATATCAAAAATACCAAAAAAATTTAAATTTTAAGTTCCTGCAAAAATTGTTTTTATTTTAAGTAATTATCTTTTTAAAAATAGAAAAACTTTCTAAAAAGTGCATATTGCATAATCTTCCTTGTGTGTTAGATATTCAGGTCTTAATAAAAAAGTTATATATTACTTAATATTAATACGTATACTTGCGTAGTGTCCCAATATAAATCTATATAAATAAAAAAGTTAAATTCTTATTTTTCTTCAGGATCAACTTTTTGGTTTTGTTGCAGAATAAGGAAATATAAGTGAAAAATACCATCAGAACTATTGTTATACTGTGCATAAGCATTAAATCGGGATCAAATTTTTGAAAATATGATTTTCTATCTAATTCAGAAATATTATAAGTTCTCTAAATTTAGATTTTAGTTCTTTTAGTTTCTCTACTTAAAAATTTTTATAAAAAAAAAAATTATTTACTATATTATATTTATAAGCTTAAGATTTTATCAAGTCTTATACTTTAAAAAGATCAAATGTAGAACCAACTTTTGATTATGCACTAATCCTTAAGCTTCTCCTCCCTTACATTTCTTTTCTTTTTCTTTTCCTTTTCTTTTCTTTTCTTTTTCTTTTCTTTTTTCTTTTTCTTTTTTATTTTTCTTCTTCTTTTTTTTTCTTTTTTTTTCTTTTTTAGGCATGGATTACTCTATCTGGATTTAATAATTTTGAATTCCACTTGTCCTTTCCTAAAGTAAAGTCTTGATATAAGACTTTTACTTATAAATATAATAATAGTTTAGAAAATTATTTTAGTAAAAGAAATTTAAGTATTAAAAATAAAAGTCTAAATTATCTAAATTTTTTAAAAATACAAATTTTCTTACTAAAGATAGTCACTTATATTAATCATTTTCTATACTAAAAATTTTTAACTTAAAGTTTTTCTTCATTACTTAAAATTTTAACTACATTTTCTTACTCATTTCTAAAATCAAAATTTTCTTCCCTAATATAACTTCATATACATAATCAAATTCTCATTTAAAATTCAAATTCATTTGTAGTTTATTTGAAAACAAATAAAATTCAAGTTTTGAAAATTTTTTCATCCCTCCCCCAAACTTCATTTTTTTTAACAAATTAAACAGTTTTGCATCAAATAATTATATAGGCAGGAATGAAAATAGAAATAACATGCTAACAGGAATTTTTACATCCTAATTATACAAGTATAAAACTAAAGCCAGGAGTAAAATTAGTTTTGATCAAATTTTCTAACATTTTGTTTTAGTTTAACATGTAGAGACTCAATAGACTTCTAAACAGTGGGTATAAAAGCAAACAACAAACTAACATGATAAAAGAAAAATGTAAGGTAGTGGTTTCTGAATTATAAAATTAAGATTTAAGCTAGCAAGATTTTTAACTTAAAAAAAAGACATGGAATTAAGTTAAGTTCTAAGCTAACCAATCTACAGTACTAAGAACAAAAACAGTTACTACCCTATAACTTTAAAAATAAAATACTATCTAACAAAACAATCACAACAACAATAGAACATAAAAATTCAAAACACAGCATAAAACATAGTCCACAAAATCACATAACTGCATCTATAGTAGTACTACTTCACAAAGTCCATAACAAAACACAAACATAACAATACATCAAACCAAATCAAGTCCAACACATCATATCTCATCTCTACTCCTCTCCACTCTCAAAATCGCCACTATACCATTTTTCTTTAGGTTCATAGTTAGGATAATGAGGATATTGAGGAAATACTACTCCCGGGTCACCTCTAATCAGGGCCTCAGAGCTGGGTATAATTTTTCCTCAAAGTCACTCTTTCTCTTATTATACCTATTTGTATGCTCAGCAAAATGTTCTAGATTTTTAACTTTATCAGCGATAAAGTGGATATGAGTCATCATCTTCTGTAATAACTGCTCTTGAGTCTCAGTTGACTCACCTCAAGATGTAGAAGCACGTGAAGCAGATGGTCTTGATGAAGATGCAGCAGAGGTAGATGCAGCAGACATCTCTAATCCATAGCTCTTGGAAAATCCTCCTCTCCAGCCAAAAATTGAATTTTTTGAATAAGTCTTCACATTCAATTTCGTAATGGGCTTCATAGGCAACCAAACTTCCTTCCAACTATCATACTTTACTCCAGCCTGCTCGCATAAAGAAAATATTAAGGAAGCAAATCCCATACCTGCAGTAGTAGCAGCAACAACTGAACTGATTATATTGTGATAGATCAAAGCCCTTATGTTGATGGGCTTTCCCTCCTGAATACAACAATTCAATGTCGCTCTCTCTATGGTCACTTCACTGAGATGATTTGTAAGGAGCAGACGAGCATATATAAAATAGTGCCAAGCCTTTGATGGTGCACACAACTTTGACATTAAAAAATTTACTCTCGTTTCATTTGTAATCTTCTAAAATCCTCTTCTAACATTAAAATAAGATATGATCTCATCCAATTTGGCTTCTATAGAACTATAATTTCCATAAAAACACAAAGTCTCTAGTGGTAAATGGTAAAACAAGTTGATTACCTCTAGAGTAAAAGGTACCAACTTCCCTCGATCCATAACTCGATCGTCCTCAGCCTCTAGGAGATTTGCATAAAACTCCCTTACAACAGAAATTACAACAACAGCACAGAAACAACAAAACTATTCCCACTGTCGGTGGACTATCAGATCTTCCACTTCTCCACCTGGACTCTTAAAACATCACTCCTGAATCAATTTTTGTGACTGTAGAGTATCACTATATCGATCCTGAGCTTTTGAACTGACAAATTTGCTCAAATCAGATGGGCTCTTCCCTTTGCTCCTTTTCATTCTTGGTGTCATTCTACAAATTTGATAAATTCAAAAAATAACTTTAAAAATCAAGTTTAAATCACTAAACTAAACTTTCAAAGGCACTAACTAAACTTCCCAAGCAATTTCCATAGATTTTTCTTCACTTTTCACCATGAATAGAAAATTTTTGAAATCTTCCAAATGTGCGTAAAATATATGGTGAAAATCCAAAATTTTGCATAGAAGTAAAGCTTTTACCTCAAGGAACTTGGATCTAGCAAATCTCACTTGATCCCACCAAGAAATCTCCAAATTTCACTTGCCCTAGCCCTCAAATTCGCAAACTCGAGTTGGAGAAGACGAGTTCGCTTGATTCCCTCCACTATAGAGTTTCCTCGATTCCCTCCACCTGGGGGCTAACATCCCATATTTGAACCTAAAACAATAAACCAAGTTGGGGTCTTTAACCTGTCACTTGAAAGTCCTCTTAACTCTACACCCTTCAATGAATATTTACCTATTTATTTGCACCCAATCATATGAACTACATTCTTATTCATACAACCTCATGCGATTGTTTCCAATTATTGACTTCAATCATATGAACTACATTCTCATTCATACAACCTCATGTGATTCTTTCTAATTTGTTGAATAATCATATGAACTACATTCCCATTCATACAACCTCATGTGATTCTTTCCAATTGTTGACTGAGAATAAATTACATTCTCATTCATACAACCTCATGTGATTCTTTCCAATTGTTGATTGAGACAATACTAGCCCGGTTCTTACATGTTCTCACAACAAATTTTAACATCTGGATTGGCCAAATCAAGAAGTTAATGAAGTACATGGATTTAAATCATCACAACTTCTTCCATAGGATTGGACAAATCAAGAAGTAAATGAAGTGCATGGATTTAAATCATCACAACTTCTTCCAACTCCAATACTCTCCATAACTTCCATCCAAAACTTAATTACTTATCATTTTAAGAAGAAAGATAAAAAAAATACTCAGAATCTATGGAGAAAACAAAACCACACTTTAGCTTAAAAGTAGAAATCATTGTCAAACCAACAATAAGTCTCAATTAAAACCAAAAGTAGTGTAAAGCAAAAGATAAAAAATTGTCTCAAATCCTCCACCAAACTCTTGAAGTTCCTTTGAATCTCTTCTCCTTTACAACACTCTCAATATAAAACTAAAATAAATAGGATAAATATGTGGTGCCTAAAAATCTCTCCAACTAACTCGCCAATTTTAGAACTTTCAAAACTTTCCCAGTACCTTTAGGACCCCTTTCAAATTCTCAATCTTCATTCTTTTATAATTTTCCTAAAGGTGCCTTGGTACCTCTTCAAAATGTATCTTGATTCGATGTATTTCCCCAAGAGATGCATCCTTTCGTAATAATTTTCGTCCATGGTGGTTGTAACCACCTATTAAGTCAATAGGTTCCTCAAAAACCTCTTCAAAATTTTTAAAAACTGAATTTAATCATTAAAATAACTGTCACTAGTGCTCAAGTGTGGGGCCTCTGGTGCTTAAGCGCCGCCTTCTCTATTTAACCGGCGCTTAAGCGCCGGATCTGACGCTTAGGCGCCAAAACACTTTTACACATTTTTCACCTATTTGCTCCAAATTTGATGCTTTTTCACTCCTTTAAGTATTTTTAACCTTTTTACCTATACTTGAAAGAAAACACAAAAATTTCTTCCATTAAAGAGCAATATCTAAAAAATAGGTATAAAAGTGTGTATATTTTAGGCTTATCAAAATCCCCCAAACTTAAAATATTACTTGTCTTCAAGTGACACTTCAATCTTTAAAAACTAAATATGTATGAAATGTATATGGTTTCTTTAGGAGTTACTAAAATTTAGATTTAGAAATATAGTAGTCCAATTTAGAAAAAAATATTCTCTTTGGTGTTACTAAAATTTAGATTTAGAAATATAGTAGTCCAATTTAGAAAAAATATTCAGTAAATGAGACCAACTTAAAGTTTAATAATTTTTAATGTTATGAAAGATGAAAATATGAGTTCCTATCTAATTCATAAATAATGTAAGTCTTCCAAATTTAGAATTTAGTTCTTTTATTATCTCCACTTAAAAATTTTTATTAAGAATAATCTTACTTACTATATTATTTCTATAAGATTAAGATTTTCTCAAGTCTTATACTTTAAAAAGATCAAATGTAGAACCAATTTTTTATTAGGCACTAATCCCAAGCTTCTCCTCCCTCACTTTTTCTTCTTCTTCTTCTTTATTTTTTTTTTCTTTTTCTTTTTCTTTTTTTAGGCAAGAATTACTATATCTGGATAGCCTTTTAATAATTTTAAATTCTACTTTTCATTTCCTAAAGCAAAGTCTTGATACAAAACTTTTACTTATAAACATAATAATAGCTTTGAAAATTATTTTTAATAAAAGAATGGGTATAAACATAAAAGCAAACTAACACACTAACTTGACTTCACAATCTCAACATAAAAACAAACACACTAACAAGATAAAATAAAATACAAGGTAGCAATTTTCTAAATTTCAAATTTAAGATTTACGCTAGCAAGATTTTTAACTTTACAAAAGACATAGAGTTAAGTTAAGTTCTAAACTAACTAAATCACAAAACTCACAATAGTTATTAACCTAGAATTTTAAAATAAACTACTAACTAACATAAACATCACAATATGATTAAAAATAAAAATCTCACACATCACAATTTCTAAACAAGTACACAAACATACATGTCTCAAGTCCAAAACATGAAAACACATCACATCACAATTCTCACTTAAACACAAAAGTTCAAAGCACACCACATAGTTCAAATCAACACATAGATGCACCGCTATCGTAAACATCAACAGGCTCATAATCAGGGTATCTAGGATATGGAGGAAATTGCACTCCTTGGTTAACCTTAATGAGGCTCTCGAAAGATGAGTGAAATTTCTCTTCATAATCACTTTTTCTCTTATTATACCTATCGATAAAATCTACAAAATGCTCTAAATTTTATACCGTATCAGCAGTAAAGTTAATCTTATCCATCATCCTCTGCAATAATTTATCTTGAGTCTCAGTAGACTCACCTCTAGATGTAGAAGCACGTGAGGTAGATGGTCTAGATGTAGAAGCAGTAGATGTCTCCATTCCATAACTCCTAGAAAATCCTCCTCTCCAGCCAAAAATATAATGCTCGTAATAAGTCTTCACATTCACCTTAGTGATGGCCTTTAGAGGTAACAACACTTCCTTCCAGCTATCATATTTAACTCTAGCTTGCTCACACAAAGAGAAGATCAAGGGAGCAAATCCCAGACCTACAGTAGTAACGGTAGTGGAAAAAGTGATGATATTCTGACAAATCAAAGCTCCTATGTTGATGACCTTTCCTTCTTGGATACAATTATTTAATGTCACTCTCTCTGATCACTTCACTAAGATGAATTGTTTGTAGCAGACGAGCATGAATACAATAGTGTCAGGCCTTTGAAGGTGCACATAACTTTGAAGTTGGGAAGTTGACTCTCATCTCATTAATGATCTTCCAAAGTCCTCTTCCGACAGTAAATTAAGAAATAATCTCGTCTAACTCTGCTTCAGCCGGACTGTAATTTCCAAATAAACATAACGTATCAGGTGTCAGATGATAAATCAAGTTGATTACCTCCGGTGAAAAAGGTACCAACTTTTTTCAAACCATGACTATATTATCTTCAGCCTCAGGGAGGTTTGCATAGAACTCCCTAACAACAGAAATAACTGCCAGAGCAAAGAAACAGCAGAATCGTTCCCACTGTCGGCGAAGGATCAAACCCTCTATGTCTCCACCTGAATTCCTAAAACACTGCTCCTGAATTAGTTTCTATGATTCCAACACATCACTGTATCGATCCTGAGCATTCAAACTAACAAGTTTACTCGAATCGAAAGGACTCTTTTCTTTGCTCTTCTTCATTCTTGGTGTCATTTTAAAATCCTTATAAATTCCAAAAATAACTTCAAAAATCAAGTTTACATTACTAAGCTAAACTTCCAAAGTATAATCTTCACTTCCCATGCAATTTTCATAGATCGTTTTCTCATTTTTCATCATGAAAAGTGAATATTCGAATATCTCCAAATGTGCTCAAGAATATAGTGAAAATCCAAAATTTTTGCATAGAAGTAAAGCTCTTACCTCGAAAAACTTTGATCTAGCAAATTTCACTCGAATTCACCAAGAAATCTTCACTTTAGATGTTCCCTAGCATTCCAAAATTACGATTTTGAGAGGTTGAAGGTGACGTGAGGCATAAAAATGGTGATTTTTGGGCCAAAATTTCACTTTTAACCGTTCACTAAGCGGTTTTCATGAACCGACACTTAGGCGCAGGTAAGTGAAACTTAGGCGCCTGCCTCTCGGATTGGCTCGCACTTAAGCACGAGATGTGGCTCTTAGGCGGCAGTGCACGATTTTCAAAATTTTCAAATTAAAGTAAAATGCACTATTTGCCTAAGTAAACAACCCCTAAATGGTGATAGAACACTTAAATGACTATTTTTAACTTCCTATAACTCCCCTCTCTCTCAAAATTCTCCATAATAACTATTTCAATTCGAGGCTAAAAATAACACAAATTTTTGCACAAACAAACTTATGTTAATTCACAAACAAGTACAAATACTTTTAAACACTTAATTCTCACTCAAAATAGTCTTGGATGAGAAAATTTTGAGTTTCTTTAAAAAAGTGTCTAAAAATACTATATAATTTAGGCGTATCAAAATCCCCCAAACTTAAAATGTTACTTATCCTCAAGTGACACTTCAATCTTTAAAAACTAAATATGTATGATATGTATATGAGTTTCTTTAAGAGGTACTAAAATTTAGATTTAGAAATATAGTAGTCCAATTTAGAAAAAAACATTCACTAAATGAGACCACTTAAAGTTTAGAAATTTTTAATGTTAAGAAAGATGAAAATACGGGTTCTTATCTAATTTGAAAATATTGTAAGTCTTCCAAATTTAAAATTATCTCTACTTAAAAATTTTTACTAGGAATAATTTTCCTTACTATATTATATCTATAAGATTAAGATTTTCTCAAGTCTTATACTTTAAAAAGTTCAAATGCAGAATCAATTTTTGATTGGGAACTAATCCTCAAGCTTCTCCTCCCTCACATTTTCCTCTTTTTCTTTTTCTTTTTCTTTTTCTTTTTCTTTTTCTTTTTCTTTTATTTTCTTTTTCTTTTTCTTTTTTTCTTTTTTTAGGCAAGGATTACTATATCTGGATAAACCCTTATTAATTTTGAATTCTACTTTTCCTTTCCTAAAGCAAAGTCTTGATACAAAACTTTTACTTATAAATATAATAATAGCTTTGAATTTTTTTTATTAAAAGAAATTTAAGTATTAAAAATAAAAGTCTAAATTCTAAAGTTTTCAAAAATATAATGTTTCTTACTAAAGATAGTTACTTATATTAATCATTTTCTACACTAAAAACTTTTAACTTAAAGTTTTTCATCATTTGCCAAAATTTCAACTAAATTCTCTTACTCATTTCTAAAATCAATTTTTACTTCCCTAATATAACTTCATATACATGATCAATTTTTCTTTTCTAATCAAATTCACATGTAGTTCATTTGAGAACAAATAAAATTAAAGTTTTGAAAATATTTTTCATCCCCCCTAAACCTAAATTTTTAACAAATTAAAAAGTTTAGCATCAAATGTATATAAGCAGGAATGACAAATTAAAATATCTGATAACATAAGTTTTTATACCCTAATGATGAGAGTATAAAACTAAAAGTAGGAATAAAATAAATTTTGATCAAATTTTCTAATATTTTCATTTCAATTCAACATGTAGAGATTCAATAGACTTCTAAACAGTGGGTATAAATATAAAAGCAAACTAACACCCTAACTTCACTTCACAATCTCAACATAAAAACAAACAGACTAACAAGATAAAAGAAAAATACAGGGTAGTTGTTTTCTAAGTTTCAAATTTAAGATTTACGCTAGCAAGATTTTCATCTTTACAAAAGACAGAATTAAGTTAATGTCTAAACTAACTAAATCACAAAGCTCACAACAGTTACTACCCTATAATTTTAAAACAAACTACTAACTAACGCAAACATCACAATAAAATTAAAAATAAAAGTCTCACACATCATAATATCTAAACAAGTACACAAACATACATGTCTAAAGTCCAAAACATGAAAACACATCATATCGCAATTCTCACTTAAACATAAAAGTCCAAACCACATCACATAGTTCAAATCAACACGCAGATGTAAATGTAGCAAGCCTAGACCACATAGTTTATATCATATTGCAATCATAAAAATAAATCTCTCAGTTTTACTCCTCATCCTCTGAATCACCATTATCCCAAACTTCTGAAGGCTCATAATCAGGGTATCTAGGGTATGGAAGAAATTGCAATCCTTGGTTGCTCTTAATGAGGCTTTCCAAAGATGAGTGAAATTTCTCTTCACAGTCACTTTTTCTTCTATTATACCTATCAGTATAATACGCAAAACACTCTAAATTTTGTACCGTATCAGCGGTATAGTTAATATGATCCATCATCCTCTACAATAATTGGTCTTCGGTCTCAGTAGACTCACCTCTAGATGTAGAAGCACGTGAGGTAGATGTTATAGATGTAGAAGCAGCAGAGGTAGAAGCAGCAGACGTCTGCATTCCATAACTCCTAGATAATCCTCCTCTCCAGCCAAAAATAGAATGCTCTGAATAAGTCTTCACATTCACCTTAGTGATGGGATTTAGAGGTAACAACACTTCCTTCCAGCTATCAACTTTAATTCCAGCCTGCTCACATAAAGAAAAAATCAAGGAAGCAAATCCCAGACCAGCAGTAGTAACGACAGTGGCAGAATTGATGATAGTCTGACAAATCAAAGCTGCTATGTTGATGAGCTTTCCTTCCTAGATGTAAAAATTTAGTGTCGCTCTCTCTTTGGTCACTTAACTAAGATGAATTGTTTGTAGCAGATGAGCAGAAATAAAATAGTGTCAGGCCTTTGAAGGTGCACAAACTTTGAAGTTGGGAAGTTGACTCTCCTCTCATTAGTGCTCTTCCAAAGACCTCTTCCAACAGTCAAGTCAGAAATAATCTCTTCTAACTCCACTTCAGTCGGACAATAATTTCCATAAAAATATAACGTGTCAGGTGGCAGATCATAAAACAAGTTGATTACCTCCACTGAAAAAGGTACCAACTTTCCTCGAACCATTACTCTATTGTCTTCAGCCTTCAGGAGTTTTGCATAGAACTCCCTAACAAATGAAATAACTGCCATAGTAAATAAACAACATAATCGTTCCCACTTTCTCTTAGACTTTTAAGGCAAAAAATGATCTGGGGTGAAATTCCTTCACAAAACCCTTCAATTTGTAGGCCTAAATCCTTTCAATAACTCCTAGACATGTTTAGAAACTGCCTCGGAACGTTTTTATGAACTAATTGGTGGTTAAACCTTCTAGGATATTAATTTTGCACAAGTGTTTAAACTGCTGCGCTTAAGCGCCGGATCTGGCGCTTAAGCGCCAGTGCACATTTTTGCACTATTCAACTTAACATCCAAATTCTCATTCTAACATGTCTGTCACTAAAAAAAGTCTTAAAATCTTTACTAACACATAATAGTTTCAAAAATACTACCCCAATTTTCTTAATCACACACAAAACAAAAATAAAAATAAAAACACTGACAACTATGGGTTGCATCCCACAAAATGCTTAGTTTTACGTAGTCAGCCCTACGTAACTAGTGCTTATTCTGGTTGACCCAACGTCATTCCATCATTAAGTTTATGTTGATCCCTTTTAAAATAAGGTTTCAATATATGTCATATTTTCTCAGACTTAGGATATTTAATATCCACAGCTCCATAAGGATAAACTTTTATCACAATAAATGAGCCCATCCACTTGGACTTAAATTTGCCTAGAAATAACCTTAACCTCGCATTAATAGCAAAATATGTTGCCCTGGCTGAAAATTTCAAGTTTTTGGCGTCGTTGCTGAGGAAGTGAAGTGAAAGTTGTAAAGAATCTATTAATTTAAAAGCAAACTTCTATTTTTAGAAAGTCTTATTTAAACTTTAAGTTATTGTATTTTATTTTGTGTGTGTTTAGTTTTATTTTATTTTATGTTAGTGTATGCATAGTTTGGGTTCTAAAGGACTAGTGTCGCACGACTCTGAATTAGAGAGAGCTGTTAGAAAAATCAGAAAAATCAAACAAATTAAAAATCTTGAAAAATCCAAAAAAATTACAAAAATGACAAACCAAAATGATCAAAATGTTGAAATTCATCAAGAGTTTAGACCTTTAAGAGATTATGCCAACCTTACTATAGATGAACTTCATTGTAGTATTCAAAAACCTACTATAGTGGCTAATTCATTTGAGCTAAAACCTGCTATTATCCAAATAGTATCAGTAATCAGTTTGGGGGATCACCAACTGAAGATCCAAATTTACATCTTGTCAATTTTCTAGAATGGTGCGCTACATTTAAATACGATGGTGTATCAGATAATGTCATAAGACTTAGATTATTTCCTTTCTCACTGAGGAATAAAGCTAAGATGTGGTTGAATTCATTAGCATGTGGATCTATCAGAACTTGAGGTGATTTAGCAAAAAAATTCGTTAATAAATATTTTCCACCATAAAAAACTGTGAAGCTTAGAAATGATATTACATCTTTTAATAAGTTTGAAAGGGAATCTATTTAAGAAGCATGGGAAAGAATTAAAGAACTCTTAAGAAATTGTCCACACCATGCTGTACCAGATTGGTTAATAATTCAAAATTTACTATAATATATTAGCTTGGTCTCTTAGATCAATTATCGAAGCCATTGTTGGTCGTTCATTCATGTCCAAACCATTTCATGACACTTATGCTTTAATTGAAGAGATGGCTACCAATATATTTCAATGGCCTTCTAAGATGGTGAATCCTAAGAAAGTAGTCAATAATTATTAATCTGATGCATTTACTATATTAACAAATCAAGTTGCTGCAATTTCAAGGAAGTTAGACCAATTTAGAATGAATTTTTCTCAATCAATTTCCAAGGTTGAAGAGAATTCATTAGTCCAAATGGTAGATTCTCAAGCATCATTAGAAATTTTGAATGTCATAAATAATAAGCAGAATAACCCATATTCAAATTATTATAACCTAGGTTGGAAAAACCATCCCAACTTTAACTGGAATAACAATTTAGGTGGTAATAATCTCAATGAGGGAACAACCAAATAAACTCATTGGGAAACTGGAACAATCAAGGGAATAATAATTATAGATGTACTTATCCTCCAGGTTTCAATAGTAATACATAATTTAAAGAGAAGAAGTTATCTATCGAAGAAGTGGTGTTACAAATGGGAAATCAATTATAACGTTAAGGAGCTACAATTAGAAATATTAAGAATCAACCTGAGCAAAGAGAAAATTCATTAAGTAATAGATCTTAAGGAACACTTCCTAGTAATACTGAATTAAATCCAAAAGAGCAAGTAAAAGCCGTTCAACTTAGAAATGGAAGAGAGTTGGAAGGTAGGGTTCAAAAAGAAATTGAAGTAGAGAAAGAAGAAATTAAAGAATCAAAAGAGGATGCTCCAAAAGATTCAGAAAGACCTATTTCTTCACTAAAAATTGATTTGAGAAAACCACCACCTCTATTTCCTCAGAGACTTCGACAGCAGAAGTTGGATAAGCAATTTTCAAAATGTCTCTTGATTCTCAATCTTCCTTTTATAATTGTCCTAAAGGTGCCTTGGTATCTCTTCAAAATGTCTCTTGATTCGATGTATTTTCCCAAGAGATACATCCTTTCGTAATAATTTTTGTCCATGGTGGTTGTAACTACCTATTAAGTCAATAGGTGCCTCAAAAACCTCTTCAAAATTCGCAAAAAAACCAAATTTACTCATCCAATAACTGCCACGAGTGCTTAAGCGTGGGGCCTCTGGTGCTTAGATGCGGCCTTCTCTTTTTAAACGACACTTAAGAGCCAAAACACTTTTGCACATTTTTCACCTATTTGCTCCAAATTTGATGTTTTTTTGCTCCTTTAACCATTTTTCACCTTTTTACATATACCTGAAAGAAAAACATAAAAATATCTTCCATTAAAAAGCAATATCTCAAAAATAGGTATAAAAAAGTGTCAAAAAATACTATATATTTTAGGCGTATTAAAATCCCCCAAACTTAAAATGTTACTTGTCCTCAAGTGACACTTCAATCTTTAAAAACTAAATATGTATGATATGTATATGAGTTTCTTTAAGAGTTACTAAAATTTAGATTTAGAAATATATCCAATTTAGAAAAAATATTCACAAATGAGACCAACTTAAAGTTTAGAAATTTTTAATGTTAAGAAAGATGAAAATATGAGTTCTTAGCTAATTCGAAAGTATTGTAAGTCTTCCAAATTTAAAATTTAGTTCTTTTACTATCTTGAGTTAAAAATTTTTATTAAGAAAAATTTTACTTACTATATTATATTTATAAGATTAAGATTTTCTCAAGTCTTATACTTTAAAAAGATCAAATGTAGAACCAATTTTTGATTAGGCACTAATCTTCAAGCTTCTCCTCCCTCACTTTTTCCTCTTCTTCTTCTTTTTCTTTTTCTTTTTCTTTTATTATCTTTTTCTTTTTATTTTTTTTTGTTTTTAGGTAAGGATTACTATATCTGGATAAACCTTTATTAATTTTAAATTCTACTTTTCCTTTCCTAAAGCAAAATCTTGATACAAAACTTTCACTTATAAATATAAAAATAGCTTTGAAAAATTTTTTTTATTAAAAGAAATTTAAGTATTAAAAATAAAAGTCTAAATTCTTAAATTTTCAAAAATATAATGTATCTTACTAAAGATAGTTATTTATATTAATCATTTTCTACACTAAAAACTTTTAACTTAAATNCCAAGCAATTTCCATAGATTTTTCTTCACTTTTCACCATGAATAGAAAATTTTTGAAATCTTCCAAATGTGCTTAAAATATATGGTGAAAATCCAAAATTTTGCATAGAAGTAAAGCTCTTAACTCAAGGAACTTGGATGTAGCAAATCTCACTTGATCCCACCAAGAAATCTCCAAATTTCACTTGCCCTAGCCCTCAAATTTGCGAACTTGAGTTGGAGAAGACGAGTTCGCTCGATTCCCTCCACTATAGAGTTCCCTCGATTCTCTCCACCTGGGGGCTAACATCCTGTATTTGAACCTAAAACAATAAACCAAGTTGGGGTCTTTAACCTATCACTTGAAAGTCCTCTAACTCTACACCCTTCAATGAATATTTACCTATTTATTTGTACCCAATTATATGAACTACATTCTCATTCGCACAACCTCATGTGATTTTTTCCAATTGTTGGATTTGTTTGCACTTAATCATATGAATTACATTCTCATTCATACAACCTCATGTGATTCTTTCCAATTATTGATACTTTCAATCATATGAACTACATTCTCATTCATACAACCTCATGTGATTCTTTCTAATTTGTTGACTGAGACAATACCAGCCCGGTTCTTACATGTTCTCACAACAAATTTTAACATTTGGAATAAATTACATTCTCATTCATACAACCTCATGTGATTCTTTCCAATTGTTGATTGAGACAATACTGAATTACATTCTCATTCATACAATCTCATGTGATTCTTTCCAATTATTGACTGAGACTTATTTGCACTAAATCATATGAAGTACATTCTCATTCATACAACCTCATGTGATTCTTTCCAGTTGTTGACTGAGACAATACCAGTATCATATGAACTACATTCTCATTCATACAACCTCATGTGATTCTTTCCAAATGTTGACTGAGACAATACCAGCCCGGTTCTTACATGTTCTCACAACAAATTTTAACATTTGGAAGACTGAGACAATACCAGCTATTACATTCTCACTCATACAACCTCATGTGATTCTTTCCAATTGTTGACTGAGACAATATCAGTCTATGAACTACATTCTCATTCATATAACCTCATGTGCTTCTTTCCAATTGTTGACAATGACAATGTCGGCTCATTACATTCTCATTCATACAACCTCATGTGATTCTTTCCAATTGTTGACTGAGACAATACAAGTCTGACTTACATGTTCTCACAAAAAATTTTAACATCTGGATTGGCCAAATCAAGAAGTAAATGAAGTACATGTATTTAAATCATCACAACTTCTTCCATAATTAAAAATCAATACTCTCCATATCTTCCATCCAACACTTAATTACTTATCATTTTAAGAAGAAAGATAAAAAAAATACTCAGAATCTATGGAGAAAACAAAACCACACTTTTGTTTAAAAGTAAAAATCATTGTCAAACCAACAATAAGTCTCAATTAAAACCAAAAGTAGTGTAAAGCAAAAGATAAAAACTTGTCTCAAATCCTCCACCAAACTCTTGAAGTTCCTTTGAATCTCTTCTCCTTTACATCACTCTCAATATAAAACTAAAATAAATAGGATAAATATGTGGTGCCTGAAAATATCTCCAACTAACTCCCCAATTTTAGAACTTTCAAAACTTTCCCAGTACCTTCAGGACCTCTTTCAAATTCTCAATCTTCATTCTTTTATAATTTTTTTAAAGGTGCCTTGGTATCTCTTCAAAATGTGTCTTGATTCGATGTATTTCCCTAAGAGATGCATCCTTTCGTAATAATTTTTGTCCATGGTGGTTGTAGCCACCTATTAAGTCAATAGGTTCCCCAAAAACCTCTTCAAAATTTGTAAAAATTGAATTTAATCATTAAATTAACAGCCACTAGCGCTTAAGTGTGGGGCCTCTAGTGCTTAGGCGCCGCCTTCTCTATTTAACCGGCGCTTAAGTGTCGGATCTGACGCTTAGGCGCCAAAACACTTTTACACATTTTTCACCTATTTGCTCCAAATTTGATGATTTTTCACTCCTTTAAGTATTTTTCACCTTTTTACCTATACTTGAAAGAAAAACACAAAAAATCCTTCCATTAAAGAGCAATATCTCAAAAATAAGTATAAAAATGTGTATATTTTAGGCGTATCAAAATCCCCCTAACTTAAAATATTACTTGTCTTCAAGTGACACTTCAATCTTTTAAAACTAAATATGTATGATATGTATATGAGGTTTCTTTAGGAGTTACTAAAATTTAGATTTAGAAATATAGTAGTCCAATTTAGAAAAAAATATTCTTAGAAATATAGTAGTCCAATTTAGAAAAAATATTCACTAAATGAGACCAACTTAAAGTTTAGCAATTTTTAATGTTAAGAAAGATGAAAATATGAATTCCTATCTAATTCAGAAATAATGTAAGTCTTCCAAATTTAGAATTTAGTTCTTTTATTATCTCCACTTAAAAAATTTTATTAAGAATAATTTTACTTACTATATTATATCTATAAGCTTAAGATTTTCTCAAGTCTTATACTTTA
The DNA here is from genome assembly GCA_002079205.1 of Phalaenopsis hybrid cultivar. Lineage (NCBI taxonomy): Eukaryota > Viridiplantae > Streptophyta > Magnoliopsida > Asparagales > Orchidaceae > Phalaenopsis > Phalaenopsis hybrid cultivar. The sequence continues at coordinate 88,643 of JXCR01140223.1, read as the reverse complement.
AAAAGATCAAATGTAGAATAAATTTTTGATTAGGCACTAATCCTCAAGCTTCTCCTCCCTCACTTTTTCTTCTTCTTCTTCTTCTTTTTTTTTCTTTTTATTTTTATTTTTCTTTTTTTAGGCAAGAATTACTATATCTGGATAAGATTTTAATAATTTTAAATTCTACTTTACCTTTCCTAAAGCAAAGTCTTGATACAAAACTTTTACTTATAAATATAATAATAGCTTTGAAAATTATGTTTAATAAAAGAATATTAAGTATTAGAAATAAAAGTCTAGATTTCTAAATTTTTCAAAAATACAATATTTCTTACTAAAGATAGTTACTTATATTAATCATTTTCTACACTAGAACTATAAACTTAAAGTTTTTCTTCATTACTCAAAATTTCAACTAAATTCTCTTATTCATTTTTAAAATCAAATTTTATTTCCCTAATATAACTTCATATACATGATCAATTTTTCTTTTCAAATCAAATTCACTTATAGTTCATTTGAGAACAAATAAAATTAAAATTTAGAAAATATTTTTCATCCCCCCCAAACTTAAATTTTTAACTGATTAAACAGTTTAGCATCAAATATATATAAGCAGTAATGAAAATTAAAATAACTACTAACAGGAATTTTTAAACCCTAATGTTACAAGTATAAAACTAAAAAAAGGAGTAAAATTAATTTTGATCAAATTTTCTAATATTTTCATTTCAATTTAACATGTAGTGATTCAATAGACTGCTAAACAATGGGTATAAACATAAAGCAAACTAACACACTAACTTGACTTCACAATCTCAACATAAAAACGAACACACTAATATGATAAAAGAAAATACAAGGTAGCAGTTTTCTAAATTTCAAATTTAAGATTTACGCTAGCAAGATTTTCAACTTTACAAAAGACATAGAGTTAAGTTCTAAACTAACTAAATCACAAAACTCACAACAGTTATTACCCTAGAATTTTAAAACAAACTACTAACTAACACAAACATCACAATATAATTAAAAATAAAAGTCTCACACATCACAATGTCTAAACAAGTTCACAAACATGCATGTCTCAAGTCCAAAACATGAAAACACATCACATCACAATTCTCACTTGAACACAAAAGTTCAAACCACATCACATTGTTCAAATTAATACATAGATGCAAATGTAGCAAGCCCAAACCACATAGTTCATATCATATTACAATCATAAAAATAAATCTCTCAGTTCTGCTCCTCATCATCTGAATCACCGCTATCCTAAACTTTTGCAAGCTCATAATCAAGGTATCTAGGATATGGAGGAAATTTCACTCCTTTGTTAACCCTAATGAGGCTCTCCAAAGATGAGTGAAATTTCTCTTCATAATCACTTTTTCTCCTATTATACCCATCAATAAAATCTACAAAATGCTCTAAATTTTGTACCATATCAGCAGTATAGTTAATCTTATCCATCATCCTCTGCAATAATTTATCTTGAGTCTCAGTAGACTCACCTCTAGATGTAGAAGCACGTGAGGTAGATGGTCTAGATGTAGAAACATCAGACGTCTCCATTCCATAACTCCTAGAAAATCCTGCTCTCCAGCCAAAAATAGAATGCTCAGAATATGTCTTCACATTCACCTTAGTGATGGGCTTTAGAGGTAACAACACTTCCTTCCAACTATCATATTTAACTCCAGCCTGCTCACATAAAGAGAAGATCAAGGAAGCAAATCCCAGACTTGCAGTAGTAACGGTAGCGGTAGAAGTGATGATATTCTGACAAATCAAAGCTCCTATGTTGATGAGCTTTCTTTCCTAGATACAATAATTTAATGTCACTCTCTCTGATCACTTCACTAAGATGAATTGTTTGTAGAAGACGAGCATAAATAAAATAGTGTCAGGCCTTTGAAGGTGCACATAACTTTAAAGTTAGGAAGTTGACTCTCCTCTCATTAATGATCTTCCAAAGTCCTCTTCTAATAGTAAAGTAAGAAATAATCTCGTCTAACTCCGCTTCAGTCAGACTATAATTTCCAAATAAAGATAACGTATCAGGTGGCAGATGATAAATCAAGTTGATTACCTCCGGTGAAAAAGGTACCAATTTTCCTCGAACCATGACTATTTATCTTCAGCCTCAGGGAGGTTTACATAGAACCCCCTAACAACAGAAATAACTGCAAAAGAAAAGAAATAGCAAAATCGTTCCCACTGTTGCCGAACGATCAAATCCTCTATGTCTCCACCTGAATTCCTAAAAAACTGCTCCTGAATTAGTTTCTGTGATTCCAACACATCACTGTATCGATCCTGAGCCTTCAAACTAACAAATTTACTCGAATCGAAAGGGCTCTTTTCTTTGCTCCTCTTCATTCCTGGCGTCATTTTAAAATCTTCATAAATTCCAAAAATAACTTCAAAAATCAAGTCTAAATTACTAAGCTAAACTTCCAAAGATCTTCACTTCTCATGCAATTTCCATAGATCTTTTCTCATTTTTCATCATGAAAAGTTAATATTTGAATATCTCCAAATGTGCTCAAGAACATAGTGAAAAACCAAAATTTTTGCATAGAAGTAAAGCTCTTACCTCGAGGAACTTTGATCTAGCAAATTTCACTTGATTTCACCAAGAAATCTTTACTTTAGATGTGCCATAACATTCCAAAATTGCGATTTTGAGAGGTTGAAGGTGACGGGAGGCATAAAAATGGTGATTTTTGGGCCAATTTTCACTTTTAACCATTCACAAAGCGGTTTTCATGAACCGACGCTTAAGCGCGGGTAAGTGACGCTTAGGCGCCTGCCTCTCGGGCTGGCTCGCACTTAAGCGCGAGTTGTGGCACCTAGGCGCCAGTGCACGATTTTTAAAATTTTCAAATTAAAGTAAAATGCACTATTTGCCTAAGTAAACAACCCCTAAATGGTCTCATAACACTTAAATGACTATTTTTAACTTTCTATAACTCCCCTCTCTCTCAAAATTCTCCATAATAACGATTTCAATTTGAGGCTAAAAATAACACAAATTTTCACACAAAAAAACTTATATTAATTCCCAAACAAGTACAAATACTTTTAAACACTTAATTCTCACTCAAAGTCGTCTTGGATGAGAAAATTTTGAGTTTCGTTAAAAAAGTGTCTAAAAATACTATATATTTTAGGCGTATCAAAATCCCTCAAACTTAAAATTTTACTTGTCCTCAAGTGACACTTCAATCTTTAAAAACTAAATATGTATGATATGTATATGAGTCTCTTTAAGAGTTACTAAAATTTAGATTTAGAAATATAGTAGTCTAACTCAGAAAAAATATTCTCTAAATGAGACCACTTAAAGTTTAGAAATTTTTAATGTTAAAAAAGATGAAAACACGAGTTCTTATCTAATTCAAAAATATTGTAAGTCTTCCAAATTTAAAATTTAGTTCTTTTATCATCTCCACTTAAAAATTTTTATTAAGAATAATTTTACTTACTATATTATATCTATAAGATTAAGATTTTCTCAAGTCTTATACTTTAAAAAGTTCAAATGTAGAACCAATTTTTCATTAGGCACTAATCCTCAAGCTTCTCCTCCCTCACTTTTTCCTCTTCTTCTTCTTCTTCTTCTGTTTTTTTTTTCTTTTTCTTTTTCTTTTTCTTTTATTTTCTTTTTCTTTTTTTTTTTTTCTTTTTTAGGCAAGGATTACTATATCTGGATAGACCCTTATTAATTTTAAATTCTACTTTTCCTTTCCTAAAGCAAAGTCTTGATATAAAACTTTTACTTATAAATATAACAATAGCTTTGAATTTTTTTTTATTAAAAGAAATTTAATTATTAAAAATAAAAGTCTAAATTCTAAAATTTTCAAAAATATAATGTATCTCACTAAAGATAGTTACTTATATTAATCATTTTCTACACTAAAAACTTTTAACTTAAAGTTTTTCATCATTAGTTAAAATTTCAACTAAATTCTCTTACTGATTTTTAAAATCAAATTTTACTTCCCAAATATAACTTCATATACACGATCAATTTTTCTTTTGCAATCAAATTCACTTGTAGTTCATTTGAGAACAAATAAAATTAAAGTTTTGAAAATATTTTTCATCCCCCCCCCAAACCTAAATTTTTAACAAATTAAACAGTTTAGCATCAAATATATATAAGCAGGAATGAAAAATTAAAATATCTGCTAACAGAAATTTTTATACCCTAATGATACAAGTATAAAACTAAAAGCAGNTTTTATCCCCCCCAAACCTAAATTTTTAACAAATTAAACAGTTTAGCATCAAATATATATAAGCAGGAATGACAAATTAAAATATCTGCTAACAGGAATTTTTATACCCTAATGATACAAGTATAAAACTAAAAGCAGGAGTAAAATACATTTTGATCAAATATTCTAATATTATGATTTCAATTCAACATGTAGAGATTCAATAAACTTCTAAACAGTGGGTATAAATATAAAAGCAAACTAACGCACTAACTTCACTTCACAATCTCAACATAAAAACAAACACACTAATAAGATAAAAGAAAAATACAGGGTAGTAGTTTTCTAAGTTTCAAATTTAAGATTTACGTTAGCAAGGTTTTCAACTTTACAAAAGACCAGATTAAGTTAAGTTCTAAACTAACTAAATCACAAAACTCACAACAATTACTACCCTAGAATTTTAAAACAAACTACAAACTAACACAAACATCACAATACAATTAAAAATAAAAGTCTCACACATCACAATAACTAAACAAGTACACAAACATACATGTCTAAAGTCCAAAACATGAAAACACATCATATCCCAATTCTCACTTAAACATAAAAGTCGAAACCACATCACATAGTTCAAATCAACACGCAGATGCAAATGTAGCAAGCCCAGACCACATAGTTCATATCATATTACAATTATAAAAATAAATCTATTTGTTCTACTCCTCATCCTCTGAATCACTGCTATCCCAAACTTCTGAAGGCTCAGAATCAGGGTATCTAGGATATGAAGGAAATCGCAATCCTTGGTTGCCCTTACTGAGGCTCTCCGAAGATGAGTGAAATTTCTCTTCACAATCACTTTTTCTTCTATTATACCTATCAGTATAATTTGCAAAATGCTCTAAATTTTGTACCGTATCAGCGGTATAGTTAATATTATCCATCATCCTCTACAATAATTGGTCTTGGGTCTCAGTAGACTCACCTCTAGATGTAGAAGCACGTGAGGTAGATGTTCTAGATGTGGAAGCAGCAGAGGTAGAAGCAGCATACGTCTGCATTCCATAACTCCTAGAAAATCCTCCTCTTCAGCCAAAAAATAGAATGCTCCAAATAAGTCTTCACATTCACCTTAGTGATGGGATTTAGAGGTAACAACTCTTTCTTCCAGCTATCAAATTTAACTCCAGCCTGCTCACTTAATGAAAAAATCAAGGAAGCAAATCCCAGACCTGCAGTAGTAACGACAGTGGCAGAACTGATGATAGTCTAACAGATCAAAGCTCCTATGTTGATGAGCTTTCCTTCCTAGATATAATAATTTAATAATGCTCTCTCTCTCTCTGGCCACTTAACTAAGATGAATTGTTTGTATCGGACGAGCAAAAATAAAATAGTGTCAGGCCTTTGAAGGTGCACAAACTTTGGAGTTGGGAAGATCATTAGTGCTCTTCCAAAGACCTCTTCCAACATTCAAGTCAGAAATAATCTCTTCTAACTCCACTTCAGCCGGACTATAATTTCCATAAAAATATAACGTATCAGATGGCAGATGATAAAACAAGTTGATTACTTCTGGTGAAAAAGGTACCAACTTTCCTCGAACCATTACTATATTGTCTTCAGCCTCCGGGAGTTTTGCATAGAACTCCCTAACAAATGAAATAACTGCCATAGTAAAGAAACAACAGAATCGTTCCCACTATTGGCGAACGATCAAATCCTCTATGTCTCCACCTGGATTCCTAAAACACTGCTCCTGAATTAGTTTTCGTGATTGCAATGCATCACTGTACCGATCCTGAGCCTTCCAACTAAAAAATTTACTTGAATCGAAAGGGCTCTTTCCTTTGCTCCTCTTCATTCTTGGTGTCATTCTACAAATTCATAAATTCTAAAAATAACTTCAAAAATCAAGTCTAAATTACTAAGCTAAACTTTCAAAGTATAATCTTCACTTTTCATGCAATTTGCATAGATCTTTTTCTCATTTTTCATCATGAATAGTGAATTTTTGAATTTCTCCAAATGTGCTAAAAAACATGGTGAAAATTCAATATTCTTGCATAGAAGTAAAGATCTTACCTCAAGCAACTTTGATCTAGAAAATCACTTGATTCCACCAAGAAATCTTCACTTTATATGTGCCCTAGCATTCCAAAATCGCGATTTTGAGAGGTTGAAGGTGACGGGAGGTGAAAAAATGGTGATTTTTGGGCCAAAAGTTTCACTTTTAACCATTTGTGAACCGGTTTTCATGAACCGACACTTAAACACGGGTAAGTGACGCTTACGCGCCTGCCTCTCGAGTTGGCTCGCACTTAAGCGTGAGATATGGCGCTTACGTACCAGTGCACAATTTTCAAAATTTTCAAATTAAAGTAAAATGCACTATTTGCCTAAGTAAACCACCCCTAAATGGTCTCATAACACTTAAATGACTATTTTAAACTTCCTATAACTCCCCTCTCTCTCAAAACTCTTCATAATAACTATTTTAATTTGAGACTAAAAATAACAGAAATTTTCACGCAAACAAACTTATATTAATTCACAAATAAGTACAAATACCTTTAAACACTTAATTCTCACTCCAAATAATCTTGGATGAGAAAATTTTCCTAAATAAAAATACATAACAATCATTTCACAATTAAACACATATAAAAAGTCATAAATACTAAAAACAAGACTTAAACACTAATCCACTTGAAAATAAAAACTTTTAACACACAAATTCTAACACTAAACTTAACTCCATTCTTCATTCAAAGGAACAAATTTCTGTCTTTCATTAGTCTCTCCAGGAATATAGAGTTGATAAAACAGACGGTGGTGACAAGCTCTGATACTATCTTCTTCAATCTACCTCTGCTTTCTGAACATCACCTTATCCTCTTCCTCTATATAACTTATATGGCTAAATTGCATCTTCAATTGCCATCCAATATGCTCTAGTTGTGCATGCAACTCAAGTACCTTGGTCTCCAATAAAGCCATAGTATTCTCAATTTTGTTGGTCTTCTCTGATATCCATTTAATACTGACGGCTAAGAAATGGTTATACATCTCTTGTGCACTTTGACTAATGAACCTCTTCCTCAGGGTTTCTTACTTCTTCTTCAAATCCATCTCCCATGAAGACATTTTCTCTAAATCTCACTTTCTCTTAGACTTTTAAGGCTAGAAATGATCTGGGGTGAAATTCCTTCACAAAAACCTTCTATTTATAGGCCTAAATTCTTGCAATAACTCCTAGACATGTTTAGAAACTGCCTCAACACATGTTTATAAACTAATTGGTGGTTAAACCTTCTAGAATATTAATTTTGCACAAGTGTTTAAACTGTTGCGTTTAAGCGCCAGTGCACATTTTTACACTATTCAACTTAACATCCAAATTCTCATTCTAACATGTCTTGGTCATATAATAAAGTCTTAAAATCTTTACTAACACATAATAGTTTCAAAAAAACTACCCCAATTTTCTTAATCACACACAAAACAACAACAAAAATAAAAACACTCTCATTACTATGGGTTGCATCCCACAAAGCACTTGGTTTTATGTTGTCAGTCTGACGTAACTAGTGCTTATTCTGGTTGAGCCAACATCATTCCATCATTAGGTTTTTGTTGATCCCCTGTTGACCTCATTTTTTGTTGAGGTTTAGTTTTTCCTCTTTAGTAGCTTAGGGTCTAGCCATAGGACTTTTCCTGTTGACTATTCCGAGAAAGCTAGACATGAAACCCTCACCACTAGAAATTCCAAACCCTTCTCCACTCAACTTGGAGTTCCACATATTGGTCCTAACCTCTAAACACTTAGTAAGTGTGGTCAATGTGGGGGAAACTCAGGATGAGTCACCATTAGGGCTGCTGGACCTTAGGGTTGACCCTGGGTGTTGGTCTGGAGCTAAGGCACTCACTACACTCATATATTGCTCTCATCCTCTAAATATTTAGTAGGTGGGGTCACTGTGGGGGAAACTCAAGATGAGTCACCCTTAGGATTGCTGCAGTACTTAGTAGGTGGGGTCACTATGGGGGAAACTCAAGATGAGTCACCCTTAGGATTGCTTATCTCTAAGTACTTAGTAGGTGGGGTCACTGTGGGGGAAACTCAAGATGAGTCACCCTTAGGATTGCTGGATTGACCTTGGGTGTTGGTCTGGAGCTAAGGCACTCACTACACTTATCTGCACTCACAATCACTTACGGGTCACTGTGGGGGAAGCTCATGATGAGTCACCCTTAGGATTGCTGGACCTTAGGGTTGACCGTGGGTGTTGGTCTGGAGCTAGGGCACTCACTACACTTATCTGCACCCACAATCACTCACAACGGGGTGTTGGTCTGGAGCTAAGGCACTCACTACACTCATCTACACTCACAATCACTCACAACCATGAACTCAAATTTCTAGCCTAGATCTCTTGATCTTTTGGGATACTCATGTAGTTGGTCCCCTAAACTTACTAGCCCTAGGGCTATGTTTTAGCTAAGACCACTATGTAGAGGACCCAAAATGGGATTTCCATTGGTCCATGGCTTAATGGTGATGATTGGCACCTCAACTCTACCAAAACATCTTGGCCTTTTACCCCTAAAACACCCCCAAATTACCAAAATACCCCTCTTGGGCTCAAAACTTGGCCTTTTACCCCTAAAACACCCCCAAATTACCAAAATACCCCTCTTGGGCTCAAAATCCCAAAAATTCCAAAAATTACCAGAAAATCCCAATAAATCCCAAATAATCCCAATTTAATTTCTCTCAACTACCACATAACCCAATTTGGCCAATTTGACCTTCTTTAACCAAATTTCCCCAAATTACCCTTTAAAGACCCAAATTTCCCCAAATCCAATTCAAAACTTTAATATGCCCTCTATAAAATTTAAAGAACTTCAACCATATGGTCACCTGATTTGATATTATAACTTGACACACTAGTAACTCAAACTCGTCGCGACAAGGAACTTGGAGCTAGCTTGGTGGGCAGCACGGACACAATAGATAACTCAAACTCGTCGCGGAAGGAGCTTGGAGCTAGCATGGTGGGCAGCACGGTAACTCAAACTCGTCGTGGCAGGGGCTTGGAGCTAGCATTGTGGGTAGCACGACCATCTTCAACCCAAAACCTGTCTTCCCCAGCTAAACCAATCTTCCTTCCTTAGATATAAACAACAAAGCCATAAGACTAACCTGTCTTCCCCAGCTAAACCAATCTTCCTTCCTTAGACTTAAATAACAAAGCCATAGGAAACCTGTCTTCCCCAGCTAAACCAATCTTTCTTCCTTAGACTTAAACAACAAAGCCATAGGACGTCGAGGTCGCTTGCTTATGCAACGTAAATTCTCATCTTATTTTTAGGCCTTTGTATAGCCTTGTTATATAATATAAGCCCTAACTCGCTTAGGATTCCGAGGTTGTCGTTTGTCACGACCTAAATCCTCACATCTTTCAGGTTATTTGTGTGATCATTTCACACAAATGTAAGCCCTAACTAATAAAATTGGCAGGATGAAACACCTAAATATTTCTCCTCAAAACTAAAGCCAAACATTAGGATAACTTGGGAAGTCACGGAGGTTCACCTCTGAATCCATGACATCCCCTAAAGCATTAGGATAGCTTGGGAAGTCATCGAGGTTCTCCTCTGGATCCATGACATCCCCTAGTTCCTCCTCCTTTGGACTCTACAACAAAATGTTCCAAATTTGAACCAATCCCCTTTCACACCTCTTTGTCCGATCTCATTGAAAAGTCTCCTTTGGATTCTACAATAAAATGTTCCAAATTTGAACCAATCCCCTTGCACACCTCCATGTCCGATTTCTTTGGATTCTACAACGTAATGTTCCAAATTTGAACCAATCACCTTTCACACCTCTATGTCTGATTTCGCTTTGGATTCTACAATAAAATGTTCCAAATTTGAACCAATCCCCTTTCACACCTCTACGTCTAATTTCGTTGAAGAGTCCTACCCTTTGAAATTCCTTGAAGATAATTTTTCTTGGTTGTTATTGAGAGTCTTCTTAAGTGATTTGGTCATTTAAGATGTAATTAGCTATAGGGGCTTGCCTTATAGGAAGCATGTCTGAACCCAGCTTAATATAAACCCTATTTAATTTTTTATATTAAATAACAAAACTTGTCGGCAAATATAAAGGTTTTGCAGACCAAATGGACATCATACTTTCCTTAGTTTATTTGATCGAGCCTCATCCTCAATTATTGTGTTTATCCTTCGGGATAGATACATGATTTGAGGTACAGTGCTATTTCATTTTTAAACTATAAAAAATATGGGGTCAGTTCGATTTCATACTTCAACGTCCTTCCGAAACGGGCGGCGGGATTTTTATTCCGGCGACCGACAGCTTCTTACGGGCAACCCCACAAACCAACCCGAAATAACGCCGACAGCTTCTGGCGACTCCGCTGGGGACAAGCTTTTCTCTCCATACAAATCAAGAAATATTATCTGCACACATTGGTAATATATTCATGTCCTTCTTGGACCAAATTACCCTTCTTTCGTTGGCATACTTTACCCATTTCTATCTTGGGAAAGTACAACTAACTCCTTGAATAGAGGGGTTCAGAAGGCTATTAAGGACTCTTTAGATTTTCCTGTGGGGTCGAACCCCCAATAGGTATGTTGGTGGACTAATTCCACCTGGGCATTTTCTGCCACGAATTGGGTCCCGCACTGGGTCTTAAAATTTTTCACAACTCCCTTCAACATTTAGTTTACTACTTTCCAAATTGAACCAAATCATGTTGTGCTGCGCGCACTTTGAAATATTAATTAAATTTTACACCTTTTTAAATAAAGATGTTAAAATTACCTGTAAATTAAGACCCACCCGGTCTACAGGTTAACCTTTATTTTCAGTGCTCGTACTAAAAATTACGAGGTTTTCGGTCATATAGCTAACCCTAAAACTTTCTATTTTAAAGCCCGCTGCCATGACCTACCCAACGCTGACCTTTTCCTATAACCTGCCAATAGACTGCAACGCCTGTAACGTCACTCCCACCATCAAGTTTGAAGTCGGATTTGAAGACCTCTAGGTTATCCTCAGGAAAGCCCCATTCATGGTAACGAAGATCGCTACCCCGGAAGTTCAAGAGTCGTCTGCAGAATTCAGTTTGAACTGCCCTCAGAATTTCCCTGCCGTTAAGAAGGCTAAAGTTGTCGTCATCAAGCCTACTATCCCTGCTACATCTAAGAGAAAAGAAGTGATGGTCATTGAAAACTCAGCTGAAGGATTAACTGTTCCGCCACCCGTGTTTGAGATCGGGTCAAGCTCAAGGACTGTACCACTAACCCGAACTCAAAGGAGGAACCGCAATAGGAGAGTTTGGAGGGCCATCAAAGCCCAAACTCTTGAGAACACACCCGATGAGGAGGAGCCTCTTCAAGCTGAATAAGTGTTGCTAGAAGTTTATCCACTCCTACGAGGGAGTAGATTGCATCCTCTGACAGATACTGATGGATATGAGAGTATCTGGAAGATTGCTGCCACATTACCATCGCTTCATGGACATGGTGAGGAGGGAAAGAAATTCATCCCCATCACCCGAGTTAGTGCAGTCTTCAGAAGGCTTGCTACTAAAGAAGGATGTTCAGTTAGTGAGTTACTTAAACGAGTGGGACATGAAATTTTCCCTCATATGAAGAATGAAATTTTGAAGGATATTAAGTCCACTAGAAAATCTCATAGGTCGACTATAAAGTCACCTATCTGTGTTCCCGTCTGGCTCTGTTTGGGAAACCTTGTTCATACTGCTATAGTCACCACCGACCATACCACCACCATAACCGCAGGTCACAGGCCGATTAAGTCAAGACTGGGTCCGAGAGGTATACCCGTTATTCCTACAATCATGGAAAGAAAGACAAGATGATTATCTGACACTATAGCTGGTCTACACCATGAGGAGCATACCTTCCCTCGATATACCGATGTCTCTACCAAGATGTCCCGCCCTGAGACATGATCGTTAAAGAAGAAGAGGGTATGGGTACCCAAGGTCACTGCACTGATACAGTTCAGTGAGCCTGCATGACAGGAAGTAAAACTAGTGCCTAAAATATCTGACATCGTCGCGACAATAGCCAGCGAGATGNGAGGCTACTTCGACAGACAAAGAAGAACAACCAAAGAAGGATTCTCTATCAAGTGCCATGCCAGAAAAAGAGTTCAAGCAAATGGTTGAACAAGTACGGGATGCCTTAGCCCAGTCCAAGGGCAGTGCATCAATTTTAAAGGGTAGACCTTACCCGGAGGAGTTTGATGCCGTGCCATTCCTTAAGGGTTTTGTGACCCCAAACTTCAAGATATTAGATGGGACTAGAAATCCTAGATAGCACATAGCACATTTTTGAGCCAATTGTGGAAACATAAGGAATAGCGAAGCTCTACTCTGCCAGTAGTTCGTCAGCAGCTTGTCAGGGATGCTTTCGACTGGTACCGCTGACCTGCCCAACGGGTCAGTTAAAACATTTTCTGAGTTGGAACAGTTATTTGTGAAAAAATTTGCTCGGGCGCAGCATCATGTGTCTATTGGAGAACGCATGATGGAGAAGCAGAAGTCTAGTGAAACCTTGACAGATTATATTTTGGGTGGAGAAACCTTAGCATGAAATGTGAACCTCAGCTACAGGAACATCAAGCGATTGAGATTTTACTCAAACCTTAGCATGAAATGTGAACCTCAGCTACAGGAACATCAAGCGATTGAGATTCTACTCAAAATCATTCATGGGCCATTAGATTTCATGCTTACTAGCATGAAATGTGAACCTCAGCTACAGGAACATCAAGCATATATTTGGAGGTGGAGAAACCATAGCATGAAATGTGAACCTCAGCTACAGGAACATCAAGCGGTTGAAATTCTCCTGAAAAGCATTCATGGGCCACGTTTTCATGCTTAAGGGACTCACCATCAAATCCTTCGAGAAGCTACTCAGTAAAGCCAGCAGTCTTCAAGAAGAAATGAAGCGCATGGAGCCACATGAAAAGGCTAAGGTGACCAGAGTGTTTGAAAAGAAATCAGGGGTAGTCGCAACTGTCGACAAAGGAAAGCGGTCGATAAAGATATATGTAGAAGATCATCGTCAGTCTTTGTCACAGTACCCTAAAAAATAGAGCAGTCAATCCAACCAACGGCTGTCTCAGGAGGGATCACCTCAAACAGCGGGTAAAAGAATATCCTTGTTAGAGCGACAAAAAGTTGTTTACCCTTCAAAGATGAAGCTGTACCTAAAATATTCAAAAGCTTGATGAAGAAACCAGAATTCAAACTACCTGATCCAAAGAAACTTGATATTCAAAAGCTTGATGAAGAAACTAGAATTCAAACTACCTGATCCAAAGAAACCCGAAGAGGTGGATAAGAAGAATGAACAAAATTATTGCCCATACCACCGGTTGCTTGGGCACACTATAGACAAGTGTTTCGTCTTTAAATACTAGCTCGATAAGAACCTCAAGGAAGAGAATATAACAATCCCAAAGGAGTATTTGAGAGAACCTGAAAAGGGTTCCATAAACATGATTTCAGCTGAGTCAATCTCCCCAATTGATCCATATGTCGGAACAAATGGATGGAGTACAACTTGTGATGAACTCAAGAAGGTCCTCAATCGGATACAGGATTCATCAAAACAAGCTTCTATAAATACCGAAGAAGGATGGAATGAGGTATGGAGAAGATTATCCAAGAAGATAGTAAACAAGCTATAGTCTGCATCAAAACAAGCCTTCATTCAGAGTCTGCAGCATACCGAGCCCGAGATGAAGATTTTGCCAGAAAACTCGTCATCGTTAAGGACAAAGAACAAGAAAAATAAAAGTGTCACTACCAAGATTGATAGCACGTGGGGTAGGATAGGGGCTGCCTCTACTAGATTGGTTGTCTCGGATTCAGGGAAGAAAGTCTTTGGGCCCTTGACTTTGTATGATTATCTTTTTGTCCCTCCGGGGTCTTATGAATATAATGGTTGTGATTTAGGCTTGTATGATTATCTTTTTGTCCCTCCGGGGTCTTATGAATATAATGGTTGTGATTTCGGATATTTTTTGACTATTTCTGGTAATAATTTTTGTCCCTCCGGGGTCTTATGAATATAATGGTTGTGATTTCGGCTACATTTTGACTATTTTCCGTGGTCTTATGAATATAATGGTTGTGATTTCGGCTACGTTTTGACTATTTTTGGTAATAACGTGACTGATTATGATCAAGCTAATTGCGATCTCGACCTCAAAATGATCCTCAAATCGTACTTGAGTCTGATGAACTTGTTGTCAAGTCTAAAGAAGACATCAACGATATCACTTACGACAGCACCGATAACGAACAACCAACTCTGGAGCGTCATAGTACACCGCTCTCCATCAACTTAGATCTCTCTGATGAAGAGGAAAAGTCACCAAAAGATTCAACAATGATATCTCAAGAAGAAGAAATCATAGAAGTCAACTTAAGGAGCGGAAAGGTGTTACCACCAAGAACAGCTCCAGCAGACAAAGGAAAACAGATAATGACCCAAGAAGAGATACCACCACCTCTGCCAGTGAAAGAACCACATAATCAAGACAAAATCGGAGGATCATATAATGTAGACTACAACGTGCTAGCTCATCTTAGGAAGTTGCCTGCCCGACTAAGCATCTACGACGCTCTGATCCCGTCAAAGGAGATGAGAGAATCTCTTGTTACAACTTTGCTAGATCCAGAAATTTGCTTAGCTCAGTTGGCTAGCACATCCTCAGATGAAGTTTGCTCATTAAGAGAACAGTCAGGGGTAACCTTCACAGATGAAGACTTGCTGCTCGGTACCGCCGACCACAACCGTCCGCTCTACATCTCCGTCAACATTGGCAGATTTGTGTTCTCCAGAGTTTCAGTAGATCCTGGAGAGCATCTCTTAACTTGATGAGTCTATGGACATTAGCATATTTGGACTTCGACGTTCAGGAGCTCATCCCCGATAAGATGATGTTAAGAGGATTAAACCAAAAGGGAGAAAGAGCCCTTGGATCAATTTCATTACTTATGAAGGTTGGAGAACTTGTAACAACCATTAAATTTCATATCATCGACGCCGAGACCTCTTTAAACGCTCTATTGGGTCAACCGTGGATTCATGAGCATCTACATCGTGCATTAAATGCCGCAAAGATGGTCAAGAAAATTGCATCAAGGGAGACCTACAACCATTTTCAGTGCATGAAGGGCAAAGATGGTCAAGAAAATTGCATCAAGGGAGATCTACAACCATTTTCAGTGCATGAAGTTAGTATCCATGAAGATGCTGCCTACTACGCGCCTCGAAAGAAGACTGTCTTCTCGCATGAAATTTTGACAAACAAAGATAAAGATTCAGAAAGATCATAAAAAAAGGCCATACAACTCCGCTTCAACAACCTTCTACCACTCCCCTACATCGAGTTGGTGGAGGTTCTTCTAGTTCACAACCCGAGGTCGAGGCCGGGGACGTGGACGAGGAAAGATCAATTTAATTGTTGAACGGACTAGGCGAGCTATCAACATTGGTGATGAAGACAGTTCTGAAGATGAAATAATAATGACAAAACAGAAGAATCCTCAGTACGAGATATCCCTAGAAGATATAGAGAAGAATGAATATAAAATNGGTTCTTCTAGTTCACGCACTCGAGGTCGAGGCCGGAGACGTGGACGAGGAAAGATCAATTTAATTATTGAATGGACTAAGCCAACTATCATCATTGGTGATGAAGACAGTTCTAAAGATGAAATAATGATAACAAAATAGAAGACCTCAGTACGAGATATCCCTAGAACATACAGAAAGGAATGAATATGAAACAATGCATGATCGGATAAACCACTATGCGGATACTATGACCTNAATTTACCAAAACAAATGCCAAAAGATAAATTTCAACTCTTTGAAAAATTGTGGAATACTAAAATACGAACTCCCAATTCAAAAGAAGGTATCAGATTTGGTACAGTTGGACCAGTCGATGATTCTAAATTTTGCATGGTTGTTACTAATGAGTCTCAGAAGAGGATTGCCTCGATGTAGAGGATGACTCTACTAATCAACCAATAGAAGATGCTCCCCCAAAAAAGGATTGTCTCGATGTAGAGGATGACTCTACTGATCAACCAATAGAAGATGCTCCGCCAGAATTTGAGGAAGAAATTAAGTCCACAATCGATGAAATGAAAGAGATTAACCTCGGGACTGAAGAACGACCCCGACCTACATTTATAAGTTCTTTACTTGATGATAAAGAGCCTGCAGAACTGGTCAAACTATTAGCAGAGTTCAAAGATTGCTTCGTGTGGAGTTACGACAAAATGCCAGGGCTGTCAGCAGAGGTTGCAGTCCATAAACTTGGGGTGTACAAGAATGTAACCCAGTAAAACATGCTCCCAGGAGAATGTGCCTTGAAATAGAACAAAAAGTCATCGCCGAGGTGAAAAATTGATAGACGCCTTGTTAAAGAAGAGCAGTACCCCACGTGGTTAGCCAATATTGTATCGGTTAAAAAGAAAAATAGATAGATCCGCATTTGTGTCGACTTCAGAGATTTGAACAAAGCATGTCCAAAAGATGAGTTTCCACTACTTATACCGGAAATGATGGTGGATATCGCTTCAACACGTGAAATTTTCTCCTTCATGGATGATTCATTAGGATAAACAAATTAAGATGGATCCCGAGGATGCAGTGCTTACAGCCTTTAGAACACCGATTGGAATTTTCTGCTACACAGTGATGTCGTTCGGCCTAAAGAACGCCGGAGCAACATATCAGCGCGCAATGACGAAGATTTTTGATGACCTCATCCATAATCAAGTAGAATGCTACGTGGATGATCTGGTCATCAAAAGTAAACAAAAGATAGACCATTTGTATGATTTGAGTATTGTGTTTGAACGGTTACGACGATATGACTTTAAAATGAATCCCTTAAAGTGTGCCTTCGGCGTCACCTCCGGGAAATTTCTAGGATTCGTTGTTCGTCATCGGGGAATCAAGATCGACCCGGATAAGATTAAAGCTATCTTGGAAATGCCTCCCCCTAAAACCTTGAAGCAGTTACGTTCCTTCCAGGGGAAGTTGGCATATCTGAGACGCTTTATTTCTAATCTCTCAGGTAGGTGTCAGCCTTTCTCGGCATTAATTAAAAAGGACGC
>JXCR01140223.1:11634-56784 GCA_002079205.1 Phalaenopsis hybrid cultivar | reverse complement strand
TAATTAACTATAGGGGCTTGCCCTTATAAGAAGCATGTCCGAACCCAGCTTAATATAAACCCTATTTAATCCCTTATATTAAATAGGGGAACTTGTCAACAAATACAAAGGTTTCGCAGACCAAACGGACATCATACTTTCCTTAGTTTATTTGATCGAGTCTCCTCCTCAATTCTTGTGTTTATCCTTCGGGATAGATACAGGATTTGAGGTACACTGCTCTTTCATTTTTAAACTATAAAAAATATGGGGTCAGTTTGATTTCATACTTCAACGTCCTTCCGAAGCGGACGGCGGGATTTTGTTTTCGGCGACCGACAGCTTCTTACGGGCAACCCCTCAAACCAACCCAAAATAACGCCGACATTCCCCTATAAAATAAGATTTCAGTTTATGTCCATTATTTTTACATTTAGGATCTTTAATATCCACAGATCCATAAGGATAAACTTTTGTCACAACAAATGAGCACATCCACCTAAACTAAAGTTTGCCTGAAAACAACCTTAACCTTGCATTATATAGCAAAACTTGTTGCCCTGGCTGAAAATTTTTAGTAAGAATCCTTTGATAATCCCACATCTTCATCTTTTCTTTATAAATCTTGGCACTCTCATAAGATTCATTACTTATCTCTTCAAGCTCATTTAATTGCAATAATCTTTTCTCACCAGCATCTTTCAAATTATAATTGAAATCTTTAATCGCCCAATATGTTTTATGCTCAAGTTCAATTGGTAAGTGACAAGCTTTCCCAAATATTAAACTATATGGGGACATTCCTATAGGAGTTCTGTATGCATTCCTATAAGCCCACAAAGCATAGTCAAGTTTGATTGACCAATCCATCTTTATTGGATTTGCAAATTTTTCCATAATTCTTTTATTTCCCGATTGGATAATTCAGCCAAACCACTTATCTGAGAAAGATAAGTAGTAGCAATCCTATGATTTATATGATATTTCTTTAATAATTTCCCCATTATGACATTTCTGAAATCACTTCCCCATTAGTATAACTCTCGGCATTCCAAATCTACAAAATATGTTTGTTTTAAAAAATTTTACAACACTTTGAGCATCACATCAAGGTAAAGCAACAACTTCTACCCATTTAGATACATAGTTCACTGCTAATAGAATATATAAATTTCCGAAAGATGGTATAATTGGTCCCATAAAATATAATCCCCAAATATCAAATAATTCAACTTCTAGCATATAATTGAGGAGCATCTCATTTCTTCTAGAATTATTGCCTACTCTTTGACGTCTATCACAAATTTTGATATAAGCATTAACATCTTTAAAAATTATGGGCCAATAAAATCCAGATTGTAAAATTTTGTATGTTGTTTTATCAACACCAAAATGTCCCACAAAAATCAAATTATGACATTTTTGGATAATTTCATAAGTTTCTTCTAATGGTACACATCTTCAAATAATTATATCATTTCCTTGTTTATATAAAAATTGGTCATCCCAAATATAAGTCTTAGTTAAAAAAATAAATTTCCTCTTTTATTAGTATGTCATTCCATAGGGTATAATATCACTAACAATAAAGTTCACAAAGTCGGCATACCACGAAACACGTCACTCATTAATAGTGAACAATCTTTCATCTGGAAAATGTTCATTAATTTCTTTTTCAAAATAGAGTAATTTTTCTAACTCAAGCCTGGACAAATGATCAGTAATTTGATTTTCAGTCCCCTTTCAATCTACTATTTAAAAATCAAATTCTTGCAAAAGAAGAATCCATCTTATAAGTCTAGGTTTAGCATTCTTCTTTTTCATTAAGTACTTAATAACAGAATGATCTATATGCACTACACAATGAGTTCCAATTAAACATGATCTAAATTTATCAAAAGCATATACTATTGTTAATAACTCTTTTTCAGTTGTTGTATAATTGATTTGAGTTTCATTAAGAGTTTTACTAGCATAGTAAATTACTTTGAAAATTTTATCATATCTTTGTCCTAAAATAGCCCTTATAGCATAATCACTAGCATCACACATTAATTCAAAAGGTTTTTTCTAGTTCGGTGAAACTATAATTGGTGCAGTGATTAATTTTTCTCTTAATAAATTAAAAGCTTTTAGGCATTCCTCATCAAATTGTAAATTGCATCTTTCTCTAGTAAATGACATAAAGGCTTAGGAATCTTTGAAAAGTCTTTAATATATCGCCTGTAGAATCCAGCATGTCCTAAAAATTTCCTAATTTCTTGTACATTTGTTGAATAAGGTAAATTAGCAATCACTTGAATTTTAGGAGGATCTACTTCCATACCATTTTCTGATATTTGATGACCTAATACAATTCCTCCTTCTATCATAATTTGCCATTTTTCCCAATTAAGGACTAAATTTATTTCTTCACAGTGCTTAAGAACTTTAGATAAATGTTCTAAACATGAGTCAAATGAAGTTCCAAACACTGAAAAATCATCCATGAATATTTCAATCCCTTTGAAATGTAGCAGGGGCATTAAACACACCAAAGGGCATCCTTCTAAAAGCAAAGATACCATAAGGACTGGTAAAAGTTATTTTCTTTTGATTCTCAAACATTCTTCTAAAAGTAAAAGTACCATAAGGACTGGTAAATGTTGTTTTCTCTTGATCCTCATACATAAACCAAAGGGCATCCTTCTAAAAGCAAAAGTACCATAAGAACTGGTAAAAGTTGTTTCTCTTGATCCTCAGGAGATATTTGTATTTGGTGATAACCAGTATATCCATCCAGAAAATAAAAGTATTTATGCCCAGCTAGTGTATTCAGCATTTGATCTAGAAAGGGTAATGAAAAATGACCTTTCCAAGTGGCAAGATTTAATTTTCTATAATCAATGCATATTCGCCACCCTATAACTTGTCTAGTAAGTATTAATTCATTATGTTCATTCACAGTTACAATTACTCCTCCTTTCTTAGGAACGCAGTGAATTGGACTAACCCATGCACCATCTTAAATAGTGTAGATAATTCCAGCATCTAACCACTTTAAAATTTCTTTCTTAACAACTTCTTTCATAATAAATATTTAGTCTCCTTTGAGGATCAGCCGTGACTTTGTAGTTCTCTTCCATATGATTTATATACATACAAATTGAAGGACTAATTCCTTTAATATCGAAAATTTTCCATCCAAAGGCCTTCTTAAAATTTTTCAAAATTTTCATTAACCTTTCTTCTTCTTCCATTATTAATTTAGAAGAAATTATAACTAGTAAAGTAGAGGAATCTCCTAAAAAGGCATATTTTAAATGTTTAGGAATTAACTTCAACTCAAGTTCTGGAGGTTTTTCAATTGATGGAAAAAATGATTTATCTTTGTCTATCGTATCCAAAATTTTAAAACTTTCTCGAACATAGTTTGAATCTTCCTTAAAAAGTTCTTCACATCGATCAAATTTCTCTTCTTGCTCGTGTTCCAAGTCTTTTTCTTCAATTTTTTCTTCATAAGTTGTTTTGAAATGACATTCACTTAGATATCTTAGAACATCCATCCTATAACTTTCTTCATCCTTACCTTTTGCAGGATATTTCATTGATCTTGAGATATTGAAAGTAACAGTTTGATCAATAGACTAGCTGAGCGTCGATACTTTTACTTTTTGGATAGATATAAAGGATACCACCAAATAACTATAGCTCTCGAGGATCAAGAAAAGAAAACATTCATAAGTTCTAATAGGACTTTTGCTTTTAGAAGGATGCCTTTTGGTTTATGCACCTACAACTTTTTAAAGGTGCATGATGTCCATTTTCTATGATCTAATTGAGAAAGGAATTAAAGTTTTCATGGATGATTTCTCAGTTTTTTGAACCTCCTTTGATTAATGATTAGATCATTTAGAGGGATTTCTAAAACGTTGTGCAGAAACAAATTTATTTCTCAATTGGGAAAAATGTTAATTTATGTTTACATGATGAATTATGTTGGGACATAAAATTTATAAAATTTGCATGGAAGTTGATCTAACAAAAATTCAAGTTATTGATGAACTATCTCCTCCTATCATGGTAAGAGGAGTTAGAAGTTTTCTAAGACATACCGGTTTTTAGAGGTGTTATGTTAAATAATTTTCTAAAATTGTCAAGCCTCTGTGTCATCTTTTGAAAAAAAAAATGTAATATTTGATTTTAATGAGAAATGTCTTCAATTTATTAAAGGAAAAATTAATCACTTCACCAATTATTATTTCACTTGATTGGAAAAAACCATTTGAATTAATGTGCGATGCGAGCGATTATGCTATTGGGGCAGTGTTAGGGAAAAAGTATGATAAGATTTTTAAAGTTATATAGTATGTCAGTAAAACTCTTAATGAAGCTCAAAAAAATCATATTAGTACAGAGGAGTTGTTGGCAATAGTATATGCATTTGATAAATTTTGATCATATCTAATTGGAGCTAAATGTATCTTGCAAAATGATCACTTTGATATACAATATCTGATGCTGAAGAAGGATGCAAAACCAAGATTAATTAGATGAGTCCTTCTAATGCATGTGTTTGATTTTGAAATAATATATATGAAGGGATAAGATAATCAAATTGTTGATCATCTGTCAAGGCTTGAACAAGTAAATTATGGTAAGTTTGATGATGAAATAAATGAAAATTTTCTTCATGTGTGGCATGCTGATATAATTAACTATATAATTAGTGATATTTTACTATTTTTGAGTGGCATGCTCCCTGGTATGCTGATATAATTAACTATATAATTAGTGATGTTTTACCTTACGAATTAACAGGCCACCAAATGAATAAGTTCATTCACGATGCAAAATTTTACTTATAGGATGACCCTTATTTATATAAGAAATGTAAGGATCAAGTTATTCGAATATGTGTATCATTTGAAAAAGCCCAAGAAATTATTCAAAACTTTGATGAATTTGCTTTTAGAGGATATTTTGGAATAGATAGAACTCCATTTAAAATTCTGCAATCTAGATTTTATTGGCCTAATTTATTTAGGGAGGCTAATATTTATGTAAAAACATGTGATAGATATTAGAGAGTAGGCAATATCTCTAATAAGAATGAAATACCCCTAATTGTTAACTTGGAAGTTGAAAATTTTGATGCATGGGGTTTGGATTTTATGGGATCATTTATACCATCTTTCAGAACTTGTATATTTTAATTGTTGCAGATTATGTATCTAAATGGATTGAAGCAATTGCTTTACCTCACAGTGATGCTCAAAGCGTTGTAAAATTTTTGTGGAAAATTATTTTTACTAGATTTGGAATGCCAAGAGTGATCACTACAGATGGAGAAAGTCATTTTAAGAATATAAGAATTGAAATATTAGCTAAGAAATATGGAATTAAACATCGACTTGCCACAACATTTCATCCTCTGACTAGTAATCTAGCTAAAGTATCCATTCGAGAAATTAAAAGAATATTATAAATGACTATAAATGCTAACAAAAAAGATTGTTTTGCTAGACTTAATTATGCATTATGGGCATATAAGATTGCTTATAAAACTTGTATAGAAATGTTACATATAGGCTCATATTTGGAAAGGCTTGTCAATTGCCAGTTGAATTAGAGAATAAAATTTATTTAGTCATAAAGGCATTCAATTATAATTTGAAAGATGCTGGTGAGAAGCAAATATTACAATTAAATGAGCTGAAGGAAATTAAAAATGAATCTTATGAGAAGCAAATATATAAGGAAATGATTAAAAGTTGGCATGATTGGAAGATTTTAAGAAATGATTTTAAGTTTGGACAAGAAATTTTACTTTATAGTACATGATTAAAACTATTTCCTGGAAAAATTAAGTTTATATGGTTGGGACCATTTATTGTAATAAAAGTTTATCCATATGATACTGTGGATATTAAAGATCCAAAAATTGAAAAAAATTTTAAAGTAAATAGACACAAATTGAAACCATACATATGTGGAAACAAGCCTCTATATAATGAAATATTGATGTTGGGCCAATAAGAGTAAAACATTGGATACGTCGGGCTGACGTCATCAAACTAAGTGCTTAGTGGGAGGCAAGCCATGGTTATTTGTTTGGATTGATTTTTGATTAATTATTATTTTTATGTTGAATGTATTAAGTTTTAATGGAACCTACAAAATGTGAGGAGGCATAAAACACTAATTTAATGATCTAGATGAAGTTGGGATGAGATAATAGGATGTAAGGGGAATCTTAATTAGGGACTAGAGCCTAGGTGCTGAAACCTGGCGCCTACGTGCCAACTTGCAGTGAGCCTGATGCCTAAGTGACAAAATCTAGCACATAGGTTCCACGAGTCATAAAATGTGGAAAAACCACCCCTTGGCAGTTTGAACCTACTTCTTTCCTTTAAAACCTTCATAAACCTGCCAAATGATACTAAGGCTTCAATATATTGGCGTGATAGATCATTTAAGAGGAGGAAGTGGGTGCAAGGTCAACTTTTCCTTGTGATTATGGAGATCAAGAGAAATGGATTGTTTAATAGGAAGAAATCCATCAACAAAGACCCCAAGAATTATTTCAATGGATTTCTTGCGCTTAGCCTCGAAGGGATTATAGAAAAGATCATGAAGATATAAGAGAATATAATAATTATTCATGTCAGGATTTGTGACATTTCTCATCATTTTGATCACCTGGATTGGTAGATGAAACTTTAATTTGATCATATGGCATGTTTCCAGGAGCCACAAGTAAGGATGTATCAATGAACAACTGGATCAAAGAAAAGTCTGTTGAAGAGTTTCCACAATGTTCATTTTATACATGCTTGTGCATGAACATTCGATGAATGATAAGATGGAGGAGAATAGCATTAATGGTTATTAGTAATGGGTTATTTGAGTTGGAAAATTTGATATTTAAGTGTGTTTAATATGCTGAACTCTGATCTGTAAATGTCATTATGTCTGCATATTGTATGTGTTTGTGTTTGTATTTACTTTTCTGCTTTTGTTGGATTAATGTTTTTTTGGTTTGTATTGAACTTATGTTTATGTTAGTGAGTTTATATTAAGTTTATGAGTTTGATATATGGTGTTAGTGTGCTTGGATCATTTGGATTGTTTGTATTTAGGAGTTACTTGTGCAAATTAAAAGTTGGAAGATGATTGGAAGATGATTAATTATTAAAATGATGTTGAACCAAGTAAATTAGGGTCCCAAGGCACCAGAACCTAGACACCTATGCTTATATTCTAAAAAAATCAAAAAAATAAAAATTGTAAAATTCGGCACTGACACCTAGGCACCAGAACCTAACACCTAAGCACCAATTACCCTAGAAAAAGCCAGCGCCTAGACACTAAACTAGCTAAACTTCTTGTTCAACCCATTAAACCATGAAACTATTTGGTTCGATGCCATTTTTTAGCTTGAACTTCATCTTATTCCTCATTTGCACGGTAGCACCTCCCTAGGGCTTCTCCTAGCTTGCAAATCTTGGTCAGTTAAGGAATAGAAATTTGGATTTCTTTTTCTCCAGGTAAGATCTACACTTTTCCTAAGAAATTTTCTTCTTTCACCATGGATTTACTCTAAATTAAATAAATTTTGAAAATATTAAAAAATATGGAGAAATTAGTGAATATTCATGGTAGAAGAGTTTGTTTTCTTGTAAAATGCTTGTTGGAGCCTTTAGAACTTATATTTGTAATTTATTTAGAATTTTATTAGATTTTGATATTGCTCCAAAAATAAAGAGATGAAAGGGGAAGGAATTCTTCGATAATAAGAAATTTGTCAATTTAAAAGCACAAGATTTATATGACGAGTTTCTCTTATCAAAGAAGTTTATAGTTGAACAAAGTTTTTCTAGTCTTGATGGTTTTGTAGAGTTATTTTTGGTGGTTCTGTAAGTTTTTCTAGTATATTGCTCTTCACTAGAAAGCTTTTTGCTACTTCACTATTGTAGCAGTTATTTTTGTGGTTCAAGAATTTTATGCAAATCTCCTTTAGGCGCCTAAAGATGAAGTGTTTGTTCGGGAGATGGGAGTTGAGTTTACTCCTAAGTGGATCAATGCAGTATACTAGTTACCTCCTATTCATAATTTCTAACATTCTGAGAATCAGAGCTCAATGAGATTATTGGATTTTTGATAGGTGGGCATGGAGTTTGGAAAGTTAAGAACAGACATAAGGTAAATTTTTCCTCTTCCATGCTTAATGCCCCATCTAAAGCATGACACTATTTTATCTCTCCTTGACTTCTTCCTACAAACCATTTGATTGAAGTGACCAGAGAAAAAGCCATTCTAAACTATTGTATTCAGAAGATGAAACCTATTGATGTTGGCTCTCTCATTTACAAGTCGAATTTCATGTCTGCTAGAGCTAGTACTACAGTGGGTTTGGGCTTCACTTCTCTTATCTTTACTATTTGCAAGAAACCTAAGGTTAAATTTGAGACTTGAAAAGAGCTACGATAGCCATTAAACCCTATCAGCAAGGCTAATGTGGATTTATATGGAAGATCTCAGGCCAGATCTTTTGATATTCCATCTACTTCAGCTTCAAGGTCGTCCACTTATAGTACTTAGACTCATCCTCCTTTTAGCGTGGACACTGTTTTTGAGCAGTTGCTGATACAACAAGGTGATACACTTTTTGTACAGTGTCAACTGCAAGAAAATGAAGAACATTGGGAACACTATTTGAAACACAAAAGTGATTATGAAGTGAGTTTCAATACTTCTCTAGTGAGCTTTATGAGAGGAGATCATAGTATGCAGTTCTCTACTTATCCTCATTATCAAATGTTTGAACACAACAAGGCTATGGACAAAGATGATGATGATGAGGATGATGAGTAGTTATTCAGAGTTTTGTTGTATTTACTTTCCCTAGTTATTACTGCTTTTAGTTATTTGATTGATGTGGATTCTAGACTTCTTAGCTTTCACTGCAGTAGTAATGACCTTTTACTCCATTTCATATATTAAAGCTTGTGTATGAGAATAATTCTTTACTTTGTACTTTTTATGCTAAACATGTTTACTTACTACTACACATGTCTGTTTTTACTACTTGTATCTATATTATATTCATGTTTGCAACCTGTCAATAGATGATAAATCTGTTAAATTTTTTTCTCTCTTTATACTTGTTTTGTACTACAATGTCTTAAATTATTTAAAGATTTAGGTTTAGGGAAGGGAGAAAATATTTTAAAAACTAAGCTTTATTTGTCCTCAATAAACTTTTTTTACAAATTATTTTAACAGAACCTGTGGTATGTGGTGTTATCTGTAGAGAACTATATTTTTAATTCTATGCATGTTATAGTAAACTTAAGTAATTTTTTTTAGTGATTAAGCGTAAGTTTAAAGTTAAGATATTTGGTATAAAAGTATATAAATATGCTTTTACTATTCAAAGTAGGAGAAATTTTTTTTTTTTTTGAAATACTAAGTATCTTAGAGTTACACTTTAAAAAGATTTAGAGACTTTATGAAAAATCATTTTTATACTAGTACACAACATAAATTAAGGAAATGTAAGAATTTTTAACTTTAAGAAGAGGATAGTGAACTTGAAAATCATTAAATGCTATCCAGATATAATAATCCTCACACAAAAATAAAAGAAAAGAAAGAATTAAAAGTGTTCCTGAAATAAAAAGAAAAGAGAAATGAAAGAAAAAAAAAGTTAAAAGAAAAATATTTGAGGAGAAGCTGGAGGAGATGCTTAATTAAAAATTGACTTCACAATTATCCTATGGGAAGAAACTTATTTACATTTCTAAAATTATTCTTAATTTTAAATGTATTAGTAAAATCTATACTAGTAAAGTTCTCATATAATTCTATCTTTTAATTTTTCTAAGATTCTTAAGTCTTACAAATTATAATTATTTTTGAAATGAATAGAAAAATAGAATTTCTAATTTATGTACTAGATACTCTTATACCCTGATTTTATCCTGAGTTATTAAAAGATTTTATAAAGTTTCACCATCTCATTCATGAAACAAAAGTATAGGAATCTTTAATGAAGCCCACTACCAAAGGTTAAAGCATTTATTTTACAAAATAAATGATTTAGTTGAGCACAAATAACATTTAAGTTTGGGGGAATTGACACACCTTAAAATGTGCTATTTTTATATATACATTTTATGCTAAATTTTAAGGATATTGCACGATAATAGAAGGTATTTTGTGTGTTTTTTATTTCAAGCACAAGAGATAGAGTTTAAGAATAAAATGAGCAAAAATGGAACAAAAACAGAGCAAAACGGTCAAATAAAGCAAAGGAACAAAAAGTAACTTGACACCTAGGTGCTAGGTAGTTAAAACAGGTTTCTAGAAGATTGCGCCTAGGCTCCATAAATGGTTTTGATTTTATTGCAATGAATTTGGATAAATTTTCAAGATGTGGTTGAAGTGACTTTTGGTGATTTTAGAGCTTTAATTAAAGGGAGCATTGGATGGTCAAAGAAGGGGGAGAGTTGTAGTAGGCGTGGGTGTGTGTGTGTGGCGTGAGAGTGTGTGCTTGAGAGAGTGTGTTGGTGAGAGTCTTTCTGGTATATGTTTTGGTGTCTCTATTGGAATAAGAAGTCATCAAAGATACTTCTAAGGATTTGATTGGGGAGAAGTTCCAGATAAGTACTTTGTATTTTTGTTTGAGTTTTATTTTACTGTATAAAATTAGATTTTAATATAAATCATATTTGGTTGTGTTATCCCCATGAAGTCTGAGTAGTTTCCTATATCTTTCTCCTTGTAATAAAAATTAATCATGTGTAGGGTTAGAATTTTTTAAGGTTTCTCTTATTCCATACTTATGATGATTCATTACTTCATACTAAATTTGTATCTTCAATTTGACCAATTGAAATGTTAAATTTGTTGTGAATCTATAATGGCTATGTGTTCCTCAATTAGTAAGAATCACATTAAAAAATGGGTGAGCATGTCCATAAATGCCAAAATACACACCTTTAACAAAAAAAATGACAGAAATTGAAGATAAAGAAAATTTTGTGAAACAACATAAGAGCTACATTCCGACAAATATAATGATAAATATGAGAAACTTCAACACAATCTAGTCCACTTTGTGTGCTTTTCACATATCCTTCTTGCTATTGGATTTAATACCTTCTTGACATGAAATCATGGCTTTCCTTTAGCTTTTCCTTTGGGATAGGATATAAGACTTTTAGTATTCCTTCCCAAAACCGACATTTGAAATTTTGAGAGATGGAATAAGAGCTTCTTCAATGGAGTATCATATTCACTCTCTCTCTTGCTATTGGATTTAAGGCCTTCCTGACACGGAATCATGACTTTCCTTTAGCTTTTCCTTTGGGATATGATATCATTCTTTAGAATTCTTACCTAAAATTGACATTTGATATCTTTAAGAAATGGAATAAGACCTCGTTCAATGGAGTATGACATATACTCTCCTAGTTGCTATTAGATGTAAGACCTTCTTGACACGGAGTTATGGCTTTCCTTTAGCTTCTCTTTTGGGATAGGATGTAAGTCTCTAAGCGTTCCTTCCCAAAACCGACATTAAACTTTTTTAAGTATTGGAATAAGACCTCTTTCAATGGAGTATGACATCTGCACTCTATCTTCATATTGGAAGTAAGACCTTCCTAACACGGAGTTACGAATTTTCTTTAGTTTTTTTTTAGGATAGGATATAAGTTTCTAAGTGTTCCTTCCCAAAAATAACATTTGACATTTTTAAGTAGTATATAATAACTTCTTCAATGGAGTATGACATTCGCTCTTTTCTTTAACAATTGGATGTAAGACCCTCTTGTCGACCCTAATTGGAAGTTAAAATTAGTAGAATCAATTTAATTTAATATATTAGAATAATAATCTTGAAAATTAGTATTTTGAATCTAAAAAATAATAATGTTTTAATTTTTTGAAAATATGATACCGAACCAATCTCATATATGTGATAGTTTAAATAAATGAGCGTAACGCCACATGTGATGTATCAATTCTGGGGAATATACACATTACTTGATAGTGAGACTCAATTAAATAAACTATAGGATTTATGACATCCATTTGGTCTTCAAAATCATTTTCTTATATAAGCCGATAAGTTGCCCTATTAAATATAGAAGACTAAATAGAGTTTATATTAAGTTGGGTTTCAAAGTTCTTTATAGAGGCAAGCCCTATAGTTAATTACATCTTAAGTGACTGAGGTCGGTTAAGAATACTCTCAATTCAGACTAGTGATTTTGATCTCAAGGATTCCAAAATTTAAGGTTTTCAAGACTTAATATTAGAAATTCAAAATGGATTGGATCAAGTAGGAACAACTATTTTTTGGAATCCAAATAAATGAAAGGTAGAAGCTGACATTGATCCAGGGAAAACCTTGGTGACTTCCCAAGCTATCCTATTGTTTGACTTCAATTTGGAAATGATATTACTTAATGTTTTATCCTGCCAAGTTTTATTATTTAGGGCTTATATTTGCATGACACAGACATACAAATAGCCTGAAAGATAAGAGGGTTTATGTTATAACAAATGACAATCTCGAAGCCTAAAATGAGTTAGGGCATAGATTGCACAACATGATTGTGCAAAAGCCAAAAGAAGGATTTATGACGTAGTATATGAGCTACCTTGAAGTCCTATGGCTTTTTATTTAATTCTAAAACAAGATATGTTGTTATAGATCTGGCTACTCTCCCAAAGTTATTTTTTGTGTTCATCCTCGTCATGTTGCCCATAGTGTTAGCTTCGAACTCCTTGTTGAAGTGAAAACTCTAGGCCTTTAGGGTTTAAGGTTTTTCAGTTTTCATGCCAAGTTTTGTTGTTCAAGTATTATGGGGGTGCTTAAAGTTGATTAGAGCAACACCGGTTAAGATCCCACGATTACCTCATTATGGTACCACTATTTTCTTTTGAATTCACTTAGCCTAAATGATTTTTGAGCTCATTCAAACCGGGGAGATCTCAATAGCAGTCGTGGGTTACCTCCTCCGAGGGACTCCCGTAAATTCAAAAGGATGCATTATGTTTTTTTGTTGTTTTATGGATAATTTTAAGTTTAATTTTGAAAAAAAGGTTTGTCTTAATTTTGAAAATTATTATTTTGGTCATTAAAAATAAAATGACAATAAATAAACTATAGATGCCTACCTGTCATCTTCTCGCTGCTCCCGTTGAGATGTTAGCATTCATAATCATGTGCATATTACAAAGTAAAAGTAAAAGAAACTACTAAGTGGTACTGAAGCCTTAATGATTTAAATTCAAAAGAGACCACAATTCATAACTTGGTGAGTCCCTAAGGGTTTTAAGAATGATTTTCTGAAACAAAGCAAAATGAGTTCAATTGTTCTTCAATATTTCCAAAAGATTATAAAACTGCTCGTGGCATAGCCCTAAACAACTCTTAAGAATCCTTTAGACTATCTCGAGTTCATTTGAACTTATTATGTTGTTGAATGGAACATCCCGAGATTTGTTAAATTTAAACTGTGCTTGGTTCCCCATTTCAATTAACCCATGAGAAAGGGGGCATGCAGCTTGTAGTGTTTGAGGGAGGTTAGTTATGGTTCCAGTGCAGACTAATCCTAAAGCATTCTTACATTGAACTTAGCTAACTATAAAGCTCAAAAGACACCGGGGGTAGATGTGTAATTTTGAAGAAAGAGATCAAATTAATAATATTTAATTAAAAAGTAACCGATGAATCATCCATTGGTTTGGAGATTCTGGATTGGTGAGTTATTGACTTCCTAACTTGTATCTCAAACATTTAACCATTCAAATCAATTCATCTTCTAATGTTCAACAACTTAGATAATTACAATAAAAGTAGGATTAATTGGTTTCTACCTCTTACCCTCATGTCTCAATCACTTTGGAATGTTACTTAGGATTAAAATATTGCCCTTTAAACTTTTAACCCATCCTAAAATTTTAATTAGGATAAAACGGTGGAAATTACAATTTTGCCTCTAAGGCTTCTATCTTCATAAAAAATCTTAAATCAATTCACATGGACTTGGAAATTTGCTGCTCTATTTCTCATGGGTTAATAATGATGCTAGAGAAGGAATAATATTTTTCCAATCTTTATTTTAATTTATATAATTATTTTAATCCAAAAATATGAATTTTCAAAGTTAATTTATGTAATCAATCAAAATGAAGTTTCTGTCCTTGAGAAAATTGTTAAAACTCACCTAGCTCAGAGAGACACTCACACCAATTTTCACGAATTTTTTAAATATATTATTATTATTATAATTATTTGTTTGTTTTGAAGATTAATTAGATAGAAAATATATTTTATTTCAAAAAAAAATTATATTTTTTCATTGATCTCCCTGACTTCAAGGAACTCAAAGAAATTAACTTCATATTTATATTTTTTTATATTTATTATATTTTTTATAACTTTTTTAGTGAAAACTTAGGAAAATACATTTTTAGGCATTAAAAATACATATCTTTATTTAAAAAATTACAAAAAATATTATAATTGATCCTACGTGGTCAGAGAACAATTAGGAGCATTTTGGTGCATTTTTGTATTTTTATGTTTTTTTAAGATTTTTTTACTTATTTTTAAATTAAAAAATAGCCAAAAATGAACTATTCATTTTAATATTAATTTTATTTTTCTTAGGTGCCCTTGGTCATAAGAAACTCCTAAAATGAATTTTAAAAAAAAATTAAGTTGTATTTTAATTTTTATAATTATTTTAATGCCAAAACTGCATTTTTCCTTGAAAAATAAACTTTAGTGGTTAAATTAATTTAAAATGGTTTCAAAATTTTATAGAGGGTTAGTATGTTCAGTATCTTCAACAAGGATCAATTTTTATGATTTTTTAAAGTATATTTCATTAATTTCAAATTTTATGGTTTTTAATGACTTAAATCAAGAAATTATATTACAAAAATATTTAAATTTAGATTTTATTTTTCATATGTCCCTCTGACCACAACGAACCTACCGAAACAAGTTTCATATTTTTTTGACTTTTATTTTAATTTATATAATTATTTTAAGCAAATATATGACTTAACTTTGGAAATTAGGGTTTCTCATGCTAAAGTGTTCTGTGANTTATTATATTTTTTTATAATTTTTTTAGTGAAAATTTAGGAAAATACATTTTTAGGCATTAAAAATACATATTTTTATTTAAAAAATTACGAAAAAATATTATAATTGATCCTACGTGGTCAGAGAACAATTAGGAGCATTTTGGTGTATTTTTGTATTTTTATGATTTTTTAAGATTTAAACTTATTTTTAAATTAAAAAATAGCCAAAAATGAATTATTCATTTTAATATTAATTTTATTTTTCTTGGGTTCCCTTGGTCACAAGAAACTCCTAAAATGAATTTTAAAAAAAATCAAGTTGTATTTTAATTTTTATAATTATTTTAATGCCAAAACTTCATTTTTCCTTGAAAAATAAACTTTAGTGGTTAAATTAATTTAAAATGGTTTCAAAATTTTATAGAGGGTTAGTATGTTCAGTATCTTCAACAAGGATCAATTTTTATGATTTTTTAAAGTATATTTCATTAATTTCAAATTTTATGGTTTTTAATGACTTAAATCAAGAAATTATATTACAAAAATATTTAAATTTAGATTTTATTTTTCATATGTCCCTCTATCCACAACGAATCTACCAAAACAAGTTTCATATTTTTTTGAACTTTATTTTAATTTATATAATTATTTTAAGCAAATATATGACTTAACTTTGGAAATTAGTGTTTCTCATGCTAAAGTGTTCTGTGGCTTTAGAAATATTAGAGAATACTCTTAGACATAGAGAGTAAACCCTCAAAATTTCACGTCAAGGTGATTAAAATTTCATTTCCTATGATTTAAACAAGATTTAGAGTATTTAATTAATTTAAAAATAAATATATGTCAAATATTTTTTTAATTTTGGTCCACGTGATTCTCCTCTGTTCACTGAGCACAACGGTATTTTTATTTTATTTTTATGATTTTTCTACACCAAGTTATGAGTTATCCAAGTTTTTGAATTAATTTAAATAAAAATAGGCTATTTTTCTATTTATCCACGTCAACGCCACGTAATCCTCGGCAGCTCTGAGCTTTCTACGTGTCGCGTGCTACTGGACGCTGCCTTCTGAGTCAGCCGTCGTGCGCGTCAACTTTACTGCTCCATCTATTCGTCCGACGCGATCTGATTTATTTGTCTAATACACACGGGAACAGATGGCTCCTAGTCATTGTCCCCAAGTGATCTAACTCATAAACGCTCGTTTTCTAACCCTAATTTATCCCTGAATTCTTAACCAAATCATGCAAGGTTTGTTTCTACACTTGCATCTACCTGAGACGAAGACATCTATACGGTTACATGCTCATGAAATTAAACTTTTCTTCATAAAGGCTGATACCGAGGCCAAATTTGGGTGTTTCAATCCATACATTTGTCCAAGAGGTGTGACCTCAATTGGATTTGTTCCTGAGCTTCATTGTGAGCTGGCAAACCTCCTCCAAGTGCCAATTTGGTATGGGGTTTGGTCTGAGTATGAGCTCGAACGAGGGGTGGCACGACCTTGGTCAAAGTTTGGTGCAAAGGGCTCTAGAGATGAAGATTTTAGTGGGGAACATCCTCTCTTGCTTTGGTTAAGCTCAAGAGCTCATCGATTTAGAAAATTGATAAGGTTCAAGGTATGTCAGTGAAAAACCTTGAAATTAGGTGAAGAAATTAAGCTTTTGTAGTGGGAATTAGGGCAAGGGAATGGTGGGGATTGGCTTCTCTATACTGTTAGAGGGTCTAGAGAAATTTTGATAGAGTTTGGTTAGGGTTTCAGCAGTCTCCTCTCTTTATCCGTGGGGGTGGTCTTACTTAAAGCCATGGCCATGGTGGCCAACAGGGCAAGCCAGGGTGGCAGAGACGTGCTTAGGTGGCAAGAAGAAGAGCTCCAGGAGCCAATTGAGTCGAGCCAGCTCAGGTGGGTTTAAATTTGGGGTTTCTCCAATTGGTGCTTCTCAATTTTTCCATTTTCGGGCTACTAAGGTGGCTGGCTAGCCAAATTTAGGTCACCTTTGAGCTCAGGGAAGTTAGGGAGGTTGTGTAGTCAAGCAAATTTGGTCCCAAGGTGGCTCCAAGGCTTTGGTCCAAGGGGGAAGTGAGGTTTGGGTTTAACCCCTTAGTCCAAGGGCTAGGCTTGGTTTTATTATAGTTAGGGTTGACCCTAAGACCCTTAAGCATGTTTTTGTGAAGTCAAATGGCTAGTTTGAGGCATAAAACCAAGTATAAACTTAGCATGAGAAGGGTAAACCCTAGTGGAGAGAGAAGAGAAAGTGGTCACTTCCACTTGCCAAATTTAGCAAATTTGACTTATGATGCCCATGGGAGGTTCCATGGGGCATTCCATGCTATGTATGAGACCATGGAAAAGTTTCTTGCAAATGACGTTTAGGATTTTATACTTTTAAAATAAAAGAAATCAACATGCCCAATTTTGGTAAGATTTCATGTACTTGAATGATATGTCATGATGGGGTAATTCAAATGCCATAAGATAATGAAGAATTAATCTTTTGTCTTGTGGGCTCAAATTAGACTTTTAAATTTGATCCCATGGGCTTTAGAAAAANTTTCCTATGATTTAAACAAGATTTAGAGTATTTAATTAATTTAAAAATAAATATATGTCAAATATTTTTTTATTTTTGGTCCACGTGATTTTCCTCTGTTCACTGAGCACAGCGGTATTTTTATTTTATTTTTATTATTTTTCTACACCAAGTTATGAATTATCCAAGTTTTTGAATTAATTTAGATAAAAATAGGCTATTTTTCTATTTATCCAGGTCAACGCCACGTAATCCTCGTCGGGTCTGACCTTTCCACGTGTCGTGTGCTACTGGACAACGCCTTCTGAGTCAGCCGCCGTGCGTGTCGACTTTACTGCTCCATCTATTCGTCTGACGTGATCTAATCCATCTGCCTAATACACACGGGAATAGATAGCTAGTCATTGTCCCCAAGTGATCTAACTCCTAAACTGCTCGTTTTCTAACCCTAATTTATACCTGAATTCTCAACCAAATCATGTAAGGTTTGTTTCTACACGTGCATCTAGCTGAGACGAAGACATCTATACAGTTACATGCTCATGAAAGTAAACTTTTCTTCATAAAAGTCAAAACTGAGGCCAAATTTGGGTGTTTCAATCCATACCTTTGTCCAAGAGGTGTGACCTCAATTGGATTTATTCCTGAGCTTCATTGTGAGTTAGCGAACCTCCTCCAAGTGCCAATTTGGTAGGAGATTTGGTTGAGTATGAGCTCGAACGAGGAGTGGCACGACCTTGGTCAAAGTCTGGTGCAAAGGGCTCTAGAGATGAAGATTTTAGTGGGGAACCTCCTCTCTTGCTTTGGTTAAGCTCAAGAGCTTATCGATTTGGAAAATGGATAAGGTTCAAGGTATGTCAGTGAAAAGCCTTGAAATTGGGTGAAGAAATTAAGCTTTTGTAGTGGGAATTAGAGCAAGGGAATGGTGGGGATTGGCTTCTCTATACTGTTAGAGGGTCTGGAGAAATTTTGATAGAGTTTGGTTAGGGTTTCAGCAGTCTCCTCTCTTTAGCCATGGGGGTGTTCTTACTTAAAGCCATGGCCATGGTGGCTAATACGGCAAGCCAGGGTGGCAGAGACGCGCTTAGGTGGCAAGAAGAAGAGCTCCATGTGCCAATTGAGTCGAGCCAGCTCATGTGAGTTTAAATTTAGGGTTTCTCCAATTGGTGCTTCTCAATTTTGCCATTTTCTGGCTATTAAGGTGGCTGACTAGCCAAAGTTAGGTCACCTTTGAGCTCAGGGAAGTCAGGGAGGTTGTGTAGTCAAGCCAATTTGGTCCCAAGGTGGCTCCAAGGCTTTGGTCCAAGGGGGAAGTGAGGTTTGGGTAATTTGTCTAGGTTTGGGTTTAACCCCTTGGTCCAAGGGCTAGGTTTGGTTTCATTATAGTTAAGGTTGACGTTAAGACCCTTAAGCATGTTTTGGTGAAGTCAAATGGCTAGTTTGAGGCATAAAACCAAGTATAGACTTAGCATGAGAAGGGTAAATCCTAGTGGAGAGAGAAGAGGGAGTGGTCACTTCCACTTGCCAAATTTAGCAAATTTGACTTATGATGCCCATGGGAGGTTCCATGGGGCATTCCATGCTATGTATGAGACCATAGAAAAGTTTCTTGCAAATGACGTTTAGGATTTTATAATTTTAAAATAAAAGAAATCAACATGCCCAATTTCGGTATGATTTCATGTACATGAATGATATGTCATGATGGGGTAATTCAAATGCCATAAGATGATGAAGAATTAATCTTTTGTTATGTGGGCTCAAATTAGATTTTAAAATTTGATCCCATGGGCTTTAGAAAATTATTTATGCAAATGGGCTTTTAAAGTATGCATGATGGACATTAAATTGAAGTTAACCATGGGCTAATCAAGTTGGGCTTTGGTTTGATTGAAATTGAGTTTGAACTTTGAAATTGGGTAGTTTATTAGTGAATTGGATTAAAATTGTGGTCAATTTAATCAATTGGGTGCAAATTTGTGGATTTGGGTCTTTAAGGACAATTTGAGAAATATAGGCAATTTTGGTGGATTTGGGCATAATTGAAGACATTGGGCAATTAAAATTATTTTTGAGGACATTTATAGTGAAATTTGAGATTTTAGGAATTTTTGGAGTAATATTGGAGATTTTGGAGAATTTAGAGGCAAAATTGAAGTTTTGGTCAAAATTGGTCAATTTGGTCAAATTGGGCTCAATGGGTGGTTGGGATTGGTTTAGAGGAGGTTTGGAATGATTTGAAAAGTTTTGGGAATTTTTGGGCCATGAGGAGTATTTTAGTAATTTTGAGAAATTTTGGGGCTAAAAGGACAAATTGGTTATTTTCATAGGATTTAGGGTATGGGGCATTTGGCCATGGGTCTTAGACATAGTTAACCACCTTGGGACCAAACCTAACCAAATGGCAACCACTTCATGAACATTTACATATTGATCCTACCCATCTCAACCAAAGGCCAGAGGCATGGGACTATCCATGTAAGTTTCTTAAAGGGTGAATGAGGTTGGTTTAATGGGTGTGATTTAGGATTTTGGGAAAAGTGGGGAATTGTGATATGCTTACGTGTGTGAAAGACCAAGCCTTAGCTACCCAAGGTTGTCCTAAGTCCAACAATCCTATGGGGACCATTCCTTGAATCCTTACATGTTGGTCCCAACCTTTGAAGTGCTGGAGGTTCATGATCACCCATTTCAAAGAGAGTAAAGAAGTGGTTTGAATTTCTATGTAGGTGGACTCCATCTCTAGTCTTCTAGGATAGTCAAAAGGAAAGTCCTATGACAAGGTCCTAAGCATTAAGAGGAAGAAAAGACCTCACAAAAAATGAGTTCAAAAAATGGATCCCAAATAGATGTGGCGTGCTAACCAAGCACACTACGCACATTGGCATTGACCGAAGAGATTAACAAAACTAACACAGACATTCTAAGCTAACACACTCAGAATAAAATGAAGGAAGAGTGAAGAATGTTTCCGTTGGGGAGTACCAAGCGAAACTTCGATCGAAACCGAAGGTTCCAGAACACTCACAGGGGATCATGGGGTGAACCTTCAAACCATCAAATTCAAAAGTGGATTTTGAATTCGTGAACCCCTAAAAGGGGACGCTTCACAAATTCACGGAAGCAACCATAAGGAAAACTGACGGCCACGACAAAGATTCGATTCGTTTCGTTAATTTGTTTCTAACTTTAGTTGGAATTTAATTTAATATTGATGACAATTCAAGAATCTAGGATAAGTGAAGAGATCGAACCGAGATGGAAAGCACGGGATGGTCAGGGATAGTTTAATTTTGATTAGCTTAAAGGTTTGATGGTTGATGTCTTGCGATAGAGAGCTTAACCAAATTTGGGGACAAGCTTCCTTGATTTGGGAGACCCTGGTCCATGGCTCAAATTTTTGGATTGGGTGATTTGATCAGCATCCTAGGTGGCTAATTAAGGCAGGAGAAGGTTAAGCTTGGTTAATGCAAAATATTTGAATTGATTTTGGGCTTTGGTTCAAAATTAGGGATTGTGCAAAGAATTGGATTTGGGCTTAGCTTGGGCTAGTATTAAAAATTATTTGAAGGGTTTAAATGATCCATGTGGATGTTATGAAGAGTTTAGGAACTAAAATTGGGAGAATTGAATTGCTTAGAGGCTTCGATTGGATGGAATTTTGAACTTGGGCCAATTTGAGGCTTCTAGTTTGAACTTGGATTTAGATTGGGTTTAAAGTTGGGTCTAGCTCAATTGAGGGCTCAAATTGGTCTATGGGTGTTATGAAGAGTTTAGAATTCAAAATTGAGGAAATTGGATGGGTTATGGGGTTCAATTTGATGGAATTTGAAGGTATGGTCAAATTGGGGATTTTGGCCCAAAATTGTAATTAAGGTTTGGAGGTTGGCTTAATTGGGCTCCAAATTGGTGTAGATTAGGATTGGGCATGTTGAAAAATGATTTAGGCCTGAAATTGGGTGAAATTGAAATGCATTAACTGGGAATTGAGATTAATTTAGGGAATTTGTGCTTTTAGGGTAAAAATTGGGACTTTGGTCAAAGTTGGTCAATTTGGTCGAATTGGACCCAATGAGTGGTTAGGATTGGTTTATGAGAGGTTTGGAATGATTTGGGATGTTTTGGAAATTTTTTCGACATGAAGGGCATTTTGGTAAATTTGGCGGTATTTTGGAAATTTTGGGGTGTTTTGGTCAATTTGAATGGTTTAGAATGATTTGACATGGATTTTGAGGAAAATTGATAATTTGGGTAATTTTTGGAATTTTTAGGGTTCTAGGGTAATTTGGTAAATTTTTAAAAAAATTGGGGCTAAAAGGCCAAAATTGGTTATTTGGATAGGATTGAAATTCATGCCAATCACATTGTTACCTTATTTTAGCCATGGGACCAAGGGGAAGCTTACTTTGGATCCTTCATGTGTGGGGCTTAGCCACCCTAGCCAAGAGCTAAGAGCTTAGGAACCTCCCCCCCCCTCCCCACATGAGTTTCCAAAGGAGCAAAAGGGAACAAGTTCAATGGGTGTGATTTCAACATTTTAGGACAAGTGGAGAATTGTGATGTGCTTGAGTGTGCGGAAGACCAAACCCTAATCACCTAGGGTTGTTCTAAGTCCAAGTAGTCATATGGCCACTTATCCTCTGAATCCTCACTTGTTGTTCTCAACCTTCAAAGTGTTGGAGGTTCATGAGCATCCATGTGGGTTCCAAAGAGAGTAAAGAAGTGGTTTGAATTTCTATGTAGGTGGGTTTCATCTCTAGTCTTCTAAGATAATAAAAAAGGAAGTCGTTTGGCTAGATCTTAAGTACCAAGAGCAAGAAAAGAACTCACCAAATTTAAGTCAACAACACAGATGCGTGGGTGCGCACATATGTTGGATTTGGTAAGTCCTGTTGGATTTGGAAAGTCTGGCAAGTAGGTATGTGATACACCTAAAATATATAGTGTTTTTACATACATTTCTATACCTATTTTTGAGATATTGCGCTTTTATGGAAGGTATTTTTGTGTTTTACTTGTAGATACAAGTAAAAATGAAAAAAAAATGCTTAAAAGAGTGAAAAATGATCAAATTTGGAGCAAAATGGTGAAAAATTGTGCAAAAGAGTTTTGGCGCCTAAGCGCCAGATCCGGCGCTTACGCGTCGGTTAAACAAAAAATGTCGCACTTAAGCACCAAGAACTCGCGCTTAAGCGTCAATGGTAGTTACTAGACGAGTAAAATTAGTTTTCATAAATTTCGAAGAGGTTTTTTGCTTAAGCGCCAGTGGCAGTTACTAGATGAGTAAAATCAGTTTTCACAAATTTCAAAGAGGTTTTTGAGGCTCCCTTGGCTTAATAGGTGGTTGTAACCACCATGAACGAAAATTATCATGAAAGGATGCGTCTCTTGAGCAAATACATCGAATCAAGATACATTTTGAAGAGATCCCAATGCACCTCTTGGAAAACTATAAAAGAAAGAAGAGATGACTTAGAAAAGAGTCTTGAAAATATTGGCAAGTTTTGCAAGTTTTTTTCTGGGGAGTTAGTTCGGAGAGATTTTCAGGAAACACTTTTTATTTACTTTATCTTTTTTCTTATTTTGTTTTTGAGTGATTGTAAAAGAGAAGAGATTCAAAGGAACTTCAAGAGTTTGGTGGAGGACTTGAGAGAAGTTTTTATCTTTTTATTTTAAACTAATTTTGTTTTTAATCGAGACTTATTGTTGGTTTGACAATGATTTCTTCTTTTAAACTAAAGTGTGATTTTGTTTTCTCAATGTATTTTGAGTAGTTTTCTTTATCTTTCTTCTTAAAATAATAAGTATATAAGTTTTGGATGGAAGTTGGAGAGAGTATTGATCTTTAATGTTGGAAGAAGTTGTGATGATTTAAATCCATGCACTTCTTTTACTTCTTGATTTGGTCAATCGAGATGTTAAAATTTGTTGTGAGAACAGGTAAGAACCGGGCTGGTATTGTCTCAGTCAACAATTGAGGTTTTATAAATGAGAATGTAGTTCATATGATTGAGTGTAAATAAATAGGGAAATATTTTTAGATGGGTGTAGAGTTAGAGGACTTTAAAGTGACAGGTTAAAGCACCCCAACTTGGTTTATTGTTTAGGTTATGATATGAGATGTTAGCCCCCAGGTGGAGGGAATCGAGGGAACTCTAGAGTGAGAGCTAGTATCTTCACCCCAGGTGGAGGGAATCAAGGGCAACTTAGTTTATTAGTTTGGGTTCTGATACGAGAATGTTAGCCCCCAGGTGGAGGGAATCGAGGGAACTCTAGAGTGAGAGCCAGTATCTTCCCTGCCTAGCCGGTCTTCAAAACTATTCAAACTTTAAATTAGTCAACGTTCTTTATAGCATCTCTAGTAAGTGTAAATAATATTATTGTTACTATTTGACACAACACAATTTGCATAATTCCACAACAGAATTCTTATACTTATTACTGATTCGTGATAAGATGAAAAATATTTTCATATTAAATACTTTTCCTGTACAAAAACTTTAAATTCCTACAAAAATCATTTTTACTTTAAGTAATTATCTTTTAAAAATAGAAAAACTTTCTAAAAAGTGCATATTGCATAATCTTTCCTGTGGGTTCGAGNTTTTTGGTTTTGTTGCAAAATAAGGAAATATAAGTGAAAAATACCATCAGAACTATTATTATACTGTGCATATGCATTAAGTATCAAGGGTTCAAGTTTTTAGCGTCATTTTCGGGGAAGAAAACTAAGTAAATTTCTATTTTTAGAAAGTCTTATTTAAACTTTAAATATTGTATCTCATTTTGTATATTTTATTTTATTTTATTTTATGTTAGTGTATGCGTAGTTCAGGTTCTGAAGGACTAGTGCCCTACCATTCTGAATTAGAAAGATCTATTAGAAAAATCAAAAAAACCAAAAAAATTAAAAATCTTGAAAAAATAAAAAAAAATTACAGAAATGGCAAACCAAAATAATCAAAATCCTGAAATTCATCAAGAGTTTAGATCTTTAAGAGATTATCCTAACCCTACTGTAGATGAACTTTATCGTAGTATTCAAAAACCTACTATAGTGACTAATTCATTTGAGCTTAAACCTGTTATTATCCAAATGCTATCAAATAAACAGTTTGGGGGATCACCAACTAAAGATCCAAATTTACATCTTACCAATTTTCTAAAATTCTATGCAACATTTAAATACGATGGTGTTTCAGATGATGTCATAAGAATTAGATTATTTTCTTTCTCACCGGGGGATAAAGCTAAGATGTGGTTGAATTCGTTAGCACCTAGATCTATCAAAACTTGAGGTGATTTAGCACAAAAATTTCT
The DNA here is from genome assembly GCA_002079205.1 of Phalaenopsis hybrid cultivar. Classification (NCBI taxonomy): domain Eukaryota; kingdom Viridiplantae; phylum Streptophyta; class Magnoliopsida; order Asparagales; family Orchidaceae; genus Phalaenopsis; species Phalaenopsis hybrid cultivar. The sequence continues at coordinate 31,854 of JXCR01140223.1, read as the reverse complement.
TGCTAAATATTTTCCACCATAAAAAACTGTGAAGCTTAGAAATGATATTACATCTTTTAATCAGTTTGAAGGGGAATCTATTTATAAAGTATGGGAATGATTTAAAGAACTCTTAAGAAAGTGTCCACACTAAGCTATACCAGATTAGTTAATAATTCAAACTTTTTATAATGGATTAATTGGTTCTCTTAGATCTATTATCGATGCCGTTGTTGGTGGTTCATTAATGTCAAAACCATTTCATGATGCTTATGCTTTAATTGAAGAGATGACTACTAATAAATTTCAATGGCCTTTTGAGAGGATGAATCCAAAGAAAGTAGCCAATATTCATGAAATTGATGCATTAACTATGATAGCAAATCAAGTTGCTGCAATTTCAAGGAAGTTAGAACAATTTGGAATGAATTTTTCTCAACCAATTTCCATGATTGAAGAGAATTCATTAGGTCAACTGGTATTCATTAGAAACTTTGAATGTCATAAATAATAAGCAAAATAACCCATATTCCAATTATTATAAACCCATTTGAATACAATAGTTTAAAATTGCACTTTCCTTTTGTAACTTTACTAATTTTCATTGTAGAGAGTAATTTCATAGAGATGAAGAAATGTCATTGTTTAGAGATCGGATTTAGCAATGAAGCGGTGAAACTAACGTATACGTCGTCTCGGATTTCCCAATTATCACTTTCATCCATCAGAAATTGGTACACATCATACATAATTCCTAAAGTTCACATAGTGACAGATTGGCACGCTTTCTATCATAAACATATTGTTAATTTGTGACGAAGTAAATGTTACCCACTTACCTCAAACAAAGACGACTCCCTCATTAATTCCATGAAGATTAGCGTAGAATATTTCACTAGTAGAACAACTACTGCAGCGGTAGTGTAACATAGAATTTCCCAACTTCTCTATACTATGATTTCCTCAATTTGCGAACTTTGGTTATTAAACCCACGATTGACAAAGCCTCTCTGCTTGATATGTCTCTTCTTCATGATGACTTTGTCATATAATTTTTGTGCATCAAAACTGGTGAACTTTCTTCGATTGAAAAACCCATATCTTGAAGTGTTTTTGGAATTGAAAGCCATGGATTTCGAAATCTGAAAGTCTCTAGTCATCCAAAATGGTTTTCATGCATTTAAAAACACTTCTAGGCAGTTATCTTGAAGCAAAATTCTGCCAAAGTCTACCAAAAACTCCCCAAACTACCAAACCTGCACTGGGTACTATCGGCGCCCCTGCTGGCACCGTCGACGCCATGGCTCTATAAAGTGGCGCCGTCGGTGTCAGAGCCAAACTTGCGTTCGTTTTGTTTTTCGTTTAATTGATATTCAAATTTTCGTCCAATACCAACATTTGTCTTAATTTATGATATATAAGATTGTGTAGGATCTAAGATATTATTAACTCCTAATACATTATAGCAATTATAAAAAAAAAACTAAAAATAACTAAGATGTATATTGGTTACCCCCAATAAACGCTTGGTTTAACATTGTCAGCCCGACGTACCAATGTTTATTTAGGATGACTCAACATCAAGATCTCTTTAAATTGTGGCATATGTCCTTCATAATATTGTTTCAGTCGATGTCCATTAACTTTAAATATCTTTCCAATTTTAGGATCCTCAATAACAACCATCCCATAATGATAGACTTTCATCACATTGAATGGTCCTAACCATCTAAACTTCAGTTTTCCTATAAATAATCTCAATCTAGTATTATATAATAGAACTTCTTGTCCAGGTTTTATTTCTTATAATCTTCCGATAATGTCATATTTTCATTTTCTCTTTATACATCTTTGCATTATCATATGATCATTGAGTTGCAATAATCTTTTCTCACCAGCATCCTTTAAATTAAATTTGAATTTCTTAATAGCCCAAAATGCTTTATATTCCAACTCTACTGGGAAGTGGCATGTTTTACCAAAAATAAGTCTATATGGGGATATTCCAATAGGATTCATATAGGCAGTTCTGTATGCCCTCATAATGTAGTATCTAATCTAGCAAACTAATTCATTTTATTAGGATTTATAGCTTTTTCTAAAATTCACTTTATTTCACGATTTGATATTTCTGCTAGACCGCTAGTCTAGGGATGATAAGCAGTTGAGAATCAATGCATGATATTATATTTTCTAATAAATTTCTCGATCCTCTAATTCCTAAAATGGGGAACTTCATCAGTAATAATCACTCTCGAAATTCAATATCTTGAAAAATGTTTTTATTTAAAAATTTTAAAGCACTTCGAGCATCACATTTAGGTACAACAATAGCTTCAATCCATTTCGATACATAATCAATAGCAAGCAATATATAAATTTTCAAATGAAGGCATAAATGGTCCCATAAAATCTAATCCCCACATATCAAAAATTTCAACTTTCAATGTGTAATTCAGAGGCATTTCATTTCTTCTAGAAATATTTCTTACTCGCTGACACCGATCACATATTTTAATACATTCATTAACATCTCTAAAAAGAGTAGGCCAATAGAATACAGCTTGCAAAATCTTATGTGCAGATCTACTAGTTCCAAAATGTCCTTCAAATTCGAAATCATAACATCATTAAATTGTTTGTTCAGCTTCTTTATAAGACACACATCTTCTAATGATCAAATTTTTTATATTGTTTATATAAATATGAGTCATCCAAAAAATAGAACTTTGCATCATGAATAAATTTCTTTAATTGTTGATTCTTTATATCAAGTGGTTGAATATCACTTATAATATAATTTACTATATCAGCATACCGCGGTATATTCTTTACATCAATACTAAACAATTGTTCATCAAGGAAAGTTTCTAAAAATTCATTTACAAAATCAATTAATATTTCTTGTTCTAGTCTAGATAAATGATCAACTATTTGATTATCAGTTCCTTTTCTATCTACTACCACATAATCAAACTCTTGTAGTAGAAGTATCCGTCTAATTAATCTCGGTTTAACATCCTTCTTTTGCATCAAATATTTGATAGCAGAATGGTTTGTATGCACTATACATTTAGCTCAAATTAAGTAAGGTCTAAACTTATCAATGACATATACAATAGCTCAAATTAAGTAAGGTCTAAACTTCAGTAGTGGTGTAATTAATTTGAGCATCATTTAGAGTTTTACTAGCATAATATATTACTTTTAAAACATTGTCATACATTTGCCCTAAAACAGCTCCAATGACATAATTACTAGCAACATACAATATTTTAAATGGTTTCTTTCAATCAGGCGGAACTATTACAGGAGCAGAGATTAATTTTTCTTTTAATAATTTAAATGTTTCTATGCATTCCTCATTAAAATTAAATTCCTTATCCTTTTCTAAAAATTAACATAATGGCTTAGTAATTTTTAAAAAAAAATTTATATAACGCCTAAGAAACCAGCATGTCTTAGAAAACTTCTTACCCTCTAACCGTAGTAGGAGGCGATAATTTCACAATAATTTGAATTTTTGTCGGATCCACTTCCGTGACATTTTCAAAAATTTTATGTCAAAGTATAATTCCTCTCGCAACTATAAATTGACATTTTTTCCCAATTTAATATTAAATTTGTTTTTTCACATAGTTCCAAAACATTTTCTAAATTGTTTAAACATAATTCAAATGCAGTTTCGAATACTGAAAAATCATCCATAAATACTTTCATTTCACGTTTAATAAAATTACAAAAAATTGACATCATACATCTTTGAAATGTTGCCGGTGAGTTACATAGTCGAAAAGACAACCTACGAAAAACAAATGTTCCATAAGGGCTTGTAAACGTTGTTTTTTCTTGATCCTTAGGAGCAATCTAAATTTGATGATACCCGGTATATCCATCTAAAAAGCAATAATATTTGTGCCCAGCTAATCTATCCAACATTTGGTCTATAAAGTGATCTTTCCTGATGGTTGCATTTAATTTTCTATAATATATAGAAATTCGCCAACCAGTAACTTGTCTTATTGGTATTAATTCATTTTTTCTCATTTACCTCAAGTATCACTCCTCCTTTCTTTTGAACACAGTGCATGAGAAGTACCTAAGCATTGTCTGAAATAGGATATATAATTTTAACATCTAACCATTTTAATATTTCCTTTTTAACAACTTCTTTCATTATCAGGTTTAATCTCCTTTGAGGATCAGCTTTAGGTTCATATTATCCATCCAATAGAATTCATTGCATACAAATTGAAGGAGTGATTCATTTAATATCCGCTAAAGTCCGCCCAAAGAGCTTCTTACATATTTTCGAAGTTTCCACTAATTTTTGCTCTCGAAATTCAGTTAAATCAGAAGATATAATAACAGGTAATGTAGATGAATCTCCTAAAAACACTTATTTTAAATGGGCAGGTAATACTTTTAGTTCAAGTTCAGGTGGTGTAACACTTGAAGGAATAAGATTTTTATTAAATTCTAAAATCTCTAATTTTTCCTGAACATAATCTAAATTCTCATTTTTTACTTCATTCTCATTCTCATACTCAAAGTTCTCTTCTTGCCTTAATTTTTCTTCAAACATTCCATTAAATTGCTCATTACTTAGATAACAAGTAACTTTCATTCTAAAACATTCATTATCTTTTTCTATCGCAGGATATTTCATAGTTTTTGCTATATTAAATGTTACATCTTTATCATTTACTCTCATTGTTAATTCTCCTTTTGCAATCTATCACAACTCTCCGTGTTGCAAGGAATGGTCTCCCTAAAATAATAGGATTCTCTTTATCTTCCTTCAAATCTAAAATAATAATGTCCACAGGAAAAATAAATTTATTTACTTTCACTAATATATCTTCTATAACTCCTTTAGGATATGTTATTGATCGATCAGTTAAATGAAGAGTTATAGTAGTAGGAGAAATCTCTCCTAAATCTAAATTTTTAAAAATTGATAGAGGCATAAAATTAATACTAGCTCCCAGATCACATAAAGCTTTTCCAAAAAATTTCTCACCAGTAGCATAAGGTATAGTAAAACTTTCAGGATCTTTTAGCTTTTCTGGAAATTTTTCTGAATAATTGTGTTACACTCTTCACTGAGTGTGATAGTCTAATAATCAACAAACTTTCTCTTCTCGTTTAGTATATCCTTCATAAATTTCACATAATTTGGCATTTGTTCCAAAGCTTCAACGAAAGGAATATTTATCATTAACTTTTTAAGAATTTCTAAAAATTTTGTAAATTGTTTATCTTTATTCTACTGTTTCAATCGTTAAGGAAACAGAGGTGGAGGTTTTTCTAAAGAAAATTTTATTAGTTTATTTGAAGAATCTATATCAAAATATATATCATCATTATCTTTTTCAATTTCCACCTTCTCCTTGTCAACTTCACTTTCTCTTTGGACCGCCAATTCTTTTCCACTTCGTAATTGAATAGCTTTAATTTGCTCTTTACTCTGATCTTTCGGATTAACTTCAACTTTGCTAGAAAGAATTCCTGAATGTCTGTTACTAAGTACAGTGGTAATATGCACTAATTGATTTTCAATATTTCTAGTTGCAGCTCCTTGACTTTGTATTTGATTTCCCATATTCAACACCAATTCTTCCATAAACAACTTCTTCTCCTTAACTTGTAGTTACCATTAAATCCAAAAAGAAAATAAGGTCTATAGTTAGGATTTCCTTGGTTATTTGAATTTTTTGAGGGGTTCACCGAATTGTTATAATTATTCCAACTAATATTAGGGTGATTTTTCCATCCAAGATCATAATAATTGGAATAGAGATTATTAGTTCTATTATTTATAGCATTCAGAGTTTCATAAGGTGATTGAGTATCAATTATCTGTCCTAGTGAATTTTCCTCTAACACTAGGGGTGTTTGAGAATGGTTCACTCCAATTTGATCAATCTTCTTTGATATAGCAGCAATTTGGGATGCCAAAATAGACATTGTATCATAATCATGAATACTAGCTACTCCTTTTGAATTTACCTGTTCAAAGGACCATTAAAAATTATTAATAGTCATCTCCTCTATTAAAGAATATGCTTCATCAAAAGGTTTTGACATTAATGATTCACCTACAGCAGCATCTATAATAGATCTAAGTGATCATACTAATCTATTGTATAAAGTTTGAATTATTAATCAATCTGATAAAGCATTGTGTGAACATATCCTAAGGAGATCTTTAAATCTTTATCAAGCTTCATATATTGATTCCCCTTTGAATTGACAAAAAGATGTAATATCGTTTCTAATCTTGACATTTTATTAGGGTGAAAAATCTTTAGCCAAAAATTTTCGATAGTTCTCCCCAAGTTCTGATAAATCCAAGTGCTAACGAATTTAACCAAGCTTTAGCTTTGTCCCTTAATGAAAAACAAAAAAGTATAAGTCTGACAACATCATAAACACTCTATCATATTTTAAAGTAGCACATATTTCTAGAAAACTAGCAAGATATAAGTTAAGATATTCAGTAGATGTTTCTCCAAACTGATTATTTGTACTATTTTGATAATAGCAGGTTTAAGCTCAAATGAATTAGCGGAAACATCAGGATTTTGAATAATCAAGTGAAGTTCATCTACTGTAGGATTAACAAAATCTTTTAAAGATCTTTATCAATTTTCATTTTCATTTTCATTTATTTGATTTTCTAAGTTATTCGTCATTTTGTTCAAATTTCTAATTTCTTTTGGTTGTTTTCAAATTTTTTTAATAGTACATTCTAATTATGAATCGAAAGGTACTAAACTTTCAGATCCAATACTACGAATAAACAAATATAATAAGCAATAGTAAAAATTCTTAAAAATACTCCTAAATTTCTGTTNTATATACATATATATATATATATATATATAATTTACTTTATCGCTAAATTTCCTAATCTACGTAATTTACCATATTTATTTAATTTACTATTACATTCCCAGGCAACGACGCCAAAAACTTGATTTCAAAATTATAGATGTGTAAAATTAATGAAGTTGACTCCGCTTTGCAAGAGTGTCAAAACTTGTTTCGTTACTGATGAATAAAAAATTGAAGAAATTAATGTTGGGATTCTACGCAAATATATGTATCAGTATCAAGTAATATAGGACTTTCTAATTAAGCCCCAAATATCGATCCCACGAGGAAGGTGCAAACTCGTAATGAAAATTGAAATCACGCAATTCACAATGATAAAGAAAATCTACTATACTAATTTCAAATGTTTAGGGTGCTATCAGAACTAAATTGTCAACTACTAGTGAAACAGAAAAGAAAAGCTAAGCAATTACTACTAAACTATCTTTATATTTTTTGTGACAAAGTTATCAAATATGAGAAAACATCTTTCCTACTACAATGAGTTTTTTGGTTAAAGGAGAGAGGAAAATAGTTTGAATTTGTATTGTGTCAAATAGGAGCAGTTTTAATTCTCTACCCTCGGTTAAGTGTTATAGAGAATCGTTGGCTAATCTTAGATTTAGTCCCTAAATCAGTGGTTAGACTGGAAGGATACTGACTCTCACTCTATAGCTCTCACTTCCCTTCCCTTGAAGGCTAACTCTCATTTTAGTTTTTAAACAGTAAGACCAAATAGGAAATTTTAGTCTGTCACCCTAAAATCTCTAATTCTTCGCCCAGTAATGTATAATTCTCTATTTATTTGCACTCAATTTCATGAACGAAACACTCCTTCATGGAATCAAATGTGATTCTCACTTTGTTGTAGAACTCTTACTTCATTTCCCGGATCGTATGTTTCACAATAGATTTTAACATTTCAATTGGCCAGATTGAAAAGTAAATTAAGAACAGAGTGAAAAAATCATCACAATTTATTTTTATATTTTTAGAATGGCACTTCCAAATTATCTCTTCATTCACCATATCTCAGAGTAGGGAGAAAAACAAAGAAGACTACTCAGAACTCATGAGGAAGATATAACAAAACATGAATTTCACAAATAAAAAAAATTTATTATAACAATAATAAACAAACACCACTTATCTGTAACTCTTCCTCAAAGCAAATCCCTTGAAGCTCCTCCTGAGTCTCTTTCTCTCTTTATAGGACTCTTGATTTTCTCTTAGAAAATGTAAGGAAGAAGAAATCTCTCACTTCTCTCCCTCTCCAACAACTCTTAAGAGGATAATTTCACTTAGACTCACAACCAAACTCAAAGAACTAACTTAAGACTCAACACACTACACAATACACACGATGGAACACTAGAAAACGATGAGACACTAAGGGACTTGTTTTCTGATCAATTTTCGCTCTAAATAGAGCATAATATCAGTTTTCTAAGAGATGTGTCATGCAACTCTTCAAAAAACGCCCAGATTCATGGAATCTTCTAGAAATTTGCCCAGCACCGACATTGGCACCGTCAGTGCCAATGACTCGAAATTAATTTGGAGCTCTCTGTAAAATGGTGTCATCGGAGCCCAGTTTGGCGCTGTTAGCACCCCCGCAGTTTTGAACTCCTTCCTTCATGCTGGCGTCGTCGACGCTGAGTATTTCTCTCCAAAACGTCATTTTGACTCCAAATTTTATCATTTTTGCTTCTTTTTTGCTCCAAGTGCTAAAAATCAACTACAATAAAGTATGAAAAATACCTTCTTTTAAAGCACAATATCACCAAAAATGAGTTTAAAATATAGATCTAAAATACATTTATTTTTTGTGCATCATGCTACCACCATCAAAGTTTCTACGTTTTATCAATAATCATTACAAATATGAATAAAATATTAATCCTCAATTCTTTTAACTTTAGTTTTACCAATGATCAAACATCTTATAACACTTAACTAGCAATCTTTACTAAAATCTAATTCATAATTAGATGATAAAGTCATCATATGACTCTTCCTTTTTATTATCATAATGCAATATAAATTATTATTTTAGGTTTTCATTAATTCTATACATACCCTTTTTATAACATTTAAAGTAATAAACATTCATAGAAATAAAGAGAACACTAAAAAGTAAAATGAAAGACTGAATTAGATGGTTGAGAAGAATTAACATCATTTGTGGGAGATGAGGGTTAATGAGAGCAATGAAATGAAAACTGAGGTTAAATATAATAGTAGATTTCTAAAGAATAGAACAATCCATAAACCTATAATTAGAAGAGTTGTTCTTTTATTTTTCAATTAACAAACCAAAGTGAAAACACCTTCAAGGAATTGATAAACTAAAATTTCCATCTAGTTTTTAATGTCTTAAAATGAGGTATATAATTATTAAAGATTCAATATGNTCTTTTATTTTTCAATTAACAAACCAAAGTGAAAACACCTTCAAGGAATTGATAAACTAAAATTTCCATCTAACTTTAATGCCTTAAAATGAGATATATAATTATTAAAGATTCAATATGTTTCATTGCATCGATTTCTAAACATTTGTTTGAAAAGTATTATTATATTTAATTTCTTTTAGCCTTATGTAAGGGGTATGAGTAGACTATGATGCACCTTTTCATTAATTTTGATAGATTGAATTCTTTAAAATTCATTTATAATATATTATTAAGAAAAACATTTATCTATTATAACTAATTATGTAAGTATTTAAGGATATGAACCCCCATTAACTCCAATTAAAGGATTATTAAAATCTTTGCCATTATGATGATGGAGCAAAGCTCTAGCCCTACATTTTGTGCAGGTCCTACATTATAAAGAGCACCATCAATAGACTATGGATGCTGAGGTGGAAGGAGATAACACAAACATTTGCCAAAGGGTGGAAGTTAAGAACTTTGGCTAGAATGATTATTTTATAAAAGAAAATCCACTAAGTTAACCAAAAAAATGCTACTAAGCCATACACATACATAAGAGCCGACAAACTTTGGCTTGAAGAAGAGTAAGATTCTCTCAATCTTCATTGATAATGAACTTCTTTCATTAAGGATATTACCCTTTACATACCATCACTTCATGAAAAAAAAAATGAGAGGAATTTAATTTTAAAAATATCATATGAAAACAAATTGTTTTAATTTGGAAATCATTAATTTTATTTTAATTGTTTTTAATAAATGATCATGGTCATTCATGCACGGCTAAATTGGCTTCTATTTGCATAAATACCCTGCTTTAGGCCATCCAAGGCTTTGATTTCCCTTTCCAAAAAAGCTTTGCCAAAATGTTCAAATGAGAGTAGTATTGGGTTATGTTATATATTGATCATTTTTTGCTTGGATCCTTCGTTATTGGACAAAATTTTTCTTTTTCAAGCCCTGAAAAGTGTCTAGCGTTCTAATAACAACTGCATCTAACATTCACCTTTACAATTATTCAATGTGGCTACTTCCATTGAATTTCCATTCTAAATGAGGATACAAGCTCCCTTTATCATCTTATGCGAATGTAGGTAAACCAATGTTGCCTAGACTTCCCTTGTTAAATCATCAAACTGACTTTTATAAGTTAGTGTAAGTAAAACATATACATTGATAGTAACTCTTTGAAATCATATACATGGTCCAAGCACTCTTTAATAGTTAAATGTTTAAATACTCTACAGTATTACGTTTATACGACGTGATAATAATTGCAGGTAATACATGAAAATGTATATACGATGTAATATAAGAAATTTTTTTTGACTTTAGTATGATTAATTGATGAAAAGAATATACTAAAAATATGATTATTATTCTGAGCTCATCATACATCAACCATCCCAATTAATATATTAGCTATCATATCATACATCAACCATCCCAATTAATATGTTAGCTATCATCTCCTAGAATGAGTGATCAATAGGCAAAAGTAGAAACAAGAAATAGTTGATTTAAGATGATATCTACTCTATAGTCAATTCAAGTTTTTTTTTTTTTTTCTTTTTCTTTGAATGCTCTATTTTAAAAGCAACCTTACTTCAATATTAGAATATTTCATCCCTACTAATATGCATTTCAAATATTTTAGCATTAAGATTATTAGGACTAAATTGTGCTTGCCAAAAAGGCTTTCTAAGGAATGTCATAAAATGCTAGCAAAATAGAAAGGCAAAAATATTTTTTTATATTAATATCTTAATGTATTTAATTTTTTTCTAGAAGAATTTTTAAAAATGCAAATTATTTATTTTAATTTACTTTTTTTTAATCTTAAAGATATTTAAATTAATTTTTAATGTTACAATGGCATTCTAAAAATTATTTGAACAGTAAGAGAGCGTTTTTCCTGTCCGGTCATCGTATGTGCGGACAACGGACGCTGCATCTCGTCCGTTGTCTGAAGGTACAGTAACCCGACAGAAAAATTTGGCCAGTCGAACACCGCTTTTCAAGATGCACCCCGGTTTTGATAGATCTTATAGTGACCCGTTTAGGGTTCTAAATTCCTATTGTGCGATATATTCCAATAAAAATTGAGAAATATATTTAGATTAGGGCATGAAAGAACAGCCATCTTTTTACAGGCTTTATCTGTAACAGGCTAGTACTGAAATTTGACAAAATACTGCTGCAAGACGTAGTTAAAAGTTTGAAAGCAGAGTGAGGTAAATTAAAATGAATGGAAGTGGAAAGAACTTCACAAATAATCAAAATTTTCATCCATTGATTCTTCTCAAGCTAATTGAACCTTTTTAAGTAAATCATAAATTGAGAATATAAAACCTGAGGTTAAATTTGTGGGAGGAGACCAAAATTTTTAGTTCCTATGGCCGACTCCAAAATGGAACCTCCTCGCAAATTTGTCATTAAGGGCATATTCCAGGCGGAGAGGCCCCAAAGGAGAGTCCACACGAATGCCCACGCCGTACCCATGGCCATAGCCAGGCTTTCCCCTTGCTCCAGCAGGATCACCTGGTCATGAAACAAATAATTATTGCGTTAATGACATTTCAACTCTGCTTAGTACAGCTTTTATGAGTAATTTATTCCTAGTAAAGTTCCATGCAAGCCTAGTAGATGTATTTGCGTACGAAAAAATGAGTTTTAAGCAACAAATAAAATTTTACTATAAGAACTGTGATTAATGGAGGTTATTTGATTATTTAGCATATATTGGTGTGCCCTCACAACTAGATCAGACGCAATTTCCTATCCCTCGCAAAGTCGGAGCAGATCTTAGCTCTAAATCAAGTCATGAAAAGCTTAGTGGCATCAAGGCAGTTGCAGGGAAAGAACAGTGCAGCACTCGGTCGTGTCTGTGCTGTCAGAATCCCCGCTGGAGGTGGAATATGGGAGTAGTAGAGCAAAAAGCAATCAAAGTTAGGGTAAATCATTAATGTGATTTGTATCCTATATCTTCTAGATTGAATAATTTAAATCTTACATATATTCCTTCAAAAGCGGAGATTAAGGATGTTATGGATAGCATGGAGTATGGCAAAGCTGCTAGTTCGGATGGTTCCACTGTAGAGTTCTGTAAAGAATAGTTGGGATAATATTCATCATGAACTTGTTAAGGTCATGCAAGATTTCTTTCGTGGTAATGATTTATCCAAACATTTTAAATCATCTAACATTGTTCTGATTCGTAAGGAGAATGGTAAAGATTCTTGGAAAGATTTTAGACCTATCAACATTAATACTGTTATGTCTAAGATTATTTCCAAGATTATGGTTAAAAGAATTCAACCTATTTTAAATAACATTATTTTTTTAAATCAAACTGCATTTCCTAAAGAAAGGCAGATTAGAGACAATGCTCTTACTGTGCAGGAATTGTTGTTGGATCTTGATAAAAGTAAACGTTGTGGTAATGCTATTTTTAAAATAGATATTAAGAAAACTTTTGATTTTATCATGTGGGAATTTTTACTTGATGTTATTAAGGTTGTTGGCTTCAAGCATAATTTTTGCAATATTATTAAATAATAACTATTACTCTGTTATTATTAATGGTACCTCCAGTGACTACTTTATGACCTCTAAAAGTATTAAACAGGGGGATCCTATTTCTCCTTATCTCTTTATTCTTATTTTTTACNTGCATTTCCTAAAGAAAGGCAGATTAGAGACAATGCTCTTACTGTGCAGGAATTGTTGTTGGATCTTGATAAAAGTAAACGTTGTGGTAATGCTATTTTTAAAATAGATATTAAGAAAACTTTTGATTTTATCATGTGGGAATTTTTACTTGATGTTATTAAGGTTGTTGGCTTCAAGCATAATTTTTGCAATATTATTAAATAATAACTATTACTCTGTTATTATTAATGGTACCTCCAGTGGCTACTTTATGACCTCTAAAGGTATTAAACAGGGGGATCCTATTTCTCTTTATCTCTTTATTCTTGTTTTTGACTATCTTTCTAAGTATCTTAACAATCTTTTTGATAAGTATCCTAGTCTTAACTATATGCATAGAGGTGGAATTNTTGTTTGGAGTAAGCCTTTTGATCCTTTTATTAAAATTAATTCTGATGGGAGTTGGAAGCAGAATGGTGTGGGTATTGGAGGAGTTTGTAGGGATTGGAGAGGTTCTGACATTTATTGGTTTGCTGCTCCTCTTTCTGTTTCTCCGATTGCCGCAGAAGTTGATGCTATTGTCTTTACTTTGTTGATTGCTGGCATNTTTGCTGCTCCTCTTTCTGTTTCTCCGATTGCCGCAGAAGTTGATGCTATTGTCTTTACTTTGTTGATTGCTTGGAAGATGGGTTGGCAAAAATATTATTGTTGAGACTCATTCCCTTATTCTATGGAAGATTTGTAGGGTTCTTTTGGAGTGTCATTGGAGTATACATTTGCAAGTTAAGAGGATCCTTCATTTGTCTAAAGATCTTAATGTGTTTTGGTCTCATACTAGAAGAGATGGAAATGTTGTTGCCAAATGGGCGGCTAAATTGGGATCTTTTCTGAGAGCACATTTTATTTCTAAAATCTTACCTGATGAACTTCATAGATTGGTTCTTTTGGACTTATAGGTGGTTTAGTTTTGTCGGGATGTGTTGAGTTGTATTTTTTTTTGTTTGGAAAGAGGGNTTTATTTCTAAAATCTTACCTGATGAACTTCATAGATTGGTTCTTTTGGACTTGTAGGTGGTTTAGTTTTGTCGGGATGTGTTGAGTTGTATTTTTTTTTTTTTTGTTTGGAAAGAGGATCTTTTACTTCTTTTTCTTTTTTTGGATTGTAGGGTGTCTGTGTGTGGGACCACTTTCCCCATTTTGCACTTTTCTTTTATTGGAATAAAATGAGAAGTCAAATTATAAAATAAATAAATAAATAAAATCATGCTTAAAATAACCAAATCTCGTGTTGTAACAAAAATAAAAATAAAAACAAAAAAACTGTATTTTCTAACCACCGACTATGTTGGTCTTCTACACATTGCTTTACTGACTTTTAGCATCCCGTGTTAGATCNAATAAATAAATAAAATCATGCTTAAAATAACCAAATCTCGTGTTGTAACAAAAATAAAAATAAAAACAAAAAGACAGTATTTTCTAACGACCGACTATGTTGGTCTTCTACACATTGCTTTACTGACTTTTAGCATCCCGTGTTAGATTTTCGTTCACGCAGCTCAAAACCATATTCGACATATTATTAAGGAATATGTTAAGAAATTAAATACAATTGTGTATTTTTTTAGAAGTGGTTGTCTCATTGCAGTCATAAATGGTAAATACACAAAGATATTCACTTACGAAAGCCAAACATACACTTACATTCCCCCTCTATTCTCCGTCCATTTTCATGTAACCATACCTTCACTTCTTAAATAATGNAAACCATATTCGACATATTATTAAGGAATATGTTAAGAAATTAAATACAATTGTGTATTTTTTTAGAAGTGGCTGTCTCATTGCTGTCATAAATGGTAAATACACAAAGATAGTCACTTACGAAAGCCAAACATACACTTGCATTCCCCCTCTATTCTCCGTCCGTTTTCATGTAACCATACCTTCACTTCTTAAATACTAGCATTACAAATTGATGAAATTTTACATCATTTAGCTAAAAAATACAGGCAGTGAAAAATATGTTGCCCTCCAAAATTCTTCTGGTATAATTCTAACATCACCCTCTCAACAAAAGCCAACTCAATTCAGGGTGCGTTTGGGGCGGTGTACAGGCCACGGCGCGGTGGCTGGCCGCGATTTCACGTCGTTTGGGACGGCGTCGGGGTCATAGCGTCCCACCGTTTCGCTTAAACGTCAGTCACGGACAGAACCCTACGACTAGCATTCGAAGGTTGGCATTTTACGAATCTTACCCCTCTTGCATTCGATCCCAGCGTTCGACTTCTCTGTTCGACCCTAACTCCCTCGTCACTCCATCTTATTTTCAGAAATCAGCGAAGAGTAAAGAAAAAGAATGGTGTGAACAGGCTTACCTATCTCAATGGTTTCTTATAGGAGCTGAGTCTAAGGATGAGAGNGCATTCGATCCCAGCGTTCGACTTCTCTGTTCGACCCTAACTCCCTCGTCACTCCATCTTATTTTCAGAAATTAGCGAAGAGTGAAGAAAAAGAATGGTGTGAACAGGCTTACCTATCTCAATGGTTTTTTATAGGAGTTGAGTGTAAAGATGAGACAGATGAGAGTTTCGATGGTTTTTGTACGCCGCTATCTCGTTGTTGCCTTCCCAGCTTGCTCTAATCGTGAGGGTTCGTTCAAAAAGGCCATGTTTTTGGGTGAAACCGGGAGGGGAGGGGGCATAATGGAGGGTTTTGGGCATGGAGTAAGGGTAAGGTAGAGATTGGTTCATGGTTTTATGTTTTTTTATTTAAGTTTTTTTTATTAAATTAATTGATTAATAGNCGTGAGGGCTCGTTCAAAAAGGCCATGTTTTTGGGTGAAACCGGGAGGGGAGGGGGCATAATGGAGGGTTTTAAGCATAGAGTAAGGGTAAGGTAGAGATTGGTTCATGGTTTTATGTTTTTTTATTTAAGTTTTTTTTTATTAAATTAATTGATTAATAATTAATGATTACTTCATATATTTTCAAATTAATCATAATAAAAAAATTTTATGTATTTTGAATTAATAATTAATTAATTTATTTATTTATAAACATATTTTTAAAGTTTTAAATTATTTAATAAAAATATAAATTTTCTTAATTAATACAACTAATTAATTATTAATCAATGTTATTTTTTGCTTAAGAAATAATTTGTTTAATAAAAAAATTATTTTATATTTCGTTACAAACAACATTACTACACAAGTGTAGAATGATCATTTTTTCATAAACAGTTGCAACAAAGTTGTTTTCAAACTATAAAAAACAAACAGGCAGTCAGCTTTCCCGCAGCAGCTTCCTGAGGTAGTTAAGTTGCAGCTGCCGCAAACAGATCCTTAGTGTTGACCTTAAGGGTCTGTTTGGGCAATTGTGACTGTTTGAATAAGCAGTTGTGAAGCTGCTATAAAAAAAAATAACAAGAAATCAGTTCTCCAAACAGTTACATTCGATTTTACAAATTTATTTTATTTTCAAAAACGTTAGACCATAGCTTTCTGGAAGCCGTCACACTTTAACAACTCAGGTTGAAAAAAATAACTTTCTACCACAAAAATTTCTAAAAAAGAACAAGAAATCAGTTCTCCAAACATAACTGTGGCAGCGGTCTAAAAACAAAGCAGGTAAGAAGTTGTCCCAAACAGACACTAAACCAGTGCTATTTCCAAGAAAATGAGTATAGTTTATCTACTTAAACTCAAGTTTGTGCAACCCAAAGAACCCAAAAAGATTAATAATTGGTTATAAAATCTACCAATCCATATCAACTTTCTGTGACAGCAATCGCTAGATATTCAATATTACCCAAGGATTTTGATAGATCTACAAGAGATATTGTTGTATTTGATGAGCAAATTCTAATGGAAATCTCAANCCAAAGAACCCAAAAAGATTAATAATTGGTTATAAAATCTACCAATCCATATCAACTTTCTGTGATAGCAATCGCTAGATATTCAATATTACCCAAGGATTTTGATAGATCTACAAGAGAAATTGTTGTATTTGATGAGCAAATTCTAATGGAAATCTCAAATAAAATAAGATGAAAAACAAAATATTACAAAATTGATCCAAACTTAAGTGAATAAATAATATACTGGACAGTACATAGTTGGAAGTATACCGATTTTGTAGAAGTATCATCTTATTTTGAGGAAGCAGGTCTATATTGGGCACAAAATGCATTTCCTGTCGAATAACATCTTTTAACTTTGTATATTGTGCGTAGCTAGATTTGAACAAAAGTTGTGAAAAAAGTCTCAAGTATCTATCTTTCCATGGTTCAAAATTTGAGTTTGCAAGTGAAAAATTGTGTTAAGGAAATCCCCTTGTAGTACTAAACTATTCATGATTCCGTTTTTGTTTCTAAAAAGTTTTGAATTGGCTCGTTAGTTTTCAGCAAGAAACAGTCAAACATTACTGTAAACTTCAAAATTTATTATGTTTGGCAGCAACTATTAAAAGCTAAACATAATTTTCCCAACCAGTAAATATAAAAAAAACGTTTGCCCACTTTCAAAATAAGGACTAATATTGAACCATTTTACGTAATATGCATACTTACTGAAGTGAGAGTGAGATAAATCAAAATGATAAACAAAATATATGGCAGAAACACTCATGCAATGCTGTCCAGCGTTGTTACTTTTTGGTTTCTTTAATGGGTGAATCACCACTTTCTACAAATTCTTACTGTCACCACATATAAATTGGATTGGTAGCACACATGAAGGGTAAAAANACCAAAATGATAAACAAAATATATGGCAGAAACACTCATGCAATGCTGTCCAGCGTTGTTACTTTTTGGTTTCTTTAATGGGTAAATCACCACTTTCTACAAATTCTTACTGTCACCACGTATAAATTGGATTGGTAGCACACATGAAGGGTAAAAGTAATACCTGGAACAGTTGAGCCTGAACCAAAATCACTACCATAGTCACCGAACAAAACAACTTCTACCGGTCCAACCTACAGAAAAGTGTAATAATTAAAATGCTTCGGTAAAATTCAATGTCATAATGACAAATCCATATGCTTCATAAATATATCTGCAAGTTAACTAGAAAATGGGAATAATAAAGTCTCATCATCAAATTTAAAAGTTGGATAAAATTTGCTAAAAAATAGTTATCCGCAAAAAATAAAGCACCATNTCATCATCAAATTTAAAAGTTGGATAAAATTTGCTAAAAAATAGTTATCCGCAAAAAATAAAGCACCATAAAATTTTGCCGCTTTGGAGCCTAAAAGCATGTTTTAATGCTTGCTCATTTTCAAGGAATTAACTTACATAATTACTTAAATATCATGGCAATAATGTTTGTGCTTTGTGATCAGAGTGGCAAACAGTATTTTGATGTTGAAAACCAAAGCTCCATTCTGGTTATATCTTAAAATTGTTAGGCTTTACCCCATCGTTTTGAGCAGATATTACCAAATGGAACCGACCGATATAACTAGTTTTGTGAAACCAAGAAAAAAATTTGAGGATTTAAAATGTACATTTGGTGTAGATTTTAAATCGTCAAAATTTAAATCTGCTAGGAAGACCGGAAACAAAACATTATTAGGGGTACATTATTTCGGTCATCGTAGCAGAGACGAGGCCGTGTCGGAAACAAAATGGTTGGTTTGTGAGTTTCCATAAGGGCTTCTAGCATGAAATCAGCGAAACTAAGGGAGGAGTAAGCAAAGTTAGGAAGAGAGATGAAGTTTTCACAATTTCAGAGAAGGGCAAGTTGTCAGGAATTTCGTTTAAAGTGCATTTAAGCTAATCAGTTATGTTTTAGTAAATTACCTTACAAGCCAAGACATCCTGAAATCTAAAGATATTCATGAATTTCAAGTTGTTTACCCGAGACGGCGAGCTCGTGACAAGCGTGTCGAGGCTAGTCATAAGAAGACTCTATATAATTCAGATAAATTAATCCTATGATAAAAAGAATAATTTGATTAACATAAATTGCTTGAATCTAAATGTTTGATTTTTGTTAAATAGGTTATTAGATCAGCATAAAGTTTATCGCAATGTCAAGCTAGTTACCGCAAATCACNTAATTCAGATAAATTAATCCTATGATAAAAAGAATAATTTGATTAACATAAATTGCTTGAATCTAAATGTTTAATTTTTGTTAAATAGGTTATTAGATCAGCATAAAGTTTATCACAATGTCAAGCTAGTTACCGTAAATCAAGAATCTAATGTGGCAACTGANATCTGTTCCCATTTTAGTTAACTTTAAGCCCCGAATCAGGTTGTGAAAAGTGATTTCAGAGCAAGATGTTTAGATTAAACAATATGAATCTTAATTGAAGAGCAAATAAGATAATTAAATTTAGATTATAAATAACAGAAATTAAAAATTTTAATTAAGTCTATTTAAATTATATGGTTATTATTTAAGAATTATGGATGTTCATGAGGAAGAGATCAAAGATGATAATTTTGAATCCGTTAAACCTCAGACTCCAGTGCAGGTGCATTTTTTGATAAGATAAATGTTGTGACGCAAATGATTAAAATCTCAAACTAGTAACAGTGTAGGAGCACCAATGAATAAGTACTTGAAGTTTTTTCAAGATATGAGACTACCTTTGTTTTCTGGATTAGGAGGGCTAGTAGAATTGAAAACTAACTATTGAGAGTGGAGAAAACTATTGATGAGTTGTCATGTCCACCAGAGATGAGAGTTACCTTGACCACTTTTGTTTTTGAGGGAGAAGCTGAAAGATGGTGGCAAAGACAAATGCAAAAGAAATTCAGAGGCAGAATCAGTCATTTGGTGCAATGGGACACGTTCGTGAGAACCTTCAGAGACTAGTTTGTAACATTGTCAGCTAGGGGACAATTGCAAGATAAATTCATTATGTTGGTGCAAAGAAATCGATCAGTTATGCAATACGAAGCGGAGTTCACTATGTTATTTAAATATGCACCCCAACTCGTTCCAAATGCAAAGAAGTGTCACGGATTTATTTTTGGATCGAAGGATTCACTCAAATAACCACTAGTGCCACTTAAGATTTAAAACTATTAAATACTAATGGAGAGAGCTAGGTGCGTTAAGATTGATTTCCAACATACTCAGAAGCGAGAGATTTGCACAATAGAAAGAGTTCTGGAGAAGTAACACCAATAATTCATTTATGATAAAGAGAGTCTATTGGGAAGAAGACAAAGTCCTACACTGGTGGAGTTATTAGTCATGCTAGTAGCAGCACTATAGAGTCATATGTTTAGTGTGAAAAGT
>JXCR01140222.1:3846-54700 GCA_002079205.1 Phalaenopsis hybrid cultivar | reverse complement strand
CAAAAATGCACATGCTTAAGATATCTTTGCAAAATCAAAGCACATTTGCATTAAATTGTTGTAATGGATTCCTCTAGGTTCCCTGAACTTCTAGCCACGTACCCCTGGTCAGTCGGCCAGTCTAGTGGCTGGAAAAGCCTAAAACCAATAGCCACCCCCATGGCACCTCACCCAAATCAAACCTAGAGGCCAGCTCATCCAAATCAAATATGGAGCTCCTCTGCCCTCTACCTAAGCACCACATTACACCTCCTAATTGGTAATGAGAGCCACCATAACCCCATTTTTATAAAAGGCCACCTCCATGGCCGTTAAACTAAGTCTGAAATTTCCTTAGAGAGGCGTCTCCAAACTTCACACAGAGCTTCCCTAAGATCCCCTCAGTACATTCCAACCATTTCCCCTCACCCATTCCCATTGTCGGAGCTCAATTTTGAGCTTGAAACCTTTTCGGAAACCAGGAAAGAACCCAATAGNTCAATTTTGAGCTTGAAACCTTTTCGGAAACCAGGAAAGAACCCAATAGACCTCCACAGTCCATCAAACACAAATTAACTTCACCCACACCTTCACAACAGTGAAAGAAGCTAAAGCCCCATCAAATCCCCCTTCCACAGAGCCTCTACCATAGCTCTAGACCAACACCTGAAATTGAGCTTCATTGAATTCATACCAAGACCTTACACCATAACCAGGGACTCAATCCTTAGCCTCCTTGGACCCCAATAAACGTGCCAAGCACCTCTGATTGAAGCCTCCCTTCTAAGAGCAAAGGTATAAAACTTCTCCTCCTCCCGAGCTCATTTTGACTCCCCATTTACTTAGGCTTGATTTCAAGGTACATTAATTGTATGGATGTGTTCGTCTCACTTAGACGAGTCCATAGGATCAAACCCGAAGTTATTTGGTTGAGTCTAGGCTGAGATCTTAGGGTTTTATTGTGGACGGACATGGGATGATTCTATCGAGGATGATGACGGGGAGCCGTTTGATCAAGCGTGCATCAAACGGACGGGGCAGATCGAGGCGGACAGCGCTTCGGGACATAAATAGTGGGCCGAGTCAGCAAGCTACGTGGACGACGGCATCCAACCAGAGCGCGCCATGCATGCCTTCGGAGCTGCCTAGGATCTAGTCAGCACACGCTTTAAATAGATAAATAGGGCTTTTCTTATTTATTTAAATACCCTTAACTTAGAAAATTCATAATTAAATAGATAAATAGGGCTTTTTCTTATTTATTTAAATACCCTTAACTTAGAAAATTCATAAATTAGATAAATAGGGCTTTTCTTATTTATTTAAATACCCTTAACTTAGAAAATTCATAACTTTGCGTAGAAAAATCACCGGCGGCAACCAACAAGAGCGCGCCACACATGTCTTCGGAGCTGCCTAGGATCTAGTCAGCAACGCGCTGTTTAAATAGATAATAGGGCATTTTTCCTCGCATGCCTTCGGAGCTGCCTAGGATCTAGTCAACACACGCTGTTTAAATAGATAAATAGGGCTTTTTAAATTATTTAAATGCTTTTAGAAAATTCATAACTTTGTGTAGAAAAATCACAAAAATAAAATAAAAATACCCTCTTGCTTAGTGAACGGAGGAGAACAATGTGGAACAAATTTCAAGTCCATTTGATGCATATTTTATTTTTAATTCATTAAAGACTGTTTGGGATCATTTGATTCTCCATGCATATTAGCACATCACCGTGGCTTGGAATTTTGACATGTTGTTGCCTCTGTCAGGGGAAGTATTCTCTGATTTTTCCAAAGTCAGAGGAGGTTCCTATACAAAGACCCATATTTTTCAAGTTATTCCACATTATTTCTTTAAAAAAATCATGGAAATTAGCATATTGATTAGAAAATCCTAAGAAAATTTTGGAAGGTCCACCATGACTAGAGAAACCTTTGGAAATAATTTCATGGGTCAAGTCATTTAAAATACCCTTAAATTTTCCAAACACTAAATGACTAAAATAACTAAATTTGGAAAATATAAACATTTAAATGACTTGATTTTTTATCTCCACTGTGATTTATGATCCAAAGAACTCATCACAAAAAATTTCAAAATATTTTGAGTTCATTTGACATCTTAAGTTGATTCTTAAGGATAAATACCACTTTTAACAGTTAAATGATTTTTAAAAATAAAAATAAAACTCAAAAGATTATGAAACTTTGTTTTTTTGAGTTCTCTGTGATCAGGGGAATTTTCTAAAGATAAAATAATATTTAAAATAAAAACTTGATTTTTAGACTATTCTAAATATTTAAATAATTAAAAATTCATAAAAATCACAAAGAAAATAAAACTCATGGAAATGTTCTAAATTGCTTCCTAATCACTTAGGAATATTTAGAATATTTTTCCTGATTTTCCACTTGAATTTCAAAGTTAAAAATAATCTTTAAAGGCTAAAAATGAGTTTTTCACTAAAATAATTCCAATAAATCAAAAATTAATAAAAAAAATATAAAATTTGCTCCTCTGGGTTCTCTGACCTTAAAGAAAATTTTCAAAAATACAAAACTTAATTTTCACCACTTAAAATATTTTATTTTTATTAAATAACCAAGAATTTAAAATAATACTAATAAAACACAGAGAATTCAAAAAATTATGAAATTTGTCTCAAGGCTTACCTAATCTAGTTCTACCTCTAGTAAAAAATTCAATTGATTATAATTTTCCTTGGTCAAGTTGGGAATTTTCTTTGAAAAATCCTATTTTTGCATGAAAATAATTAAATAAATTAAATTAAATTTTGAAAAATCATATTTTCTCCTTTCATGTCTTAATTAACCCATGAATTAGGTAGGATAAAAATTTCAAAGTCATTTAAATTGAATTTGACAAATTATGAAGTGTTACAGCCTTAGGGGCAAATGCGTAATTTTGGAAATCTTGCTTTATTTAACATTTAGGCCTAATTCAAAGAGGGGAATGGGTAACCTTTGATCTTAGTCAATTTATTTGCTGCTTGAAACAAAAGGGGTTTAACTGGTAGAAACCAAGCTCACTTTCTTAATTAAGATTAATAAATTTCTAAATTATTAAAATTTGGAAGTTTATTAAAATTAAATGATCCTGGACTTAGGGGTATAACTTTTGAAGTCAATAATTAATCAATTTAATACCCCTATCTTGATTTTCAAAATAAAATCCAAATTATGAATCAAGTCCACCTAAGATTTAACCCTTTTATAAAACTAATTAAAACACTCACTTAGGTCTTAAGGGCTTAGTGGTGACTTAGGCTAAATTAAAAATTGATTAAACAAGGATTAGAGAAATAAACATAATCAAACATCCTTGAAACACCACTAAGCCCAATTAGGATTAAAAATTTGGCTAAGTGTTCAAATTACACTAACTTGCCTCTTTAAGAGTCTTCACCCACATAAGTTTCAAATTAAATGACAAGTGATAATTATCCTATTCTTAGGGATAATTGAGGCATTAGTGCTCACTGAGTAATAAGGGTCTTTACAGGATGAACCATTAAGCAATATAATAAGTTTAAATGGACTCGAGGCTTTTACACCAGTTGGTGAGGGAGAGCATGGACCTGCTTCCTCCTCCTAACTTGTTGGATACCTTAGAGGCCTATTAAACTTAATATACTTTGCTCGATGAAATCATCCTTAAACAAACTTCTAAGGACCTGCAAAGATATGACATAGGGTTAGGAAAATTACCAAAATTTTACCCTTTCGTGCTCTTCATAAACTGCCTTAGCATGCATTTTAAGTTATAGGTGGTGGAACAAGAAGACTCGTCAGGTACACTTTTACAGTTTTCAGCATTGTCTTTCTTGTACTTTCATACTGTACTTTTATATCTGCAATTTTGCATGCTAAACAACAACGACACCCTGCATGAAAACTAAAACTATCAGGATAGCCACATAACCAAAACCATAACTAAAATCAAAACTGAAATCAACCAAGATAAAATTCACCGCCACAACATGCAAAATATAAAATAACTCAAAATTTAATCACAAACATCACACAAAAAAACCACAACTTCAACTAAATTAAGATGTCTCTATCGGATGATCGAGAATCCCTAAGACACAAAACTAAAATTGCAACTAAATTAAGACGTCTCTATCGGATGATCGGGAATCCCTCGGAGAAGGTAACCTACGGTTGCTAACGAGGCTTCCCACGGTCTAAATGAAATTATGGAACTCATTAATTAACCTACGGTTGCTAACGAGGCTTCCCACGGTCTAAATGAAATTATGGAACTCATTAAGTAACCTACGGTTGCTAACGAGGCTTCCCACGGTTTAAATGAAATTATGGAACTCATTAAGTTGGGTTTCGAGGCTTCCCACGGTTTAAATGAAATTATGGAACTCATTAAGTTGGGTTTGATAAATTCATTCAGGCTTCCCACGGTTTAAATGAAATTATGGAACTCATTAAGTTGGGTTTGATAAGTTCATTTTGCACGGTTTTAATGAAATTATGGAACTCATTAAGTTGGGTTTAGTAAGTTCATTTGGACTAAGTGAATCCATTAAAAAATAGTGATGCTATGGAACTCATTAAGTTGGGTTTAGTAAGTTCATTTGGACTAAGTGAATCCAATAGAAAATGATGATGCCGGAACGGGGGAACCATAAGATCCTAACCGGTGTCGGTCTAATCAACTTTAATATGCCCTCATAAAATTGAAAGAACTTCAACCATAGGGGCACCTGATTTGATATTATAACTTGACACAATAGATAACTCAAACTTGTTGCGGGAAGGAGCTCGGAGCTAGCATGGTGGGCAGCACGACCATCTTCAACAACAAAACCTGTCTTCCCCAGTTAAACCAATCTTCTTTCCTTAGACTTAAAAAAACAAAGCCATAGGATTTCGAGGTTGCTTGCTTATGCAACGTGAATCCTCACCTTATATTTAGGCCTTTGTATAGCCCTGTTATATAATATAAGCCCTAACTCGTCTTAGGATTCTGAGGTTGTCATTTGTCACGACCTAAATCCTAACATCTTCCAGGCTCNGAATGAGGTAGAGTAAAAATTTCAAAGTCATTTGAATTGAATTTGATAAATTATGAAGTATTAGAACCTTAGCGGCAAATGTGTAATTTTGAAAACCTTGCCTTAATTAACACTTAGGCCTAATTCAAGAAGGGGAATGGGTAACCTCTGATCTTAATCAATTTATTTGATGCTTGAAATACAAATGGGTTAATTGGTAGAAACCAATCTCACTTTCTTAATTAAGATTAATAAATTTCTAAATTATTAAGATTTGGAAGTTTATTAAAATTAAATGATCCTGGACTTAGGAGTATGACTTCTGAAGTCAATAACTAATCAATTAAATAGCCCTATTTTGATTTTCAAATAAAAATCCAAGTCATGAATCATGATCACTTAAAGCTTAACCATTTTCAAAACTAATTAAGACACTCACCTAGGTCTTAAGGGTTTAGTGGTGACTTATGCCAAATTAAAATGGATTAAATGAGGATTAGAGAAATAAACATAACAAAATCAAACATCCTTGAAACACTATCAAGCCCAATTAGGATTAAAAATTTTGCTAAGTGTTCAAATTACACTAACTTGCCCCTTTCTTAGGGATAATTGAGACATCAATGTTCACTGAGTAAAAAGGATATTTATAAGATGAACCATTAAGCAACATAATAAGTTTAAATGGACTCGAGACTTTTCACTAGTTGGTGAGAGGGAGGCATGGACCTGCTCCCCCTCCTAACTTGTTGGATACCTCAAAGGCCTATTAAACTTAATATTCTCTGCTCAATGGAATCATCCTTAATTAAACTTTTAAGGACCCACCAAAATACGACATAGAGTTAGAAAAAACCCCCACAGAACTCTACTTTTCCTGCTCTTCATAAATGCCCTCACATGCATTTTCAAGTTTCAGGTGGTGGAACGAGAAGACTCGCCAGGTACGCTTTTACAGTTTATAGTACCGTCTTTCTTCTGCCTTTTTCCTTACATGTTTCATACTTGCATTTACCCACATAAACTCGCATGTTAACTATAACCATAACCCAAAATCAAAACTAAATCGAAAAGATAAAATTCACCGCCACAACATTCAAAATATAAAACAACTCAAAATTTAATCACAAACATTACACAAAACCACAACTTTAACTAAATTAATGTGTCTCTATCGGATGATCGGGAATCCCTCGGAGGAGGTAACCTACCGTTGCTAAAGAGGCTTCCCACGATTTAAATGAAATTATGGAACTCATTAAGTTGGGTAAGTTCATTTGGACTAAGTGAATCCAATAGAAAATAGTGATGCCAGAACGAGGGAACCGTAGGATCCTAACCGGTGTCGCTCTAATCAATTTTAATATGCTCTCATAAAATTTAAGGAACTTCAACCATAGAGCCACCTGATTTGATATTATAACTTGACACACTAGATAACTCAAATTCGTCGTGACAAGGAGCTTGGAGCTAGCTTGGTGGGCAGCACATCCATCTTCAACAGCAAAACCTTTCTTCCCCAGCTAAATCAATCTTCCTTCCTTAGACTTAAATAACAAAGCCATAGGAATTTGAGGTTGCTTGCTTATGCAACGTAAATCCTCACCTTATCTTTAGGCCTTTGCTTAGCCCTGTTATACAATATAAGCCCTAACTCGTCTTAGGATTTCGAGGTTGGCGTTTGTCACGACCTAAACCCTTACATCTTCCAGGCTATTTGTGTGATCATTTCACACTAATGTAAGCCCTAACTAATAAAACTGGCAGGATGAAACACCTAAGTATTTCTCCTTAAAACTGAAGCTAAACATTAGGATAGCTTGGAAAGTCACCGAGGTTTTCCTCTGGATCCATGACATCCCTAGTTCCTCTTCCTTTGGATTCTACAATAAAATGTTCCAAATTTGAACCAATCCCCTTGCACACCTCCATGTCCGATTTCTTTGGATTCTACAACGTAATGTTCCAAATTTGAACCAATCACCTTTCACACCTCTATGTCTGATTTCGCTTTCGATTCTACAATAAAATGTTCCAAATTTGAACCAATCCCCTTTCACACCTCTACATCCAATTTTGTTGAAGAGTTGGAAGTCACCAAGGTTCTCCTCTAGATCTATGACATCCCCTAGTTCTTCCTCCTTTGGACTCTTAAAATGTTCCAAATTTGAACCAATCCCCTTTCACACCTCTACGTCCAATTTCGTTGAAGAGACCTACCCTTTAAAATTCCTTGAAGATAAATTTTCTTNAGAACTTCAACCATAGGGCCACCTGATTTAATATTATAATTTGACACACTAGATAACTCAAACTCGTCGCGGCGAGGAGCTTGGAGCTAGCTTGGTGGGCAGCACGGCCATCTTCAACAGCGAAATCTTTCTTCCCCAGCTAAACCAATTTTCCTTCCTTAGACTTAAACAATAAAGCCATAGCATAACCCTATCTTCCCCAGCTAAACCAATCTTTCTTCCTTAGACTTAAACAACAAAGCCATAGGACCTCTTCCCCAGCTAACCCAATCTTTCTTCCTTAGACTTAAACAACAAAGCCATAGGACTTTGATAGCTAAACCAATCTTCCTTCCTTAAACTTAAGCAACAAAGCCATAGGACTTTGAGGTTGTTTTTATTGCAACGTAAATCCTCACCTTATCTTTAGGCCTTTGTATAGCCCTGCTATACAATATAAGCCCTAAAACGTAAATCCTCACCTTATCTTTAGGCCTTTGCATAGCCCTGCTATACAATATAAGCCCTAAACGTAAATCCTCACCTTATCTTTAGGCCTTTGCATAGCCCTGCTATACAATATAAGCCCTAACACATAAATCCTCACCTTATCTTTAGGCCTTTGTATAGCCCTGCTATACAATATAAGCCCTAACTCATAAATCCTCACCTTATCTTTAGGCCTTTGTATAGCCCTGTTATATAATATAAGCCCTAACTCAAAATCCTCACATCTATTTTAGGCCTTTGCATAGCCCTGCTATACAATATAAGCCCTAACTCGGCTTAGGATTCCGAGGCTGTCGTTTGCCACGACCTAAACCCTCACATCTTCCAGGCTATTTGTGTAATCATTTCACACGAATGTAAGTCCTAAAAAATAAAGTTTACAAGATGAAACACTTAAATATTTCTCCTCAAAATTGAAGCCAAACATTAGGATAGCTTGGGAAGTCACCGGGGTTCTCCCTGAATTCATGACATCCCCTAGTTCCTCCTCCTTTGGATTCCACAACAAAATGTTCCAAATTTGAACCAATCCACTTTCACACCTCTATGTCCGACTTCNCAAAATTGAAGCCAAACATTAGGATAGCTTGGGAAGTCACTGAGGTTCTCCTCTGGATCCATGATATCCATTAGTTCTTCTTCCTTTGGATTCTACAATAAAATGTTCCAAATTTGAGCCAATCCCATTTCGCACCTCTACGTCCGATCTCATTGAAAAGTTCCACCTTTTAAAATTCCTTGAAGATAATATTTCCTGATTTTTATCGAGAGTCTTCTTAGGTGACTTTGGTCATTTAAGATGTAATTAACTATAGGGGCTTGCCCTTATAGGAAGCATGTCCGAACCGAGCTTAATATAAACCCTATTTAATCTTTTATATTAAATAGAGGAACTTGTCAGCAAATACAAAGGTTTCACAGACCAAACGGACGTCATACTTTCCTTAGTTTGTTTGATAAAGCCTCATCCTCAAGTTTTGTATTTATCCTTCGGGATAGATACAGGATTTGAGGTACAATGCTCTTTTACTATGAAAAATATGGGGTCAGTTTGATTTCATACTTCAACATCCTTCCGAAGTGGGCGACGAGATTTTGATTCTGGTGACCGATGATTTTTTACAAGAAACTCCCCTCCAACTCGAAATAGCACCGACAAGGACTGATTCTAAAATGAGAATTGAAAGGTAATGATCAATCTCAAAAGAGAGCGTCGGAAGGTAAGGACTGACCTCAAAAGTAGTGAATCAGAAATTAAGGACTAATTCAAAAGTGAGAATTGAAAGGTAAGTATCAATCTCAAAAGAGAGCATCGGAAGGTAAGGACCGACAACAAAAGTAGTGAATCATAAATTAAGGACTGATTAAAAAGTGGGAATTGAAAGGTAAGGATCAATCTCAAAAGAAAGCGTCGGAAGATAAGGACCGACTTCAAAAGTAGTGAATCAGAAATTAATGACTGATTTGAAAATGAGAATTGAAAGGTAAGGATCAATCTCAAAAGCAGTGTCAGAAGGTAAGGAAAGACCTCAAAAGGAGTGAATCAAAAATTAAGGACTAATTCAAAAATGAGAATTGATGGTGTTAAACCCAAAGATGTGTAATATGAAAAGGCTGACATTTTTTAGGAAGATATGTAGAATTTCGTGGGGCTTTTTGCAGAATGTGTAACTCCGCGGGGATGTAAAAAGTTAATGCAGACAAAGATAGTCGTGTTGTGCGATCGGAGAGTAAGAGACCTCAAAATCGAGAGAATCCACTCAACAGATTTGTTTTCTTTTCTTGTTGTTTTTATCACATTTAATTTTTTACAATATGTTTTCAAAATTGATTTTAGTTGGTTGATTTTTCAAAAGAGAGTTGTTTTGTTGTTTGTTTACTTGTTTTTTTTTTAATTTTATTATTGTTAAAAAATTTTATTTCTCATTTTTTTCTATTAAACATGTGGTTTGTGGCTTCGTGAGGCATTTATTATTGTTAAACATGTGGTTTGTGGCTTCCATCCATCACACAAAAGGAAATTGGAAAAAAGACACATTTCTGAGAAAAATTTCATTAATATGTTCCAACAAAATGTTATAGATCAAGTGTAGGCCAACGCCTCAAAAAGTACAATATGCAAAATGCATCAAAGTACATCCACAATATCTCATGCCAAGTACACATTATAGCCTGAGCATCTGTACTACATATCACATTATTGTAATGTAGTAAAGTAGAAAAGAATCCGCTGACTGTCTATTCCTACTGTGACGAGGTCCTGATCGAGCTGATCTTCTATGCCACACTACAGGACAAGAGTTCCCTTTACATGTGCTTAGAGGTGCAACCCTCTTATAGCTCGTAAGGTAGTAGTTCCTCCAGCATTGGATCAGGTTAAAACTCATATGGCATTTTGTGGTTGTCCATCCGTCGGAAAGTCACGGACACCCTGTGCTGTTACACTCCTAGAATGCAATGCTTGGCAACATCTGCACCGTTGCTTTTAAGAATAAGCACTGAGTCAACTAGTAGGGGAATCTCCACAGAGCCTCTGAACTCACCAGGGCCGAAGATGTCAAATTCTTTCCCAAATAAGATGTTACTTTTACTCATGAATTAGACCGTACAAAAAGGCCTCACAAAGTCTAGGTGATCGATGTGTGGAGGTATGCAATCATCCTCGTTGTAGATGCTGATAATATAACTATTTGGAATGCAGGTAGCGGGAAGAATACTTCATCTAACCATTCTTTTGATCATCCACTTTATCACTGGTGGTAGTGGATCTACTTGATCGTGTCTGAGGATTTTAGGCAGATTCCCTTGTCTATCATTTGTGAAGTTATAGCAGCAGCCTCACTGGATAGTAATCCTCCCTCTTCCTCACATCCATTTCCTCGGCTCAGAATAGATCCTTTTCCTAAGTAAACCTACTCAACCTTTGTCTCTTTGGTCAAAAATGTAGTCAAGAATACTCTGTTCGTCAGTCTCTGAGAAGACTCTGATATAAAGGTCTAATCCCTCCAGTATGTTGATGAATTCTCCCTATACATCTTTGTAGAATTCAAAGTCTCTTTTATTTATTTTGCTCATTTTATAATATTTTACCTTACTGGTAGTCAGCAGTTGTCACGGGTATTCCATCATTTTAATATCAGTGGGAACCCAAGCTGGTGCTGTCTCTCGCTCTAACAAAATGTATGATTTTGCGTCTGACAGGATGTTTGGCTCTGTACCCCTCGGAACATACAGCTTTGTATCCATTGGGACATATGGCTCTGCCTCTATCAGGTAATCAGTAGTCTGAGATCCATCATCAGTAGATGCATATTCCTCTAATGTATTGTAGTGTTGTAGATGTAGGACATTGCAGTTCAGGCACTCCATGAATTCCTCTGTAGTAGAAGCTTGTGCAGATATTTCTGCATTGCAGACAGAGCAACCCGTACATCTAACATCTGAAGCTGGTAGTATCTTTGGCTTTGTAACAAACTCAAACTCCTCATCCGTAGCGGGCTGGCTGGAGGAAGTCTTTTTCATGCCCGAATCATAAATGTGCCCCTCAGGAATAGGAGTGAGCAAGTTGTCTGCCTCTTTCTAGCGTCTCTTCTCTTCTCGTAAGAACGCTCTATATTTTTATTGCCTGGTGTTTGTTTGTTGTGTTCTTTGTAGTGGAGCAAACGATATCCTTTCTTTATCAGCAGAAACTAGGCACCCAGTCAGCGTAGCTATCATGGATGGTAAACGGCTTGGCCCTTCCATCGGGTCCTGTTGTACCATCGCGTTCTTTCCTTTCAGTGATGCATTGTCGTTGCTGACCACCCTTAGTAATGAGGGCATCCCATTCTTTTCACGTCGACTGATGAAATTCATTAAAGGCCCCTCGCAATCCATGCTGACTTGGTTAAATTCCATGATAAAATCTATAGTACCGCCTTGCGGCGCCATTTCTTCACTTAGTGCTAGATTCCGGCCATCTTTAAAGGCGAAGATCATCCTCTGGCCTGATATTTCTCTGCAGACGACAGAAAAAATGTCAGTGGGCTAAAATTTAGCGTGAACAAGAATAAAATAAAGTACTTATAAAAGGAAATTACAGTTTATTTTGGTGAAGAGATCGTTTAGTTATGTGTGAATTTTGTTTAAATTAGTATCATATTAAGTTTGAAAAGAGAAAGTTGAGGTGTGTAATTTTCAAAAAACTCTTTTTTTTATTATGTTGAGGTTAATTTTGTTACAAAAATTTTGGACCCGGTCATAGACGTTGGCCACATAGATAACCCCAAAACAATCAATATTTTAATATTTCAAATCAAGCGAAGGCAAGCAGTATCAAGTTGCGTAGTATGTCTCTAGGTATCGTCCATTGATTGGTAGCTTGGCTCTTTCGTACCGGAAGTCTACTAACTTGTAGGCTCGTCCCGCGTAGACCTTTTCAACGACAAATGGTCCCTCCCAAGTTGGCTCAAATTTTCCACCTATCTTGCAGCGTGCGAGAAAAGGTCTTTTAAGCACGAGGATGAGGTCACCAACTTTGAATGTCCTTGGGTAAACCAATTTTTCATGAGCTTGTACCATCTTTTCCTGGTAAAGTTCCAAGTGTTGTTATGCTTCAAGTCGTTTTCCTTCAAGACTCTCTAGTTCTTCAAGTCTGAGCTTCACACTTTCTTCAGTTGTAAGTTGGTTGACAACAATGATTCTAATAGATGACATCTGAATTACTAATGCTAGCACGGCCTCGAACCCGTACACGAGCATGTAGGGTGTACAATGTCAATCGGTAGGCCCACAAAGCTTCTAGCCATTTGTTGTGCCAATCTCTTTTGTTTTCGTCTAGTATTTTTTTTTAAATCTATACAAGTGGCTTGTTTAAGGCTTCAACCAATCTGTTCGCTCTGGGATAGTAAATTATAGAGTATCTCCAATATATCCCGTATCTTTTGACAAAATTGTTGATCTTTATACTTTTAAAAGTTGTCCCATTATCAGAAATTATTCTTCGTGATACTCTAAAATGGTAGATGACCTGGATTTTGAAGAACTGAAGGACGTGTTGTGTCGTAACATCTCGTAGCGACACTGCCTCTGCCCATTTGGAGAAATAGTCCGTAGCAACAAGTACAAACCTGTGTCCTTTGGAAGATGGAGGGTCTATTGGACCTATTATGTCCATGCCCCAACACTTGAATGACCAGGAAGCAACGGTTGGGTGTAGCACATTTGGAGGTTGGTGCAAGACCACCCCATGCACATGATACTCGTGACATTTTATGGTTGTATTCATGCAGTCGGAGATCATTGATGGCCAATAATATCCGAGTCTCTTGATCTTCATTTTTATTTTTGGTCCTAACTGGTGAGCACCACATAATCCGACATGTACTTCTATGATGATATTTCGGGCTTCGTCTTTGATTAGGCATCGTAGCCACATCTGGTCAAATGATTTTTTGTAGAGGGCATCACCCACTATAGCGTACAACACAACCCTCTTTGTAATGTGATGTGTCTTAGACTTGTCTTACGGCAGCTTTCCAGTATTCAAATATTCTATTCATGGCTTGCGCCAGTCTTCGTTGATATCCACAACTGCAATCATTATTTATTCTTTTCAAGCTTGTGTAGATTGTCGAGGTTGATTTGAGACAGAATTTGTCTCACTTGTACTAAGACTTCAATAGAATCCTCTGGGGGACATGCCAGTTCTTTAGTGAGTTTTGTTAGAGCATCAACATGGACATTATCTCCCATAGGAATCCGATAGAAAGTCACATAAGGGATTTGCTCCAGTAGCTTCATCGCGTATCAGTGATATTCTGCTAGTCTTAATTTCAGAATTTTGTATCGTCAGTGACTTGCTTGATGAAGAGTTGAGAGTCACCGTAGATGGCAATGTTTGTTATTTTTATTGAAATTTCCAACTCCAATCCGGTGATTAAGGCTTCATATTCTGCTTCGTTATTGGTGCACGGCTCTGTAAGGTGGTACAAGAACCTCAACATACCCTTATTTGGCGTGATAAACATCAAACCGATCCCTACTTTTCCTGGTATTACTTTGCCTGATCCTTTGTCTTTTTTGGCTGATGAAGCACTGTCAAAGTACATATCCCAGCATTGCGCACTGGAGAATTCCATTTGTAGTATCAGCTCATCTGGTAACTCATCGTTGAGAGGGGACCTAGTAGACAGTGGATGTGCAATGAGAAAGTCTGCTATAATATATCTCTTGATAGCACAGAGGGGAGCAAAAGTTATATTAAATTGTAATAAGATTATTGACCATCTTGCTAGACATCTGAAGAGTGTTGGTCGAGTCATCAAATATTGTAATGTGTTACTTTTGAAATTAGGGTAATCTTATGAGAGAT
Organism: Phalaenopsis hybrid cultivar; assembly: GCA_002079205.1. NCBI lineage: Eukaryota > Viridiplantae > Streptophyta > Magnoliopsida > Asparagales > Orchidaceae > Phalaenopsis > Phalaenopsis hybrid cultivar. The sequence goes on along the minus strand of JXCR01140222.1, from coordinate 40,592 downwards.
CATGTAATGTCTAAGCTTTTGGGGAACAAAAATTAATGTCAAACAATGCTTCTCAATAGGTGGATACCTTACTTCCGTCGGTATCAGACGACGCCTCAAGTAGTAGAGTGCATTTTCTTTACCCTCATCATTGACTTGGGCTAAGAGGGCTTCAAGAGAGTCATCTAAGGCCGCGATATAAAGTATCAAAGGTTTTTCTGGGATCAGAGCTGTCAAAATAGAAGGTGTCATTAAATATTGTTTACTGACCTCAAAGGCCCGCTGATATTTCTCTTCCCAAATAAATTTGGCATCCTTTTTAATTAATGCCGAGAAGGGCTGACACCTACCTGAGAGATTAGAAATAAAGCGTCTCAGATATGCCAACTTACTCTACAAGGAACGTAGTTGTTTTAAGGTTTTAGGAGGAGGCATTCCAAAGATAACTTTAATCTTTCCTGGGTTGATCTCAATTCCCTGATGACAGACAATGAATCCTAGAAACTTCCCAGAGGTAACGCCAAAGGCGACATTAAGGGATTGACTTTAAGGTCATATCATCGTAATCGTTTGAACACAATCCTAAAATCACACAAATGGTCTATCTTTCATTTTTTTGATGACCAAATCATCCCCGTAACATTCTACTTGATTGTGAATGAGGTCGTCAAAAATCTTTGTCATTGCTCGTTGACATGTTGCTCCGACGTTCTTTAACCCAAACGACATCACTGTGTAGTAGAAAATTTTGATCAGTGTCCTAAAGGCTGTAAGTGCTGCATCCTAGTGCTGCATCCTCGGGAGCCATCTTTATTTGGTTGTATCCCAATGATCTGTCCGTGAAAGAGAAGATTTCTTGTGTAGATGCGATATCCACCATCATTTCTGGTATTGGTAGTGGAAACTCGTCTTCAGTTCCGAGGTAGATTTCTTTCAACTTATCAACCATTTATTTAATTACCTACTCAAATTTTCGTGGAGCATCTTTTATTAGTTGATCAGTAGAGTCATCCTCTATATCGAGGCAATCCTCTCCTGATTCACTAGTAACAAGCATTCAAAATTCTAAATCATCGACTGGTCTGACTGTACCAAATCTGAGACCCTCTTTTGAGTTGGTAGTTTGACTTTTAATACTCCATAACTGTTTAAAAAGTTGTAACTTAACTTTTGACATTTGTTTTAGCAAATGTCCATGTTGAATTAACTTTTGTACGTAAGGCAAAAAAGTAACCAAAAGGCAATTCCATTAATTCATTAGGATCATCATCCAAATTTACATAATTTTCAAGATTAGTAGAAGTAGAAGCACGATAAAATTTGATCAGCTTTGAACCAACACTACAGTCTTCCTTGACCTCTAAACTCTCGACCTTTTGAGGAGGATCGAAGCAAGGGTCATAATATTCACATAGGGGTTTATGCGATCATACATCATCTCATATTCGCTTTTCTCCGCATCTTCTGAGGATATCTCATATTGAGGTTTCCTCTATTTTATCATCATTATTTTTGTCTTCGAAACTATCTTCAATACCGATGTTGATGGTTGGCCTAGTCTGTTCAACGATTAAGTTGGTTCTTGCTCGTCCACGTCCCCGGCCTCGACCTTGGGTGCGCGAACTAAAAGAACCTCCACCAACTTGTTGTACAAGAGTAGTGGAAGCTCGTTGAAGGAAAGCGTGAGAGAAGACAGTTTTCTTTACTTTTTCTTGTTGCATTTTGTACAATTGTACTTATTCTGGATCTTTACTTTTTCTTGTTGCAATTTCTTGAGAGAAGACAGTTTTATTTGGAGGCGCATAATTGGCAACATCTTCATGAAAGCCTACTTCATGAACTGAAAATGGTTGTAGATCTCCTTTGATGCAATGTTCTTGTCCTTCTTTGTAGTACTTAATGTATTAGTGTACAGACGATGGAACCATGTTGTGTTCTTGAATCTACGGTCAACCAAATCAATGAAAGAGGTCTCGGCGTAGATGATATGAAATTTGGCGGTTGTTGCTAGTTCTTCAACCTTCATAAATGACCAAACGAAAATATGTTGTGATTTTCATACCTATTTTATACTGATTTTGATGATATTGTACTTTAAAGAAAGGTATTTTTTATGTCTTGTTGCAGGTATGATGTATTTTGTTCATTGGAGCAAAAAGAGGCAAAAAGGAGCGAATTTGGAGCGAAAAGGACCAAAATATGAAGATTTGAACTAGGGCGCCAACGGATAGCTTAACGACATAGACGGTGAGATTTTTTCGAGACTCCAGATCAAATAATTTAGAAGGCCCGCCGACAGTGCCCTCGAGGTTGCCGACGACGAGATCGGCAGTTATTCAAAAGGTGCATTGAATGTGGATGATTTTTGAAGGGATGCTTGGGCAACTCTTGGGAAAACTCTTCTACAACTTTAAAAGAAGATTTTGGCCGAAAATTGAAGGGGAGTTGCAAGAGTTGGGAGAGTGTGTAGTGTGTAGAGAGTTTAATTTAGGGTTATATTGTGAGGAATTCTTCGAGAGATTATAAGAGTGGAAAGAAAGTGAGAGATTTCTTCCTCATTGCCGCTTTGAAGAAGAATTCTGTGTGTTGTAAAGAAATGAAGAGATTTAGAGGAACTTTAAGGAGTTTGCTTGGGGAGGAATTTCAGATAAGATTTATTTACTTGTAGTAGTTTGTATGAATTTGCTTTTATATATAAATTCTGAGTTTTGTCGTGTCTTCCCCGTGCGTTCTGAGTAGTTTTCTCTGTCTTTCTCCTTGCCTTGAGTTTTGTGAAATGGTGGTTAGAATTGGTTGAGCCATGAAAATATTAAAGAAGTTGCGATCATCTCTTCACTTCAATCTTAATTTACCATCAATCTGGCCAATTGATTTGTTAAAATAAGTTGAGTTTACAACTAAAGTGAAGATTACATCCAGATTCAGGGAGGTCAAGGCCCTTGGAAGTTGGGTGCAAATAAATAGGGAAATAAAATTATCGGGCGTAGAATTGGAGATTTTAGAGTGACAGACTAAAATTCTCAATTCGGTCCTATCGTTTGGGTGCTGAAGTGTATATGTTAGCCCTCATGCAAGGGGAACGTGGGAGCTCCAAAGTGAGAGCCGGTATCCTCCCAGCCTAGCTGCAGATTCAGTAACCAAGCATTGTATTAGTCAATGTTTTTTATGCCTCGACCAAAGGGTAAAGAATATGTATGCTCTTATTTGGCATAATCCAATTTGAACTGATTCACTTTATCCATTCACTATAATTTCTTGACAAGGAGAAGAATGCTTTCTTATATATTGAATTTCACATTAGAAACTTTATCGTTAGAATTAGTTATTTAAGAGTTATTAAAATTACATATTTATTTCAATTGTTTATCAATGATAAATAAGCAATTTGAATTATATTGTTGTGATTAAGTACTGATTTTCTAAAATCTTAGTTCGTAGCCTCTAATATTACTCCCTGTAAGATCGATATCTAGGACTCTATTAGAGCCCTGTATTACTTGAGTGATACGTATACTTGCGTGAGAAGTGTGACTTTACCATTATTGAATATTTTATATATACATCTTTATCAAATTTATAATCATTATCAGGTTTTTAGAGTTGTTGCCGAGAAATTAAATCTTCTAGCAGCAGCATTAAATCCTTCGTATGAGACTTTAAATGCTATTAATAATAGACCTAACAACCCTTATTCGAACTATTATAACCCAGGTTAGAAGAATCATCCTAATTTTAACTGGAATAACAATTCTTCTACAAATCAACAATGGGCGAACAACCTAGATAACCTATTAGGAAATTCATCCAACCAATGAAATGCTAATTATAGACCTTCTTATTCTTTAGGATTTAACAGTAACACTCAATTTAAGGAAAAAAGTTGTCTATGGAAGAGATGATATTAAAAATGGGTCAACAATTGCAGAATCAAGGAAATTAATTACAAATTCAAGGAAATTAGTTACAAAATCAAGGAACTGCTCTTAAGAATATTGAAAATCAATTAGGGCATATCATTACTGCTCTTAGTAACCGAACATTAGGAACTTTTCGTAGTACTGTAGAACCAAATCCAAAAGATCAAGGAAAAGAACAAATAAAAGTGATACAATTACAAAGTGAAAAAGAATTGGAAACAAGAGTGCAGAAAGAAACGGAAACTGAAAAATAGAAAGTGGATACAGAAAAAGAAAAGGATCATGAATACCCAGATTTCGAATATTCACTTACACCAATGAAAATTATTGTGGAAAAACCTCCACCACCGTTTCCTCAAAGATTGAAGTAAAATAAAGAGAATAAACACACCAATGAAAATTACTGTGGAGAAACCTTCACCACCGTTTCCTCAAAGATTGAAGCAACACAAAAAGGATAAACAATTTTCGACGTTTTTAGAAATTCTTAAGAAATTAACGGTAAATATTACCTTCGTAGAAGCTTTAGAGCAAATGCTCAATTATGTGAAGTTTATGAAAGATATTTTGAACAAGAAAAGGAAGTTCACTTATAATGAGACTGTTGCACTTAATGAAGAGTGTAGTACAATTATTGAGAAAAAGCTTCCTGAAAAATTAAAAGATCCAGGTATTTTAACTATACTGTTTGCTACTGGTGAAAAATTTTATGGAAGAGCTTTATGTGATTTTGGAGCCAGCATTAATATTATGCCTCTATCAATCTTTAAAAGATTAGTATTAGATGAAGTCTCACCTACTTTAGTAACTCTTCAGTTAGTGGATCGTTTAGTTACTTTTCCTAAGGGAGTTATAGAAGATGTGTAAGTAAAAGTTGATAAATTTATATTTCTTGTGGATTTCATTGTTTTAGATATGGAGGAAGAAAAAGAAATATTTACAAATTTATCTTTTCTATGGATTTCATTGTTTTAGATATGGAGGAAGATAAAGAAATACCTATCGTAGGGAGACCATTTTTAGCTACTGGAAAAGCTATGATAGATGTTCAAAAAGGAGAATTAATAATGAGAGTTAACCTTTCCTGTGGATCTCATTATTTTAGATATGGAGGAAGATAAAGAAATACCTATCATTTTAGATTCTTATGGATTTCATTGTTTTAGATATGGAGGAAGATAAAGAAATACCTATCATTTTAGGGACCTTTCCCATGGATTTCATTGTTTTAGATATGGAGGAAGATAAGAAAATACCTATCATTTTAGGGAGATCATTTTAGCTACTGGAAAAGCTATGATAGATGTTCAAAAGGGAGAATTAACTATGAGAGTTAATGATCAAGAAGAGACTTTTAACATTGTGAAATCTATGAAATAACCTACTGTTGAAAGAGATAATGAATGTTTTTGCATGGAAATTACTGAACATCTAATGAAAGAGCATTTTAAAGAACATTTTGAAGAAAAAGAACAATTTAAAGATAGTGATGAAGTTATTTTGGACAAAATAGAAAATGAAGAATTAGATTATGTTCAGAGAAGATTTGAAATGTTGGATATTACAGAAAATGCTGATAAGAATCTAGTTCCGTCAATTATAAAACCACCTGAACTTGAGTTGAAAATATTGCCTAACCACTTGAAGTATGTGTTTCTAGGAGACTCATCTACACTACTTGTTATTATATTTTGAGAATTAAATGATTTGTAAGAGCAAAGACTTTTCGATACATTTAAAAGATATAAGAAAGCTTTTGGTTGGACCATAGGTGATATTAAGGGAATCAGTCCTTCGATCTGTATGCACAGAATTATATTATATGAACAATATAAACTAAGAGTTGATCCACAAAAGGGATTAAACCCAATGATGAAAGAAGTAGTCAAGAAGGAAATTTTGAAATGGTTGGACACTGGAATTATATATCTTATTTCAGACAGTGCTTGGGTAAGTCTAATTCATTGTGTTCCTAAGAAAGGAAGAGTGACTACTGAATCAAAAGAGAATAATGAATTAATACCTATCAGACAAGGTAATGGGGTGGCGTATTTATTGATTATAGAAAATTAAACACTTCCACTAGGAAAGATCACTTCCCTTTACCATTTTTAGACCAAATAGTAGATAGACTTGCTGGGCGCAAATATTTTAGTTTTTTAGATGGATATACTAGTTACCATCAAATTCCTATTGCTTCTGAGGATCAAGAAAAGACAACTTTTACTAGTCCTTTTGGAACTTTTGCTTTTTGAGAATGCCTTTCAGATTATGTAATGCACCTGCAACATTCCAGAGATATATGATGTCCATATTTAGTAAGTTAATTGATGATGGATTGGAAGTATTTATGGATGATTTCTCTGTATTTGGAACATCATTTGACGCATGCTTAAATTATCTTGAAAAAATTTTGGAGTTATGCAAAAGAACTAATTTTGTTCTAAATTGGGAGAAATGTCAATTTATGGTTGCATGAGGAATTATGTTAGGACATAAAATTTTAGAAAATGGTATGGAAGCAGGCCCAGCAAAATATTAAGTTATATCTAAATTAACACTTCCTACTAATGTAAGAGAGGTAAGGAGTTTTCTTGGACATGTTGGTTTTTACAGGAATTATATTAAAGATTTTTCAAAAATTACTAAACCTCTATGCCAACTTTTAGAAAAGCACAATAAATTTGAATTTACTGAAAACTTTTTAACTGTCTTTGAGTTATTAAAAGAAAAATTAATCACAGCCCCTATTATAGTTTCACCTAACTGAGAGAAACCATTTGAACTGATGTGTGATGCTAGTGATTATGCTATTGGAGCTGTTCTTGGACAAAGGTATGAAAAGATTTTTAAAGTTATATACTACGCTAGTAAAACTCTTAATGATGCTAAAATTAACTATACTGTTACTAAAAAAGAGTTACTGGAAATTGTGTAGCTTTAGACAAATTTAGATCTTATTTAATTGAGACTAAATGTGTTGTGCACACTAATCACTCTGCTATTAAATATCTGATGCAAAAGAAGGATGCCAAACCAAGGTTAATTAGAGGGATACTTTTGATGCTAGAATTTGATCTTGTGGTTATTGATAGAAAGGGAAGTGATAATCAAATTGCAGATCATTTGTCAAGATTAGAAAATCATGAATTATCTGACACTAACAATGAAATTACAGACAGTTTCTCTGATGAACAACCTTATAATATTAATGAGTGGAAAATATCATGGTATGCTGATATTTTGTAAGTGATATTTTGCCACCTATGCTGACACTGCAACAACAAAGAAAATTCATTCATGATGTGATATTTTGCCACCTATGCTGACATTGCAACAACAAAGAAAATTCATTCATGATGCGAAAGCTTATTTTTGGGATGAATCTATATAAACAATGTAAGGATCTTATTATGAGAAAATGTGTACCTTATGAAGAAACTGAACTAATCATTCAGAAATGTCATGATTCTAAATTTGAAAGACATTTTGAGAATGATAAAACTACTTCTAAAATTTTACAAGCTAGATTCTATTGGCCTACTCTCTTTAGAGATGTTTACAGATACATAAAAATTTATGATTGATGCCAACAAGTAGGTAATATATCTAGAAGAAATGAATTGCCTCTGAATTTCATGTTAGAAGTTGAGATCTTTGATGTTTGGGGATTAGATTTCATGGGACCATTTATTCCTTCATTTGGGAACTTTTATATATTAATTGTAGTAGACTACGTTTCAAAGTGGATTGAAGCACAAGCTTTACCTCGTTGTGACGCTAATAGTGTTTCAAGATTTTTAATAAAAATATTTTCACTAGATACGAAATGCTGAGAATTATTATCACTGACGGAGGATCCCATTTTAAGAATAAATACATTCAGAGATTGGTATAAAAGTTTAATACTATTCATAGAATTTATACTTCGTATCACCCTCAAAACAATGGGTTAGCTGAAGTTTCTAATAGAGAGATTAAACAAATACTTGAGAAAGCTGTAAACCCTAGTAGAGTAAATTGGTCCACTAGACTGGATACCGCGTTATGGGCTTACAAGACTGCTTATAAAAATCCCATTAGAATTACTTCTTATAGGCTGATTTTTGGAAAGCCTTGTCACTTACCAGTAGAATTGGAGCATAAAGCATATTGGGCGATTAAAGAATTCAATTATAATTTGAAAGATGCTGGTGAAAAGAGATTTTTACAATTGAATGAATTGAAAGAATTAAGAAATGAATCTTATGAAAACGACATAATTTATACGGAGAAACTAAAGTTATGGCATGATTGGAAAATTAATGAGAAGAACTTTGAACGAGGACAAGAAATTTTGCTTTACAGTACAAGGCTGAAATTATTCCCTGAGAAATTGAAGTCTCGTTAGTTAGGACCCTTTACTGTGACTCAAGTTTATACTTACAGAGCTGGTGAAATTGAAGATCAAAAGACTGGGAATAGATTTAAAGTAAATGGACATAGATTAAAGCCGTATTTTGAGGGTAAAAGACCAAATTTTAAAGAGATTTTAATGATTAGTGAACCTGATTAGTATCTGAATAGGTCGGTTTGACGACGTTAAACCAAGCGCTTTATGGGAGGCAACCCATAGTTATCTTTATTTTTATTATGATTATAGTATTTTTTATTTGAAATTATATTAGTTTGTGGTAGTATTGAACTCTACTACTCATATTTACCCTTGAATCATCATAAAAATTTGATCCATAGATAAAATTGGAACGCATTCGGACTAGAGCGAAACTTTGCAATTTTTTTCTTGGGCACCGACGGCGCCATTGACGCCGCCGACAATGGTCCTTTCCCAAGAGTCTAGGCAATTAATATCTAAAGGCTTGCCGACGACGCCATCGATGCTACCAACGGCGAGACGGGCGGGATGACGATTTTTGGAGTTTGAAAATGACTGTTTTTTGCAGTTTTAGGCGGGAGTTACTCCCTATAAACTTCCAAATTCGATTCCTAAGTTTGTATTATCCACAAAAATGAATTGAAACTCCAACAAATTTATCCCTATGGCGTCCAATTCTTCTGAAAACCATAGATTGCGATTGTTCAATCGGAGAAAGTTCATTAGTGCTAAGGTGCAGCAAATCTTCAACAAAGTGCTGACAAAGAAGAGATTAATCAAGGAAAGAGGATTTTTGAATCGAGGATTGAATAACCCTTCAACGGCAACTAAAGAGATGATTGTGCGACGAAGATGGGAAGTGTTGTGCTACACTACAGCCGCCGTAGTTGTTCCTGTGGTGAAGGAATTTTATGCTAATTTGCATGGAATCAACCAGAGAGTTGTCTATGTGCGAGGTAGATGGATAACTTTTACTCCTGCATGGATTAATGAGTAATATATGATCGAGAATGTTCTTGTCTATCATTATTCCAACTTCGTCCCAACAAGAAACTTGATGAATGAGATCTACCAATATTAAACGGATTAAAGTAAAGACTGGGAATTGAGAGAAAATGGGTATGTCAGTTTTTCTGCGACACTTCTAAACCCTGTTTCTAAACGCTGGCACTTCTTCATTTCTACTCTATTACCTACCTATCACCATAGTGAGGTAACAAGAGATAGAGCTATTCTGAGTTTCTATATTTAGAATAATAGAAATATTAATGTGGGGATAATCATTTTTAAGAATATATTGACCACGACAAGGAGTGAAACAATTGGAGGTCTAAGACATCCTGACTTTATTTATGCACTTTGCCAACTTTTTGGAGTGGAAGCTGGAGGTGATGAAGAATGGGTTTACCCTATGAAGCCCATTAGTAAAACAAATTTAAAGACATATGAATCCCACGAAAAATGGAGAACTGGGAGTAGGAGTCAAGAACCTTCTACTAGTAGAGATATCCCCTCTACTAGTTATGACCTTTTTTCTTCTAGTTTCCCTACCCTGAATGATTTAATGAATTAGTTGACCTTGCAGCAAAAGAGTATAGAGCTAACAAATGAAAGAATTGGGGTTCTAAAATGTAGATATGATTATGATAGTGAGTAACTACAAAGGCATTCAGACTTTGAGATAGCTTATTACGAAGCTCAGGCCCGACACTACAGAGGTGAGTCTGATGTTACTTTTCCTGAATGCCCCCGATATACTCAGTATCAGCCCAATCCATTTGCTGACCAAGGAGACGAAGATATAGTTTGGGATTTTGACTAATGATAGTAGTTTATGTACTTTTATTTTTATTTTTGTAATTTTTGTAATAGAGATTGTTGTTTGTGTGTTTGTACTTTCACTTTTATTTTTATGTTGCAATTGGATAATTTTTAATTATTGTTTTAATTGTTTGGTGTGGTTGTTAAAATTTGTTAAATTGTAATGTGATGTGATTTTTATTTTGAATTTTAATTATAATTTTTTTTTTAGTATTGTGGTGTGTTAGTAAAATATTGTGTTTGTATAATGTTTAGGTTTGTAGTTATTTAAAAATTTCATTACGTAGCAAATTCTCTAATGATTTATATGTATAGAAAGCTCCTAATGTTACAGACTAGGTAAAGTAGAAATTTTGAGAAGGACTGCAAAAATTTCAGAATGATGAAAATGCTTAAAATACTGAGGTATGATTTATATTTATCATTTTTCTTTCCACCTACATCATTTCATATTGAGAAATTTAAGTTTAGGGGAGAGAAGAAAAGATTAACTATTAGATGTTNGAAGAAAAAGATTAACTATTAGATGTTCTAAATTTAAATATTTTCAAAAATTATTAATATGATTTTATGCAGTGAATTTAATTCAGATAACTATATTTTGTAGATATTTAAATATTATGTTAGTGGAATATTTTTTGTAATGAAAATTAATTTTGTAGATTAAGATATTTAATATAAGAGAATAAGACTATAGATTAAATTTAAATTTCTGATACTGCTACCCTGTATTTTTTTCTTTTATCATGTTAGTTGGTTTGTTTTTATGTTGAGATCATGAAATCAAGTTAGTGTGTTAGTTTAATTTTATGTTTATATCCACTATTTAGAAGTCTATTGAATCTCTACATGTTAATTTGAAATGAAAATATAGAAAATTTGATCAAAAATTAATTTTACTCCTGTTTTTAGTTCTATACTTATATCATTAGGGTTTAAAAATTCCCATTAGTATGTTATTTTAATATTTCATTCCTACTTATATATATCTAATACAAAACTGTTTAATCTGTTAAAAATTTAAGTTTGTGGGGAAGAAAAATATTTTCAAAACTGGAATTTTAATTGTTCTCAAATGTGCTACAAGTGAATTTGATTTGAAAAGAAAAAAATTGAATATGTATATGAAGTTATATTAGGGAAGTAAAATTTAATTTTAGAAACGAGTAAGAAAATTTAGTAAATGTTTTAGTAATGAAGAATAACTTTAAGTTAAAAGTTTTTAGATGAGAAAATGATTAATATAAATAACTATCTTTAGTAAGAAAATATGTATTTTTGAAAATTTTAGATACTTTAGACTTTTATTTTTGATACTTAAATTTCTTTTATTAAAATAATTTTCAAAACTATTATTATATTTATACCTAAAAGACTTATATCAAAACTTTGCTTTAGGAAAGGAGAAGTGGAATTCAAAACCATTAAAGGCCTATCCAGATATAGTAATCCTTACCTGAAAAAGAAAAAGAAAAGAAAAAAAGAAACAAAAGCAAAAGAAAAGAAAAAGAGAAAAAAAAGAAAAAGAAAAATAAAAAGAAAAAAATTAGGAAGGAGAAGCTTGAGGATTAGTGCCTAATCGAAAATTGGTTCTACATTTGATCTTTTTAAAGTATAGGACTTGAGATAATCTTACAGCTTATAGATATAATATAGTAAGTAAAATTATTTTTAATGAAAATTTTTAAGTGAAGATAAGAAAAGAACTAAATTCTAAATTTGAAAAATTTACAATAATACTTCTCAATTAGATAGAAACTCATATTTTCATCTTTCTTAACATTAAGAATTTCTAAACTTTACATTGGTCTCAGTTACTGAATATTTTTTATAAATTAGACTGCTATATTTTTAAATCAAAATTTAGTAACTCCTAAAGAAACTCATATACATATCATACATATTTAGTTTTTAAAGATTGAAGCGTCACTTGAGGACAAGTAACATTTTAAATTTGGGGGATTTTGATACACCTAAAAAATATAATATTTTTAGACACGTTTTTATACCTATTTTTGAGATATTGTGCATTAATGGAAGGTATTTTTGTGTTTTTCTTGTAGATACATGTATAAAAGGTGCAAAATGCTTAAAGGAGTGAAAGGATAAAATTTGGAGCAAAAAGGTTAAAAATGTGCAAAAAAGTTTTGGCGCCTAAGCTCCACATCTGGCGCTTAAGTGTCGGTTAAACAGAGAAGGTCGTGCCTAAGTGCCAAAGCCTCGTGCTTAAGCCCCAGTGGTAATTATTGGACGAGTAAATTTGGTTTCTGCAAATTTTGAAGAGGTTTTTTAGGCACCCATTGGCTTAATAGGTAGTTATAACCACCATGGACAAAAATTATCACTCAAGAATGCATCTCTTAGGGATACACATCGAATATAAACATATTTTGAAGAGAAACCAAGGTACCTTTTGAAAAATTATAGAAGAAAGAAGAGAGGAATTAGAAAAGAGTCCTGAAAGTATTGGAAGTTATGAAATTTCATTTGGGGAGTTAGTTCGGAGAGATTTTCAGGCACCACTTTTACTTTTATTTTATCCTTTGTCTTATTTTATTTTGAGTGATTGTAAAGGGAAGATAATCAAAGGAACTTCAAGAGATCAATGGAGGACTTANTATATATATATATATATATATATATATATATATATATATATATATATATATATATATATATTATCTAATTTTTCACTTACCAAATTTGGGAAAGAAAAAAGTTCATCTTAATATAGGGTACATGTTTCTTCCAGAGACAAGTCCTTATAGTTAATAACATCTTAGTAGAGGCAATCTCTTAAGAATATTTTCGATTAAAAGAGTAGCTCAAGTCCTTGTGAGTTTCAACTGTTGGTTTTTTAGATTGTTATTTTGGATTTCAATAGGGAAAGATAAAATTAAAACTATTATAATTTCATGTCCAAGGAGGAGGGTTTGTTAGTAGTACTCCAATTATTTTATATTGGGTTTCATATCTTTAAAATTGAGGTTTATTTTTATTCGAGTTGTATATGTTACTAGAATGTTGGGAATATATTACTAGAAGTCTAAAACTTGTTAGGACATATATTCTAATGATATAAGATTATGAAAAAGTCTAAGAAGTGAAGACTTGTAATTTGACAAAATAAATTCTCTCGGAATCTAATTTAATGTGAGAAATATTATCTTAGTATGTTCTCGAACTTATTATAACGCTTTCTATTAAATTTATAACATTTACTTCTACTTGGGTCTAAAACAATTTCAATATTGTTGGCCTTAGAAATCTAAATTCAAAACTATTCGACTTCTAGTTACTTAGAAAGAATACAAGTTAAATTCACCTAATTTTCTGAAAATCATAAAATTTGGTTTGAGAAAACACGAGATAGGTAAGGCTATTATTTATTAGAAGAGATTGGTAGGATTTATAACTCAAGAGTTAGAATCAAGTTGTTTGATTATAAATTGTTTTGTAATGCTTCTAGTTAATGCATTATCTTATAATTTGTGAATTCGTGTTTATTAAATTCATTTTTGTAGGCTATGAGTATGCATGTAATCATTGTGCATGTGTTTAATTTTAGTGTTTGAAGGCTAACCAAAATTTTTGGCAAACTTTCCTATGAAGGGAGGCTATCTTCATTAGTGAGAGGTCTCTTTATATGTAATGGGTGAAGTGGGAAAGAAAGAATCATAATGTCAATGTGAATGGTTTAAAGATTTCTAGAAATTTTAATGAATTTTATTAATTATTTTTTAAGCCTTTGATTGATTTTGTTTTAAGTATTGATTTAATTTTTTTAAAATTGTCAAGTTGGAGTAAGAAATATAATCCNAATGGTTTAAAGATTTCTAGAAATTTTAATGAATTTTATTAATTATTTTTTAAGCCTTTGATTGATTTTGTTGTAAGTATTGATTTAATTTTTTTAAAATTGTCAAGTTGGAGTAAGAAATATAATCGTAAGAGCCTACCATAAAATAATATCTAAGCAATGCACAATCAAGTAAAGAAATATTGAAAATAATCTGTTTGTGAAGTGTGCAATCAAAATCAGTTACACAAACAAACCAATTAAATAAGCAAAATAACCCCAAAAGTAATAAACCAAAGGCAAAAGCGGTTGGGTATCGTAATAAACCCAAAAGGAAAAATATAGTTGAGTTCTTCCCTTAAATAACTTTGCCTTGACCCACAAGATTGCATCCATGTTCTTTCTAGTTTAGTTTAGTTCATTTGGTTCATTAGATTCTTTGCTTTGGTTCAAATTTTGGGTCATCTTTCAACACCCAAAGGCCTCAACAAAAGACTCACCTAAGTTTTATATGCAGACTTGATTGCAGAAAAGTAAATCTATGCTTACTATAATACATAGGTTTATTATAACAACTACAAAACAAAGTTTTTATATGCAAATGTGGTTGGGTATCGTAAAAAACCCGAAAAGGAAAAATATAGTTGAGTTTTTCCCTTAAATAACTTGGCCTAGACCCACAAGATTGCATCCATGTTCTTTCTAGATCAATTTAGTTCATTTGGTTCATTAGCTTCTTTGCTTTGTTTCAAATTTTGGATCATCTTTCAACACCTGAAGGCCTCAACAAAAGACTCACCTAAGGTTCATGTGCAAACTTAATAGTAGGAAAGTAAATTTATGCTTACTATAATACATAGGTTTATTATNCAATCAAAATCAGTTACACAAACAAACCAATTAAATAAGCAAAATAACCCCAAAAGTAATAAACCAAAGGCAGAAACTGCTGGGAATCGTAATAAACCCAAAAGGAAAAATATAGTCGAGTTCTTCCCTTAAATAACTTGGCCTTGACCCACAAGATTGCATCCATGTTCTTTCTAGTTTAGTTTAGTTCATTTGGTTCATTAGATTCTTTGCTTTGGTTCAAATTCTGGATCATCTTTCAACACCAAAAGGCCTCAACAAAAGAGTCACCTAAGTTTTATATGCAGACTTGATAGCAAAAAAGTAAATCTATGCTTACTATAATACATAGGCTTATTATAACAACTACAAAACATAGTTTTTATATGCAAATGCGGTTGGGTATCGTAAAAAACCCCAAAAGGAAAAATATAGTTGAGTTTTTCCCTTAAATAACTTGGCCTAGACCCACAAGATTGCATCCATGTTCTTTCTAGTTCAGTTTAGTTCATTTGGTTCATTAGCTTCTTTGCTTTGGTTCAAATTTTGGATCATCTTTCAATACCCTAAGGACTCAACAAAAGACTCACCTAAGTTTTATGTGCAAACTTGATAGTAAGAAAGTAAATTTATGCTTACTATAATACATAGGTTTATTATAACAACTACAAAACATAGTCAACACATGAACTATATATTAATATGCAAACAATATATATATATATATCATTACATATCAATCATAGAGCATTACAAAACATCACCGAATATTCTATAAGCATCACAAACTAAACAACAAAATAAATAATCATGATATAGAATCTAAAGTCGGTGACCTAACAAGTAAGTTTAATGTGTTTGCTAGGTTGTATTTTAAGTTTGAACTAGATTTCAATATTTTAATTTCAATTAGACTTGGGGTTTAATGTTATGTTCAGATGGTTTAAATTCAAATAATTAAAATTTGACAAAATTTAAATTAATTTGTTTCTGTTTTTTGTATCAATTTGATTTAAGGATTTTATGAATGGTTATAGACTTACAAGTTAACCGGAGTAAATTCATCATTCATGGAACCTTAAGTATGATAGAATGCTAAGATCAATATGAAAATGAAATGATATTTCATAACATACAACAAAGTAAATTTTATTTAGTTTTTAGATTTATTTACTTTTATTTAAATTCTTTAAGTATGTGTTTAGTTTTTGTTTATATTTTATATTATAAGATACTTTTAAAATATATGAAATTAATTTTTAAAGTTAGAAATGACTTTAGGTGCATTTCATAAAATTTTGAGAGCTTGTTGAGTTTTTTTGAATTTTTTTGTTATTAATTTATTATTTTAATTATTCTTCATTCAAAAAACTACTAAAAATTCCATTAACATTCAAAATTTTAGAAAATTTATAGGAAAGCTTAAAATATCATTCCAAAATTTTCCGTAAAAAATTGAATTGTTCAGAACTATAACAGTGCAAAAAAGTGAGAGTTTAGGACCTCAATACTAATCATTATTATCGCAATGCTAAAATTTGAGAGTGTTTAGGGAGCATTACAGTATCAAAATCCCAAAAATTAAAGCCTCAAGGTAGATAGTGTAGTGCTGCACAACTACATTTTTAAGCATTTCAAGCCTATTAACTTAGCATGATGACACTAGTTTATAGTTTCATAGTTTTAGAACTTCATGGAATCGGTTTGAAGCAGTTTTGGAACAAATTTGAGAGTAATGTAATTTTTTGAGCAGTTATAGTGTGGGTATAAATGTTGAAGTTAAGAGAGAGTATTGTAGTGACTACAAGAGACTAGGGTGGAAATTACAGAGTGAAGTGCGTTAGAGTGTGTGTAGCTTGTCGGGAAGAAAAAAGCGAGAAAAGAGTCTAAGGAAGAAAACTGTAAAAGGAATGAGGATAAAAGTTAGATTATATCTTCAAGGATCAAANGAGCACTACAGTGTTTAGGGAGCATTACAGTATCAAAATCCCAAAAATTAAAGCCTCAAGGTAGATAGTGTAATGCTGCAACACTATATTTTTAAGCATTTCAAGCCTATCAACTTAGCATAATGACACTAGTTTATAGTTTCATAGTGTTAGAACTTCATGGAATCAGTTTGAAGCAGTTTTGGAACATATTTGAGAGTAAGGTAATTTTTCGAGCAGTTATAGTGTGGGTATAAATGTTGAAGTTAAGAGAGAGTATTGTAGTGACTACAAGAGACTAGGGTGGAAATTACAGAGTGAAGTGTGTGAGAGTGTGTGTAGCCTGTCGGGAAGAAAAAAGCGAGAAAAGAGTCCAAGGAAGAAAATTGTAAAAGGAATGAGGATAAAAGTTAGATTATATCTTCAAGGATCAATTTTTGGCTATCTTTCTAACACCTAGTGTATTTGTTTGTGTTTTGCCACTTTATTTTCTTTTTTTTTTTTTCACAATTATGTTGAAGAATTAGTTTTATTTGTCAAGGTTTATGTTTGTTTCTATGTATTGTGTGTGATTTTTATGAATAAAATGTGCATGGTTGTTTTGTTTCACTTTTATGTTAACTTAGTTTATTTTAAACAAATAATTCTTAATTTATAGTATGAGCTTGTGATTTTTAATAATGTCATAGTGGAAAAATTTGGATGAACATTCAATTACTCAAGTGCACACAACTATAGACATTGAGGAATTATAATTAGAAAGAGATAGCTTGCAAGTTATCACTTGCACTTATTTAGAATAGGAATATCCTTTTTTGGTGAAATAGTTATTAGGTTTTTTAACTATTGATGACGATTATGAGATAATTTTGCTCTTGGTTGACAACTTAACATAAAAAACGTTATTGTATATCATTACTTAAATTACTTTAAAAAATCATAGAGCGGGAGTTTTTCATGATCAACTTTATTATTAAAAATCTAAAAATCTTTTCTTTGAAGAGCTGGATAAAATTAAGATAAAAAATTATATTAAATTTAATAAAATACATTCTTGATCTTCATGATAATGATACTCAACTCATTAATTTATGACTACATGTATACTTGCTTATATCACAACAACTCATCAAAGATTGATTTATTTACTTTAAAAAATAGTATATAAGGCCATGTTCAACTTTTGAAGACATTTTTTTAAGTCATTTGAAGGTGCTTTAGGTTTTCATTTAGAATTAATTCTTTTATTAAGCTTTAGTGAAATTAAATTAAATGTTTTAAATCCTATTCAATTTAATCAAAATTACCCCAAAAAAATTATAGAAGGTCAGCAGTGAACTAAAGAATATTTGAGAATATTTTGATAAAAATAGAGAATGTTTAATTATTTAACTAATATTTAATTGAATTTCAATATTTATTTATTTAATTAAATTATCATAATTTATTTTTACTAAACATAGGATAATTTATTGAGTTAATTATAAAATTAGTTATAATTTTTTATAGACTGGTGCATTATTTTCTAAGTTTTATTTAAATTCTTATTTATCGATTTGCTGATTAGACTGTCACCTCAGCTGGCTTTTTCACTTGTCATGTTCCTATTGGTACTGAAATCAGAGTTGTGCGTACCATGGTGTAGGGATTTCAGCTCATAACTATCCCAACTAATTATTTTTTAAAACTAAATTAAATGGTGGTGATTTTGTCTTCCCCATCAGGCCAAGAAATTAGAATTCATGTAAAAAATGGTTTGATTTGATCAATCAAAGGTTCAGTTTGTGAAAATTTATTCTTGTTGCACTTATCTTCTTATGGGATCATCTTGACTTTGAGTCTTTCTTCACAAAATACAAAACCCAAAAATGCAATGAGAGGAGGGTTGCAAAATACTTGAAGGAGTTCCAACAATTCTTGGTTTAAGGAATTTTGCATGGACTTGAGGAGGATTTTTTGTTTGACATCCAGCACTTGAGGAGGACTAGAAGGATTCTTGATAGTAACCAAACCTAACTTAGGATGTTCTCGTTGTCCCTATTGTTTGGATGCTTAATCCAATATAGAGCAGGTGTTAGGTTCCTTTTGGGAGGCTAAGGAATAATTTTGTTTAAGTGAAGACCTAGCCTCAATACATTGAGTTTATTTATAGATCCATAGTTGATGTGTGGTTTAGCTAAAATAGTGGCGGAGTTGTAATTCTTATTCTTGGATTGTTTAGAAAGTTAGGACACCAATGAAGTTCCACTAACTGGATTAAGGCCACTTTGGGTTCTGACATCATAGTTTATATTAAAGTAATCTTATAACAATCTTACCATATTTTGTTATAGCAAGATTTAGACTACATGTATGAGTTCAACAAATTAGTTGTGCTTGGAATCAATTTAATTTGCTTAGAGGAATTTAGTTAGAGCTTTAAATAATTTCTTGAAGCCTAGATGAACCATTATATTTTTTGTTCTGTTTAGGTTTAATTTAAGTAGTCCATTGGGTTATCTTTAAGTAATTCAAAAAAATAAATCAATATGATTTGTTGGTTTTAATGAAATGTATTGAGCATTGGTTCACCAAGAGCCATTAATGAAATCTTAAATTTGTATATTAATAAATTTAATACTACATTATTTGTTAAGAAAGTGGTTATCAAAATTTAATGGTTTCTTAATTATATTCTTGTGGAATGGTTTGCAATGTGTAATTTAAGTTGAATTTTGTGTGCATTTAGGGACAAGTAACTAATATTTGGTTGAACTTCGGCTTAGGTGGATTTGGTTTCATTTGGGTTAAACCCTGATTAGAATAGGTGATACATTTTAGTGAGTCATTAAAAGCTAAATAATTAGTTAAAACAATGTAATTTTCTTTTCAAGTTGATTTGAGTGTACCTAGCTAACCAATTCAATTAAGTCATAAAGAAAGATTCAAGTTTGATTAATTTTATTTTAATGTTTGAGCTTTCATAATTATTGAATTTGGATAACCCTTGCTCTACATGGTTTAATAAGCTTCATTTCTGTCAAATTATCAATGAAAACCTATAGAGATTATTTTTCAAGTTCTTTAATTGTATTTAGTTTTAAAAGAGAATTATTTGAATTTGATTCTATTTCAGGTTCAAATGATTTTAATTTGATTTTATATTGATTGGTTTAAGTTTAAATTTAATTTGCATTTTATTTAATTTAATTGATTTGATTTGGATTTTAAATGATTCATAGAGTAATCTACTAGGTCAGTTCTAGGCACGTTAACTTAATGTTTATTTAAGTTTGATTCTTTAATGACATATAAGTTTGTTAAGTAAGCAGAAGAACAACTTTTAAGGCACTCCAAAAATTGTTTCACTTTGAAATCTGAAGCCTCCAATAGATAAAAAATTTCTACCCTCATTCCAAGTGGTGTTTTTTTAGCTAGTGCTACTCTAAAGGCAAAAAAAAATTACTAAAATTTTATTATGTTTTTGGGGTGCGGGTGAGCTTATTCCTAGCACAGGTGTGTCATGTTCTGACAAAGCGGGATGCAGGCATCTAGAGGAAGCTCTGCAAATAATTATATCACTGGCGAGCTCTGGGAGTGGCACGGGCATTCAACCTACTTTGTCTCGCATAATGATTGTGTGTTGGTTGATACACCCTAAAATTACCTATTTTAAGTATACATTTAATGCTTATTTTATGTACATTTTTTATGATATTGCACTTTAATGAAAGATATTTTGTATGTTTTTTGTTTCAAGAACAAGAAATAGAGTTTTGGAGAAAATGGAGCAAAAACGGTGCATTTTAGAGCCAAATCGAGGAAGGAAGAAAATTTGAATTTGGTGCATTTTGTTGGACCAAAAACAAAACGAAATGTTAAAAAAAAATGGTGCCTAGGCACCCAAAATGCGGCCCAAGTACCTTAAACGACACCTAAGTGCCCGAACTAGTGCCCAACCACCAGAAACCGTTTCTAATGGCTTTTACTCGATTTTTGGACTTTAAAAACATCTTTCAACACTTGGGATGGAACCTTTTGGCATTAAAAACTCCTGAAACTTCCAAGAACTTCCAAAGGTTGTAGATATGAGTAGGAGAAGTAGATTTCTACCTTTTCTGGAGAGACTGGTGAGGGATTTTTATTGATATCCAAAAGGAATTGTCAGAAATTTGCGTGGATCAGTAGGAGACTTTGTTGAAGGGTTTTTCATCTTTCTTTCATAGGAAAAATCTAAGCATTTGTTCTTCGTTTTCTTTAGTTGTTGTAGACACTTTTTTAGTGAGTTTTCTTTGATTTAAGCTAAATTTTCTGGTTTGTTCTCTCCTTGTTTAGTGTGAAGTTTTCCTTACTCTTTCTCTTTGTGAGGAGATTTAATCATATATCAGATTAGAATGGTTTGAAGATTCCTTTATTCCAAAATTGTGATGGTATTTTCACCAGTTTTTAATTTACTTTGCAAATTTATCACTTGTGAGGTTAACATCTGTTGCAAAACATTTTGATCCGGGAGGACTATGATTTCACATAACTTGTAAATGCCACACTAACCTTTTAAGGATGGCGACCAAAATCTAAGGAGAGTGCAAATAAATAGGGAGTAAGTTTTGATGGGTGTAGAATTGATGTTTATAGGGTGACATGCTGGATTCTTTTATCAATTCGTTATTGAGTTTGGATCTAGGGGTTCCTTCCAGGTCCTATAGAGAAGATATAGTGGGTAATCTAGAAGTGAGAGGCTAGAATCTACTCAACACTACTACACAAAGCTAGAACAAACTTAAGATTATTCAATGTTCTTTGCATGCACCGAGAGGGGGTAAAGAACGGGTATGCTCCTATTTGTTATAAACATTGTAATCTTTAAACTTTCTATTCCTACACTATTTATGATCTCATCGTAAGGGGAAAGAGATTTTAATCATTTAATATCGTTCCTAAATTTAACCAGTCAATTTATATTTGGTTTTTATTTAATTTATTTAATTATAATTTTAGCATGAATTAGTGAATTTAAGAAAACCAAAGTTTTCAAAAATTTCAAGCTAAGATCTGAAAGTAGTAGACTATAATTATTCTAAGGGATTTGTTACCTCACTTCTCTGTGGGATCTATACTGGGGTTTTTAAGGAAAACCCTATATTACTTGAGCTAGTGTGTGAATATAGATTAATTATGAATTTTATATCATATCCATTTTGCACACTAGCAGCTAAATACTAATTAAGTTAAGTTTTGGCTATCTTTTGGATGTCAAATTACTGTGTAATTGCGGATTGGGTCAAGTTTTTGGCGTCGTTGCCGAGTAAGCTACGGTAAGAACTTTAGAAGAATTGTAGTTAAACATATAAGACATAAATTTATAAATCGTAGTGTTATTTTCTTATGTGTTTATTTTAAAGAAAATCCAAAATACCAAAAATATTTTTGATATATGTTCTATTAGTTAAAGCTTTAATTTGTATGCGTAGTTCAGGAGCTGCAGACCTTAAATTTCACAACTCAAATTTGGAGAGAAATTTTAGGAGGATTATGAATCAGAAAAGACTCCATGAATTTTATGAAAAAAAGGTGATTCAACAATATAATAATATTCAGATATTGATTATATTGCTAGTAGCTTCAAATGAGTAAACCCCAAGAGGGTAAAAATTTTTCATGAAACTGATATGTTGATAATTTAAACTTCTCATGTTACGGAGATTGCAAGAAAGTTTGATCAATATGTAGAGAGTTATCCTCAAAGACCCCCAACCGTTAAGGAAAATTCATTTGGACAATTGATCGAAACTAACTCTTTTGAAACTAACCATGAGATATACAATCCTTATTCCGAGTAATACAACTCAGGTTGGGAAAAACATTCAAACTTTAATTGGAATGATAATTTTTAAGGAGAAAACCAATTATTGGAAGATAATCAAATTAATCAGACATGTAATTGAGTTAATCAAGGCTATTATAACGATGAACTTTCTTTTCCTCATAAATTTAACTTCAACCTACAAAATGAGGAGGAGTTATTAGAAGAGGTTATTATTTAAATGGAAAGTTAGCTGGAGAGTCAAAGGACCATAATAAGGAATATAAAAAACCAACTGGGGCATATTATTAACTTAATTAGCAATCGTCCTTGATTTAACTTCAACCCACAAAATGAGGAGAAAGAGTTTTTGATTGAAGAGGTTGTGACTCAAGTGCAGAGTTAGCTAGAAAGTCAAGAAGTCACAGTTGAGAATATACAAAACCAACAGGGATGGATTATTAATTCAATTAACAGTTCTTCTCCAGAGATTTTACTTAGCGACCCTAAGATAAACCTTGAAGAGAAAAATAGTTGGCAAGAGAAAGCTACCCAACTAAGAAGTGGAGGATATGGTTCAAATAAATGTTGAGTTGAGAAAAGCAAAGAAAGATATTGTGAACCAATGAAAGAAATTCCTAAGAAATTAGAAATACCAATTTCATCAACTAAGATAAATATAAAAAAAAAACCCCTCCACAATTTCTTCAGCCCAAGGGGAAGAATTAAAATATAACTTGAGACGAAAGAGTATGATAGTAGAGTTTGATAAAAAATATGAATCATATTGAGAAAATTTGATCCAAAATTTAGGAGATCTTGAATTATTATATAGTGATCCATTTCTTAATACTAATATGCAAATTGAGAATATTATTAAAAGAAACTTCAGGAACAATAATTTGAATTAATGTGGAAATAAAAAGCTAATTAAAAAACTAAAATTTGATAATTTTATAGGAATCCATGGATCTCAAAAAGATCGGGCAATTGATCAAGGATTACTTAAGTGAAATTTTGATCCGGGAGGAACCATTTATTAGGCTGACAACTTTAAACTAAGTCCTTTATAAGACACAACCCATAGTTATCATTGTGGTCTGATTTAGTATATTTGATAGTCATGATTATTATTGTTGTATTGTGTTTTCTTTATTGTGGATCAATCTTCTTGATTGATGTTGGTGGATGTTATGATTATTTATGGATTGATTTGATCTCTGTGTATCATGAGGGAGGTGATTCCTTAACTTCTTATTATAAATAAACTTGATTATGTTCTCATGTAATAATTAGATTAACAAGTCCAATACGACTCGGGTCTCAATCGGACTTGAGTTTTACAAGAGACATCTTGAGTTTGGACTGCGATAGTTTTATCTGAATTTTATTAATTCCTTCTTTAACCTTATATTCATTTGGTAGGAGTCATGAACCAACTTGATGAGTAACATGTGGATGATCTTACACTACCCTTGTAACTACTAGAAGTACATACTTAATGAGATAAGGTGACCTCTGAGGTTGGTGCACGTGAGCCAATATTTCAGGGATAATCATGTCCATGGGATTAGACTCTATAAAATAATTTATAAATACCCATTATTTAAGTGTAGTTGTCTCGTTAGAAATTGAAAGTAAGGTAGTGAGATACGATGAGTTAAACGAAGAATTGATCTCTTTTATTAAGTGTGTATGTGTCAAAATAATATAGATGACTTGAAGAGCACTTAAATATATATTCCTATGCTGATACCTTTTATGCTAGTTAGAACTTTCTTTAGTTCAATTTCATTATGACATATTTAGTTTAGATTTGTTTTCTACTGCACACTGTTTTGTTCTAAGTATATTTGCAAATGTTTTGAGAGACGCCTATGGTAGATTGTACTTCTGAGCTGTGCTTTTTCTTCTTGCTTATATTTTTTTATTGAATGTTATACATGTTAAAAATTAAGTTTGGGGAGGGGGGAAGAAAAATATAAATTTTAAAGTTAGAATACTTCCATTTTAGTTTAATATTATTGCAAGCATATTTTATGCTAGATTTACTTTCTTCTGCAGTCATTCTATCCTGATTATGCATGTATATAAATTTGATAGGATGTTGTAGTAGCTGATATATTTAGCTTTTACTTTTTCTTCTAGCTACATTTTATGGAATAGATTGAGAAACAAAATTTAAAAATTCAATTTTGGGGGGAGAAAGAAAAATAAATTTCAAAGTTAAAATGTATTTGTCTTCATCAGTTTGTGTTTAATTTTATATCATTTTGAAAATGACTTGTTGTATGTGGTGTTATCTTTAGGTTATGAAAACTTAGTTGGGAGCCTATGTGATGAAACTATTTTAGAGTTAAGATATTTTGTAGAAAACCTTAAGAAAATGATTTTGCTTTTTGTGGTAGAAATGAGATCTATATTTGAAAAGCTTAGCTTCTTAAATTTATACTTAATAAGATATGAGTCTTTATTGAACCTTTTTCAAACTAATACTTAAACTTTTAAAAAGTGAGGGAAAGTTTTGAGTTTTGAACTTTAGAAAGAGGATAGTGAAGTTCAAAATTATTATAGGCTATTCAGATGTAGTAATCCTCCCATAAAAGAAAAGAAAAGGAAAGAAAGGATTGAAAAAGATTCTAAGAAAAAAATAAAAAAAGAGATAAAAAGTGAGGAGAAGCTTGACGAGAAGCCTAATCAAAAGTTGGTTTAATTTGAATCTTTTTAGATGAAAAGAATTAGAAAAAATCCTAAGCTTATTCTTATTTTAAAAAATTTATCGGTCAAATTGGTATAGGTAAGGTGTTTAAATTATGTTTTTAAACATTCTTTGAATCTTTAGTTTGATAAGTTTCCATAACTTTTGAAGTAAATAGAAAATCAAAATTTCTAAATTGAATATGAGATGATCTTACACCCTAGTCCTAGGTTGATTTGCTAGAATTTCACCTAAGTTACACCATGACACTTCTGAGACAAATCTGCTACCTCAAATCAACAAACTTGGTCTTTAAAGTTATAGTGTTACTTAAGGACACGTAACATTTAAGTTTGGGAGAATTGATACACATTAAAATTATCTATTTTAAATATACATTTAATGCTTATTTTATGTACTTTTTTATGATATTGTGCTTTAATAAAATTTATTTTGCATGTTTTTGGTTTCAGGTACAAGAAATATAGTTTTGGAGAAAATGGAGCAAAAATGGTACAACTTGGAGCCAAATCGAGCAAAAAAAAATTAGGATCTAAAAAATTTTGTTGGAACAAAATTGGAGTAAAAAAAAAACAAAATAAAAACAAATTGGCACCTAAAATGGAGCCCAAGTGCCCGAACTGGTGCCCAGGTACCATAAACCGTTTCTGACTGTTTTTGTTCAATTTTTGGAGTTAAAAAGCACCTTTTGGCACTTAGGAAGGCATCTTTTGGTATTTAAAACTCTTGTAACTTCTAAGAACATCCAAGGTCGTAGATAGGAGTAGGTGAAGTAGATTTATACCTTTTATGAAGAAATTTGTGATTTATTTTGAGAGATATCTGAAAGTAATTGCTGGAACTTTGTTTGGATCGGCATGAGACTTTGTTGGAGTGATTTTCATTTTTCTTTCAGAGAAAAAAGCTAAGTATTATGTTCTTCATTATTTTTAATTGTTGAAAACACTTTTTTAAGTGAAATTTCTTTGATTTAAATGAAGTTTCTCTTGTGTTTTCTCCATGCTTAATGAATAGTTTTCCTTACACTTTCTCCTTATGATGAGATTTAATTATGTGTGGGATTAGATGGTTTAAAGATTTTTTTATTCTACTTATGATTGAATTTTCACCGGCTCTTAATTTACTTTACAAACTGATCACTTATGAGAATAAAATTTATTGTAAAACATAATGACACGAGAGGGCTATGATGTCACCCTATTTATGAATGCCACACTAACCTTATGACGGGGGCGACCAAAATCTAAGGTGAGTGAAAATAAATAGATAGATAAGTTTTGATGGGTGTAGAATTGATGTTACTAGGGAGACATACTAGATTATTTTATCAATTTGGTTTTGAGTTTGGATCTAAAGGTCCCTATTAAGTCCTATAGAGATGACATAGTGGGTAATCTAAGGTGAGTGAAAATAAATAGGGAGATATGTTTTGATGGGTGTAGAATTGTGTTTCTAGGGTGACATACTAGATTATTTTATCAATTTGGTTTTGAGTTTGAACTCTATTAGGTCCTATAGAGATAACATAGTGGGTAATCTAGAAGTGAGAGACTAGAACCTACTCAACACTACTACACAAACTAGAACAAACTTAAGGCTAGCCAATGTTCTTTGCTTGCACCTAGAGGGGTTAAAGAATGGGCATGCTCCAATTCGTCACAATACCACATTTTAACCTTTAAATATTTTATTCCTACACTAATTAGGATCTCATCGCAAGGGAGAAGTGATTTTAATTATTTAAGATCTTTCCAAAATTTAAAAATTTTACGTAGATTTGGTTTTTATTTAATTTAATCAATTATAATTTTAGCATAATTATTGAATTTAGAAAACCAAACTTTTAAAAAATTTTAAGCTAAGGCCTGATAGTAGTAGACTAGAATTAGCCTAAGGGATTTCTTACCTCGCTTTTCTGTGGGATCAATACTTGAGTTTTGTTATTTGTCAACATAGAAAAAAGATAGTTAATTTAATAAATGTGCACAATACTGCAAGCCATGCATCTATCCAGGGGAATATACACATTACTTGATAGTAAGACTGGATTAAAAATAGTAAAGAACTTATGACATCCGTTTTAGTCTGTGAAACCGTTATGTTGANTAATACTTCACACAACTTCCTTTAAACATTTAATCACTTATCATTTTAAGGAAAAAGATAAATAAAACTACTTAGAATCCATGGAGAAAACACAACCACACATGAATTTAAAAGTAGAAATCATGCACACAAATAAGAAATCTAGATTAAAAACCAAGTTTAGTCACAAAGATAAACACTTATCTCAAATTCTCTCCACAAAATGTCTTGAAGTTCCTTTAAATTCTCTTCCTTCTCTCACAAAATAAACTAACACTCAAAATAAAATAAAATAAAATAAAGGTGACTGGTGGCAGCGGCGGTAATGGGTGGCAGCGGCGGCGATGGGTGATAGCAGCGAGATGGGTGATAGCGGCGACGATGGGTGGCAGCGGTGATGGCGACGATGGGCGGCAACGACAGTGACTGTAAATTTTGGTGGTTAGTTGCTAGCACCCTATTGTGGAAAATTTAAGTGTTTTCTTATAAAAATCCAAGGGGTGCTTTGGTGTCTCTTCAAAAAGGTATCTTCATTCAATGAATCTTCTAGAAGTTGCCTCTTCATAAGCCAATTGAATGAATTTTCGTGTCCATGGGCTATTTCCAACATTTTTATCAATGATTAATTCAAACACATCTTCAAAATTCTGCTCCAATTAATATTTCTTCAAGTAACTATCTTTAGCGCTTAAGCGCGAAGTGCGTGGCCCTTAGGCACGGATGTTCTGGCGCTCAGGCACCAATTCTGGGCGCTTAGGCACCCTAGTACATTTTTGCACCTTTCTTCATTTTTGCACCAAATTTAACCATTTTTCACTCCTTTTAGCATTTTTCATCCATTTGATTATACCTACAAGAAAAACATACAAATACCTTTCATTAAAGCGCAATATCTCAAAAATAGGTATAAAAATGTGTACAAAAATAATATATATTTTAGGTGTATCAAATTCCTATACTTATTATTGATTCATGATAAGGAAAAAGATGTTTTATTTATATTTAATTCATCTTGCATGTATTTAGTTAAGTTAATTAATTGTTTACTTTAATTTCAATTACCAAAAATTACAAAAAGAATCAAATTTTCATTTCTATTATAGTTTATAAAATTTAAGTAAGAATACTTTGCTCAGTAAAATTTTGTTATCTAATTTCTCCATTTTTATAATTTGCATATTGTTAGTTATCCCTATGGGTTCGATATTCATGGCTTAATAAAAAAATCTTATATTACTTGATAATGATATGTATACTTGCGTAGTATCCCATATTTAAATATTATAACTGTATTCTTATTTGCTTCATAATAAAAAATTTTCCTAGCTTTTTTTTGGGATCAAGTTTTTGGCTTTGATGCAAAGTAGTAATCATTATTAAGGAAATTAAGCATACATCACATTTGACATTTATAAAGAAAATCGGGATATAGTTTTTGGTGCGGTTGCGGGGGATAATTACAAAGTTTTTAAAGAAATTTTTAGAAAGCAAAATTTTTATATTTTTATAAAGTCTTATTTAAAGTTTTAAATTTATTATAGGAATATTGTATTGTTATTTTTATATAAAATTCTTATTTGTGTGTTTATTTTATTATTATTATTTTATGTATTTTGTAGTAAAGTATGCGTAGTTCTGGTTCCACTGGACTTGTGCCCTATGATTTTGAATTAGAAAGTACTTTTAAGAAAATTAAAAAATTATTGAAAAAAATCAAAAATTTCATGAAATGACAAATCAAAATAATCAAAATGTTGAAGGGTTTAGATCTTTAAGAGATTATGCAAACCCTACGGTGGATGAACTTCATTGTAGTATTCAAAAACCCGCTACAGTGGCTAATTTATTTGAACTTAAGCTCGCTATTATCCAATTGATATCAAATAATCAGTTTGGGGGAACACCAACTGAGGAACCAAATTTACATATTTCCAATTTGTTAGAATTGTGTGATACATTTAAATTTGATGGTGTATCAGATGATGTTATAAGACTTAGTTTTTTTTCTTTCTCACTGAGGGATAAAACTAAGATATGGTTACATTTGTTATCACCAGGATCAATCAGAACTTTAATTGATTTAGTGCACAAATCCCTTGCTAAATATTTTTCATCATTAAAAACTGTTAAGTTTAGAAATGATATTACATCGTTTTGTGAGTTTGAATGGGGATCTATTTATAAAGCATGAGAATGGTTTAAAGAACTGCTAAGAAAGTGTCCACACCATGATATACCAGATTTGTTAATAATTCAAACCTTTTACAATGGATTCATTGGATCTCTTAGATCTATTATCGATGCCACTATTAGTGGTTCATTGATGTCAAAAATATTTCATGATGCTTATGCTTTAACTGAAGAGATAGCAAAAAATAATTTTCAATGACTATTTGAAAGGGTAAATCTTAAGGAAGTAGTCAATATTCATGAAACTGATGCTTTTGCTATGTTAACAAATCAAGTTGCTACACATTCAAGGAAGTTAGAGCAATTTGGAAAGAATTTTTCTCAACCAATTGCGATGATTGAAGAGAATTAACTAGGTCAAATGGTAGATTCTCAAACATCACTATAAACGTTGAATGCCAAAAACAATAAGCAAACTAACCCAATATAACCCAAGTTGGAAGAACCATCCTAACTTTAACTGGAATAATGCTTCAGGAGGTACTAATTAATAATGGGTGAACAATCAAGTAAACCCATTGAGAAACTGGAAAAACCAAGTTAATAGTAATTATAGACCTACTCATCGTCCATATTTTAACAGTAATCCACAATTTAAGGAGAAAAAGTTATCTATAGAAGAAGTGATGTTACAAATGGGAAATCAATTATAAATTCAATGAGCTATAATTAGAAATATTGAGAATCAGTTGGGACAAATAATAAATTCATTAAGTATAGATCCCAAAGAACACTTCCTAGTAATACCGAAGTAAATCCAAAAGACCTGAAAAACCACCACCTCCATTTCCTCTGAGGCTTCGTCAACAATTAAAGTTTTATAGGGTCTACTTCCATACCCTTTTTTGAAATCTAATGTCCCAAAAAAATACCTCTTACTACCATAAATTGACATTTTCCTATTTAAGGACCAAAAGTTTTTTCATCACAACTGCTTAAGAACTTTTGATAAATGTTCTAAACATGATTCAAATGAAGTTCCAAACACTAAAAAATCATCCATAACAACTTCAATCCCTTTTTCAATTAAATCACAAAAAATAGCCATGGTACAATGGAAGAACCATCCTAACTTTAAATGGAATAATACTTCGGGTGGTAGTAATCAACAATTGGAGAACAATCAAGTAAAACCATCAAGAAACTGAAACAACCAAGGGAATTGTAGTTATAAACCTACTTATCCTCCAAGTTTTAACAGTAATCCACAATTTAAGGAAAAAAAGTTCTCTATAGAAGAAGTGGTGTTACAAATGGGAAATATGTTACAAAGTCAAGGAGCTACAATTAGAAATATTGAGAATTTGTTGGAACAAATAAAAAATTCATTAAGTAATAGATCACAAGGAACACTTCCCAGTAATATTGAAGTAAATCCAAAAGACCAGAATAAAAAGCAAGTTAAAGCTGTTCAACTTAGAAGCAAAAGAGAATTGGAAGGTAGAGTTCAAAAAGAAACTGAAGTTGAGAGAAAAGAAATTGAAGAGCTTGAAGAGGATGCTTAGAAAGTTTTAGAGAGACCTATTTCTCTACTTAAAGTTGACTAGGAAAAACCACCACCTCCATTTCCTCTAAGGCTCCACCAACAAAAGTTGGATAAACAGTTTTCAAATTTTCTAAAAATTTTTAAGAAGCTTACAATTAATATTCCATTTGTTGAAGCCTTAAAAAAATGTCAAGCTATGTGAAGTTTATGAAGGATATTCTTAACAGGAAAAGGAAGTTTGAAGATAACAAGATAGTTGCACTTAGTGGTGAGTGCAGTGCTATAATTTAGGGAAAAGCTTCCTGAAAAGCTTAAAGATCCTGGTAGCTTCACAATTCCATGTACAATAGGAGACATATTTTTTTGTGAAAGCTTTATGTGATTTAGGTGCAAGCAATAGGAGACATAGGAGACATATCAACCTTATATCATTATCAATATTTAAAAGATTGGGATTAGGAAAAATATCCCCTACTACTGTAACTCTACAGTTATCAGGTCATTCAATAACCTATTCTAAAGGAGTTATAGAAGATGTCTTAGTAAAAGTAGATCAATTTATCTTTCTTGTTGATTTCATTATGCTAGATATGAAGGAAGACAAGGAGATACCCATCATTAACTCAAAAATTTGGGATTAAACATCAAATTGCCACAGCTTATCATCCTTAGACCAGTGGTTTAGCAGTAAATCCTAAAAGGAGTGATTGGTCTGCTAGACTTGATAATGCTTTATGGGCCTATAGGACTGCTTATAAAACACTTATAGGAATGACACCATATAGGTTCATATACAGAAAAGCATGTCACTTGCCAGCTAAGTTGGAACATAAAGCTTACTGAGTAATTAAAGATTTAATTATAATTTGAAAGATGCTGGAGATAAGCAATTACTACAATTAAGTGAGCTTGATGAATTGAGAAATAAAGCTTATGAGAATGTCAAGATTTATAAAGAGAAAACAAAATTTAAGCATGATCATCAAATTCTGAAGAAGCATTTTGAGTCTGGGCAAGAAGTATTGCTTTATACTTCAAAATTGAAATTTTTTCTATGAAAACTTAAATCCAGGTGGTCAGAACCATTTATTGTGGTAAAAGTGCATCCATATAGAGTAGTTGATATTGAAGATAAAAAAAATTGGGAGAGTGATTAAGGTAAATGGACATAGATTAAAAGCTTACATGAATGGAGAGGGATCTACATTTGAAGAGATCCTAATCTTGGGTCAGACCTAAGTAAAATAATGGTTATGTCGGGCTGACGATGTTAAACCAAGCGCTTTGTGGGAGGCAACCCATAGTTATTGGTGTTTTGGATTTGAATTGATGTTGTGATGAGTTATGTATGGTGATTATGAGTTTTACACAATTTTTTTGGCATAAAACATTATTATATTAAAGGAATTGAAGAGTGGAAGAAAGAAATTTGGAAATGGAGTATGTTGGTTTGGCGCTATAGTGCCAGATCTGACACTATAGCACCACAATTCGAATAACTCTTTTAAACCTCCAAAATTTTGGTTTGTCTTCTTCTTCCTCTTTATAAAATCACCTAGGATGGGATTTGAAGTATCTCTACTACATTTCTAAGTATTCTAAAAAGTTTTGAGAGTGGAAATTTCATTTGAGAGATCATGGAGAGCAATGTCATTGGAAGATATGGAGAAAATAAGTTGTTGCGTAAGGATGCTCAAGCATATTTCAATAGATACCTTTTAGTAAGTTTGGAGTGCCTCATGAAAAAACTTGAGAAGATTGAAGGAGAGATTTCTCTTCTGCATTCAAAGGTTGAAATGTTGTCCCACTATTACGAGCATATGGATTGGCAGTTGAAACTATAATTCAATAGTTTGGTGTGTTTCCAAGATAGTCAAGTGACTATGTATAACACCAACAAATTGATCGACCATAAGTTTGCTAAGGAATTTCCTCATGCTCCTTCCTACCATTGATATGATTGAAATTTTTTGGTGAGTGGAATGGAGAATATCACCACTGATCAGGAGTGGTCCTAAAGGTTGTTTTTATATGAATATTTCTGTTTTATATGTTATGTAATTTCATGTGTTGTGACTACCGTATTTGTTTCAAGACTTAGTGTGGTTTGTATTGTCTTTGTTGTATGGACATCTAATTGATGTCTTTGTGTTTGTGTTGTATGTATTGAAATTGTTATTAATATAAGAAAACATTCTGATTTGTTGTGAAAAAGTAGCCTTATGTATTTAATTTAGAATTTGCGAATTTAAAATTTTGGATTGGCAAAAAACTCAATAATTATAAAATTAATTGTTAAAATTTGAAAAAGTGTCTTTCTGCATCCTATATTTTCTATTTCCTTTTCAAATATAATTTTATTTTGAAATCTAGATGAGTATGAACGGTGCTATAGCGCCACTTCTTGGCGGTATAGTGATATTCATTAGGCTATGCAGGGCGCTAAAGTGCCACTACCCAACGCTATAGCGATGAACTAACCCTTGAGTCATTTTAAGTGCTTGGACCCACTAATTTTGCCTTTTTTACCCTTAGTTTGTCTCCTTCCTCCATATTTCACATTTTGCTCCCATAGTGTTTCCATTTGTGCATGATTTGCTTAGAGATTGGCTTCTAAACTTGAGATTTCTCCATCTCCAGGAAAGATTTTCACCCTAACTTTTAAAAAATTTGATTTGATAATGGATTTCACCTACATTGTGCATTAGGCCAAAAATTAAAAAAAATGATGAAAATAGTGTGAAATCCATAATTGAATGTTTATTTATGTTTAGATTGTATTTTTAGGAGCTTTTTGAAGTTGAGTTTGTTATTTTTGGAATTTATCTTGAAAATTTTTAGATTACGTGGCTCCTAAAATGTAGAGAGGTAAAGAAAAGGCAACTTTTGATTTTGATAACTTTGCCAGTGCAAGGGCACGGGACATATATGTTGATCTGCAATCAAAGAAGTTGATTGTAGAACACAGTTTTCTATGTTCTTTTGGTACTATTGAATATTTGATTATATAGTGATAGTGGGAAAACTTTTGTTATTTCACCATCGTATCTGTGATTTCTATTGTTCAAGAATTCTATGCTAAATTACCCGATGAATGAGATGATTTGGTTTATGTGTGTGGGCAATATATGGATATTAGTTATGTTTGGATTAACCACATACACCAACTGCACAGTGCTCCTACCTGCTTCTTTTCTGAGGTCCATCCTATTGACGATGAATTAGATGAGATTATGGGATTTTTGACTGATTGAAATGGAGTTTGAAAGAGTAAGAATGGGTGACAGGTGAACTTTTCTTTTTCAAAACATAATGTTCATTTTCGAGCATGGCATTATTTCATCTCTAGTAGAATACTGCCTACCAACCTTTTTAGTGAGGTAACCCATCAGAGAGCTACTTTAAACTATTGTATTCAGATGAAGAAACCATTTGACATTGGCTCTCTCATTATACCAACATGTGTTTGCTCAAGAGGAGGAACTACAAGAGGTTTGGGCTACCCTTCTTTTATACTACTTTGTGTGCTGGATCTGAAGTAAAATTTGAGACTTGGGAAGAAACTTTGCCATCTCATAAACCAATTGGAAAAATGAATTTAGAAAAATATGAGAAACATTATGGGACTAGACCTAGGACTGGAGTTAACATACCTTCTACTTCATCATCTACTTCTACTCATGCTCCTTCTCCTAAACCAACTACTTCTAAGTCTATTTCTCTACATTCCCTTATGGAACAAACGGTGATTCAACAAGGAGATATCATAACTTTGTCAGTCACTAAATTGAGGAGAAGATATTTGATTTAATATAATATAAATTATATATTTGAAAAGTAAATTTTTAATTTTAAAAATAAGAGACTGAACTGATCCCATATAGATAATAGCTTAAATAAACGAGCACAACATTATAAGTGATACATCTATCCTGAGAAATAGTTATATAACTTACTAGTGAGGCTCGATTAAATAAACCAATGAATTTATGACATCCGTTTTAGTCTACAAAACTAGTTATGGCTGACAAGTTCTTCTATCTAATATAAAAGATTAAACATGGTTTATATTAAGTTGGGTTCTAAAGTTTCATATAAGGAAAGCCCATATAGTTAATTACATCATAAATGCCTGAGGTCACCTAAAAAACTTTTGATTTAGATCAGAAAATGTTGTCTTCAAGAATTTTAAAGAGTATGACTTTCAAAGATTGGACCAAGGAGTGTTAAATGAGAAAGGCTCAAATATAGAACATTGTTTATGGAATACAAAGGAAGAAAACTATGAGTTGTCACAAACCTTGAGAAGAACCTCAATGACTTCCCAAGATATCCTATGATTTGGCTTCAATTTCAAGAAGAAAATTATTGATTGTTTCATACTACCAATTATTATTATTATGGGTTACATTTGCATGACACAATCATATAAATAATGTGGAAGATAGGAGGATTTATGTTGTAACGAATGATAACCTCAGAATCCTAATGTGTGTTAGGGCTTAAATTGCATAACATGATTGTGTAAAGGCCTAAGATAAATTTAGGATTTATGTTTCACTAGGAAAACAACCTCAAAATTCTATGGCTTATTATTTAATTTTAAGGAAAGAATTGTCGTATATATCCACCTACTCTCTCAAAGTTTTTCCTCTATACATCATTATCATGCTGCCCATGGAGTTAGCTCCAAGCTCCTCGGTGAAGTGGCAGTCCTAAGGTCTAAAGGTTGAAAAGGTTTTACCAGATGTGTTTAAGTAACAAGTTTTGTTATTAGGCATTATGGGGGGGTTAAAGTTGATTAGAGCGACACTAGTTAGAGTCTCATGGTTCCATCATTCTGGAACCACTATTTTCTTTTGAATTTACTTAGACTAAACAAGTTTGTTAAGTTCATTTAAACTGGGGAGATCTTGTTAGCAACCATGGGTTACCTCATCTAAGAGACTCCCATAGATTCAAGAGGACGTGTTATGAAATTGTAGTTTTGGTTATTTTGGTTTTAAAAATGTTGTTTAATTTTGAGAAATATGTTATGTGATTTTTTAGTTTTGAAAAGGTTTTTTTGCAGGTAAAATGAATAAATGCAAGGAAAGTATTTTATAGTAAATAAATGAAATTACATTGTATTAAGCACAAACGCATACCTGGGCCTCTACTATCCTGCATGATTAATATCATAAATCATAATATATTCGCAAAAATCAAACAAATTTGTGGAAATTAAACAAAAGAATCTGATAAGGGAAAGTCGGAAACTAAGTCGTAGCAAACCCTGAGTAAAAAACAAAAAAGGAAAACCCGTAGTCACATATGGAAGACCAAAACTTGGTGTAAGACATGGTTAAAGGTGGGTTCTCAGAGGTGGACTGTGAGCCTACCGACCTTAAGTAAGAGCTGCCAACCCAATAAACTACGGAGGGCAGTCCTAATCTCGATTCAAGTGATTAACCATGGACAATCGCAAATTTTTGTACGAATTTAATTTCATGCATATAAAGTTTAATCATCCTGCAGAAGAGATTTTTGTTTAAAATATTTTATAAAGTGATGTGGTCCACAAGTTAATCGCTTAGATCAAGCTAAGACTACGAACATGTTGACCTCACTTTTGGTTGAGGTCTAGAAATTTCTTTAGTAGCCTAGGTCTAGCCATAGGACTTTCCTATTGACTAGTCTTAGAAAATTAGAAAAGGTACCCCCATCATTAGAAACTCAAAACTCTCCTATTTACTCAACTTGAAAGTCTACATATTGATCTTAACCTCTAGCATTTAGTAGGTAAGATCATTATAAGAGAATTCAAGAAGAATCCC
>JXCR01140220.1:19785-30252 GCA_002079205.1 Phalaenopsis hybrid cultivar | reverse complement strand
TTTACCATAACACTATAAAGAAATAAGATCCAAATAAATTAGAAATACTTTACTGAAATAGACAAATTTGTACAACTAAGATTTGAATTTTATATTTACTAAGTGCATACTGTAAATTAAAATAAATTGTTCATATAGATCTGGAAGAATTTTACTATCCTTGCTCAACATTGTTACAAATGCATCCACATGAGTGTCACTCAAATATTGGTTTTTGAGCACTCATTTATATATTTCCTGCTCAAATGAATATTGCCTCTTAAAAAAAGATATCTCTGCATTTTAGGTAAGAGAATGATAATTATTTTTAGAATAACCAAACTAAAAAAAATAAATTTAAAAATATGAATGAAACATATTATCATTACATATCAGCAAAACAATGAGAAATTATATCAATTAAGTTAACCAAATGTGGTGGAATTAGATCTCTGAAAGGGAATTAAACATGCAATTGAGCAGGTCTCGTCTGATTAACATTTTGAATCGTTAATACTTTTCAAAATAAGAAAACATTAACTTATGCTATATAAAACATCAACATCTAATTATGATAAAACATGTCTTATCAAGATGTTCATTGGGATAAACCACTAAATTTTCTTGTCTTGCACTTCAACAATCAGTTGCACTTCTTATTTTTTCTTTTATTTTTCTTCAACAACATGTTGCAATGATTCTTTCTTTTTGGGTTGTTCTTTGATAGAAATACAAAATTTATTTATAGCGAAGTTTATAATAATTGGATATTTTATAGTGAAGTACTTATTACCTCATTATTTACTTCTTCCAAGTCCACTTTCTCCCCTGACTTTCCTGATCTTTTTTGTTCTTGGTTTTTATCATAGTAATAAAGCAATTAATAGAAAAAATAAAGAAAATTGGAGCATTTTAAGTATTAATGTATGTAGATCACAGATTATTAATATTGGGCACATCAGTTGTAGCTTCTTTCTCTCATAACTTTCTTATTATTTTTCTTTTCTATATTGGAAGCTCTATGAATGGAGTCCTCACCACCAATTGCCTCGTGTATTCTTCATGTGTCATAACACTTGCAATGGTTTTATGTTCCCCATATTTTATTCAGACCTCTTTCTCGTTGAGTCATCTTGGAGGAGGGAATGATTTCTCCCTTATTCTTCTCCTCCATTTGATGTCGAATTGGCTTAGGGAGGATTATTTCTCCCTTATTATTCTGCTCTAATTGATGTTGGGTTGGCTTAGATGGGGGAATGAATTCTCCCTTATTCTTCTACTCCAATTAACGTTGAGTTGGCTCAGTTGGAAAATGACTTCTTCCTTATTCTTCCCCTCCAATTGATGTTGGGTAGGCTCGAATTGTTGAATGAATTCTCTCTTATTCTTCTCCTCCAACTGATGTTGATTTTACTCCATTGTGGGAATGACTTCTCCCTTATTATCTTCTTCTTCCCCAATCTTAGTTTGGGCATGAGGAGTGATTATTCCTATGTTTAGTTCCTCATTTATTGGATTTAAATCAGCAGGAGGAGATCCTTGCTCAACATTGTTACAAACGCATCCACATGAGTGTCACTTAAATATTGGTTTTTGAGCACTCATATTGCCTCTTAAAAAAGATATCTTTGCATTTTAGGTAAGAGAATGTTAATTATTTTTTAGAATAACCAAACTAAAAAAAATAAATTTAAAAATATGAATGAAACATATTATCATTACATATCAACAAAACAATGAGAAATTATATCAATTAAGTTAACCAAATGTGGTGGAATTAGATCTCTGAAAGGGAATTGAACATGCAATTGAGCAGGTCTCGTCTGATTAACATTTTGAATCGTTAATACTTTTCAAAAATAAGAAAACATTAACTTATGCTACATAAAACATCAACATCTAATTATGATAAAACATGTCTTATCAAGATGTTCATTGGGATAAACCACTAAATTTTCTTGTCTTGCACTTCAGCAATCAGTTGCACTTCTTATTTTTTCTTTTATTTTTCTTCAACAACATGTTGCAATGATTATTTCTTTTTGGGCTGTTCTTTGATAGAAATACAAAATTTATTTATAGCGAAGTTTATAATAATTGGATATTTTATAGTGAAGTACTTATTACCTAATTATTTACTTCTTCCAAGTCCACTTTCTCCCCTGACTTTCCTGATCTTTTTTGTTCTTGGTTTTTATCATAGTAATAAAGCAATTAATAGAAAAAATAAAGAAAATTGGAGGATTTTAAGTATTAATGTATGTAGATCACATATTATTAATATTGGGCACATCAGTTGTAGCTTCTTTCTCTCATATCTTTCTTATTATTTTTCTTTTATGTATTGGAAGCTCTATGAATGGAGTCCTCACCACCAATTGCCTCATGTATTCTTCATGTGTCACAACACTTGCAATGGTTTTATGTTCCCCATATTTTATTCTGACCTCTTTCTCGTTGAGTCAACTTAGAGGAGGGAATGATTTCTCCCTTATTCTTCTCCTCCACTTGATGTCGAATTGGCTTAGGGAGGATTATTTCTCCCTTATTATTCTGCTCTAATTGATGTTGGGTTGACTTAGATGGGGGAATGAATTCTCCTTTATTCTTCTACTCCAATTAATGTTGAGTTGGCTCAGTTGGAAAATGACTTCTTCCTTATTCTTCCCCTCCAATTGATGTTGGGTAGGCTCGAATTGCTGAATGAATTCTCTCTTATTTTTCTCCTCCAACTGATGTTGATTTTACTTCATTGTGGGAATGACTTCTCCCTTATTATCTTCTTCTTCCCCAATCTTAGTTTGGGCATGAGGAGTGATTATTCCTATGTTTAATTCCTCATTTATTGGATTTAAATCAGCAGGAGGAGTGTTTATTATTGCAGTTTCATGTTGGGGACAATGGGTCATGTCGTGCTCTCCAATTATTTTGTCTTCAACAGACCTTATTTGTGCCTCTATGACATTTATTGTTGTGTTCTCACTGCTCAGAGAAATCTAAATCTTCTGAGCTTATTATTTATCGAAGCTTTGAAAGTTGTGAGCCTTTGCACAATAAACATAATCAATTTATAATTTTCAAAGTTTGAAGAAATATGCACATGGTGATATGCCTTTTAGCATGTCTAATTTTCTTTTAAATTTAAAACTTGTTTTTGAATGAAATTACTTTAAAGGAAGATATTTTCATGTGTTATTTTTGCATATATAATAGATAAGAGATTTGGAGCAAATTGGAACGATAACAGAGCGAAAAGGAGGCGATTAGAGCAATGGAGGAAATGGCAAACTGGTTCCTAGGCGCCACCCCATGGCATCACTAATGGGCGCCTAGGTGCCAGACCTGTTCCTGCAAACAAAGAAGATGGCGCCTAGACCCCAGAACTGTCCAGGGACGGTTTCAACACCACTTATGGAGTTATTAGATAGATTTTGATGCTTGGAGAGGGGAATTCAGAGAAGCCTTGGGAACTCTAGGGATATGATATGTAGATTTTCACCTTTTTAGAGAGATTGGTGAGGAGTTTTGAGAGAAATATGTAAGGGAGTCATTACAACATTGTTGAGAGCACTTGGAGATTCTATTTGAGGATTGTTTCATATCTTTTCAGTGGAAAAAAGCTAAGTATTGTGTTACCTATTGTCTTGTACTTGTTGTGAACTCATATGTTGTTAATTCATTTTTGTTAAGATGATGATTTTCATTGTAATCTTTATGCTTTGTGAGTAGATTCATTTACTTTTCTCTTATCATGCATAAGTGAAATGTGTAGGATGTTAGAATGATTATAGAATTGAACTTTCTATCTTAAAGTGATGGTTTTTACTTCACACTTAGTTTATTTATCAATCTCATCAGTTGGTTTGTTAAAATTTGTTGTGAACCCAAAAGATCCGAGAGGGTTATAGCTTCATTCAACTAGTAAAAACCACATTGCACTAGTGGGTGAAGGAAATGTCGTCCATAGAGCATTGCAAATAGATAGAGAAATAGACTTTAGTGGGTGTAAATTGGGGACTTTAGGGTGATATGCTAGAATCCCAATCAATTTGATCTAGTGTTTAATGAATTAAAGCTATGTTAGCAAAATTGAGGGTATAAATTGGAGACTCTAGGGTGACAAGCTAGAGTTATAACCAATGTAATCTAGGGTTTAAGGAATTAATTCTAGATTAACCAAACTTTTTTATGCACTTGGCAGAGAGTAAATAAGAGGAATGTTCCTATTTATCACTAGCTACATTAGCAATTCATGCTATTCAATCTTACGATTTATTGATACAATCACAGGAGAAAAGGTAGCTTTTATATTATGATATTCACCAACCCAATTGATCAATACAGGATTAACTTAGTCATAAAATCTCAACTTAGAAGTTGTTGTTAGGAAAACAAACCTTAATCGACATTCCAAACTAAGACCTTAGTGTAGTTGACTAGTACTTTTCTTATTGGACTCGTTACCTCGTTCTCTGTGAGATTGACAATCCAGACTCAATAGAGTTCTATATTATTGAAATGATATGAATACTTACGTGAGAAACCACAGTGAGTAATAATACCTAATTTTAAAAACTCAACCGATTTGTTGGGGAGCATATCAAGTTTTTAGCGCCTCTACAATGACTTAT
Source organism: Phalaenopsis hybrid cultivar (assembly GCA_002079205.1). Lineage (NCBI taxonomy): Eukaryota > Viridiplantae > Streptophyta > Magnoliopsida > Asparagales > Orchidaceae > Phalaenopsis > Phalaenopsis hybrid cultivar. The sequence goes on along the minus strand of JXCR01140220.1, from coordinate 25,642 downwards.
TTAAAAAGTGCTAATCCCTGGGGTGGATCACATGACTATGAGTGGCTTCATCTGTGACCACTAGTGTAGATACGAAAAGTGGAATATGCTGATCTCTTAGGGAGGAAGAAGGGGTGGCTGCTGGTGAGTGACATACATTGGAAACATTATATAACCAGGATTACTCTTCTATTGTTATATTCCTAAAGTAATCGTAAATCTGTAAGAAAAAATATATATTTTTTTATTTAGTCTATATCTATTTTACATTAGTTTTTACCTGATCATTTGACAGCTTTGAAATAAAAACACAACAAATCTTATTTCTCATTGTCATTAACTTCGATCATCACATTATAAATGGTCTTGCCCGTGCCGTTATTAGGAAAATAATGTTAGTATGCTAAAAAAGCCATACGTTCAAATGCAATGAAATATAATACATTAGCATGTAAATAATGACAATCATGCCACAAACATGATATTCAAAAAAATTTACCATCAAAAGAGTGACATAGTCGTTCATATAGCCAAAAGGCTTATGGAGTCTTGGCATCTCAATTAAACCGTCAGATTGGTCTACCAAAAACCTCCACATGGCCTCTGACCAGTTATGCTATGCAAATTTTTATATATTTTTAGAAAAAAAAGAGAAGATCACTAAGTACATTATAATTATTGTATAAAAAGATCAGTTCGTAAGCAAATATATAATAGAAAGTTTAATAAATTTAGAACTAATTTTATTAAGATTAGGATTTTTAATTTTATTTTTAAGATCTATGGATGTGAACTTGGACAGAGGCTCGCTCAACCAAGTAACTTCGGTTCCTCTGTTCGACAAACAAACTATAAGAGCCACTTAAATCTATAATGAATTTTAGGTTGTGGTTNTTTTATTAAGATTAGGATTTTTAATTTTATTTTTAAGATCTATGGATGTGAACTTGGACAGAGGCTCGCTCAGCCAAGTAACTTCGGTTCCTCTGTTCGACAAACAAACTATAAGAGCCACTTAATCTATAATGAATTTTAGGTTGTGGTCACCAATGAAGAAGGCTTATCTCTCAACATTTCAACACTTAAGAATGTGCACGATAAGTGACATGTCTTGTTGGATGGGTTAAACGTTCTAAAAGTGATAGAGGCACAGATTCCTCGATATAACAACAACTTCCTCAAGGATGTCTAGTGAAAATTCATCACATACTGCTCGAAATATTGAGGGTCAGCACCTAAACGTAATTTCTTTGGTGGCCAATCTATTAAAAGTTTTCAAATACATTGTTGAAATAGTAAAATGAAAAATAATTAAGAATGTAAATGTAAAAGGACATAGGCATTGCGTGTTTACTTCAGTACAACAGTAATGAATCAGTTGCACCAAGTTACATGAGTTACCTCAGTACAACAAATTCAACTTAGTCGTACAAGGGAGATAATCAGAAATTCACATGTATGAGGGAAAAAAATTAAAATCTCATTATATATATATACCCATTTTTTATTTTTAATTAGATTTTAAACAAAACTCAAAATTGCTTTTAATTCATTACAAGCGTGGCTGTACAGGGGAAATAATTAAAAAATCATAGGGAAAATAAAAAAAAAAATCATTATATATTTATATCATTTTTTAAATTTTTATTCAGATTTTAAACAAAATTCGACATTATTTTCTTACTTCATCAGAACCGAGTTTTATCGGTTGTACCGAGTTATTTTAGTACAACTAATACAACTTGATTGTAAAAGAAAAATAATCAGGTACGTATGAAGAAAAAAAATTAAAAGTTTCATTATATTTATATACCAATTTTTTATTCAAATTTTAAACCAAACTCAACATTGCTGTCTTACTTCAATACAACCACACTATCAATTGTACTGAGTTACCTGAGTACAATAACTACAGCTTGGTTGTAGATGATAAACGATCTGATAATCGTAGGTATGGGGAATATAAAAAAATAAGAATTCATTTTATTTATATACTCATTATTTTAATTTTATTTTATTTTTAAACAAAAATCAACATTCTTATATTACTTGAGTAGAATCGTGCTGCATCACTTGTACTTAGTTCCCTCTGTATAACCAATACAAAATAGTTGTACAATGGAAAAATCAATCATTTTTTGTTCTCATTTTTAATCAATATTTATATTGTTTCATCCCTTCAACACAACTATATTGTTTCGGTTGTATCAGTACAACTAATACCATATCGTTGTATTTTAGAAACATGTACCGAAAGAAAAAAAAATCTTATAAAAAAAAAATCTTATGAAAAAAATCTATAAAAAAGAGTGAACAACTATTCTCACATTTGCAAACATATCATCAAATTTACTTACAAAATAAAAAAAACTATTGGATCATATACAACAGCCGTAAGTTGTATTTTGATTCCAACAAAATTTAAGTCTCTTCTTCGTCATTACACCGAAAGACAAACGCACATGTGAATCCCTAGAAAGAGGAAGTGTCGACTAAGCAAAAATAAAGAAACTAAACAGGAAAAGGGACAAAATACTGAAGTCTAACCATAATGTAGCTGGGGAATCTTGAATGATAGAAAATATCGAACATCAAACCGTAGAACAAGCCTTAAAGATCTTGATGTTGATCTCGGAATATGAAATGTCAAATGAACCCCAAATGCCAAAAGTCTCGATCTCTGTATTTGTTTTATATGTTTTTTCTAAAAGGGACGAGTCGGGCTACGCATTATGCGCGCTTTTTCTCTCATTTTAGAGATTAAAATATATTTTATAGAATAAATATATAAAAAATAAAAAAAAACAAGTGAAATTTTTGGATTGTCACACATAACTCTACGTGCTTTGTCCGGACATAATAAATTTTCACATTCTGGAGACCAGTATCTTGTAGTNCTACGCATTATGCGCGCTTTTTCTCTCATTTTAGAGATTAAAATATATTTTATAGAATAAATATATAAAAAAATAAAAAAAAGCACGTGACATTTTTGGATTGTCACACATAACTCTACGTGCTTTGACCGGACATAATAAATTTTCACATTCTGGAGACCAGTATCTTGTAGCAAACCATACAGACATAACTCTTCATAGAGTCCCAAATCTCGAAACACAACTCATTTCTAGGGGCTGTATGACAACGAAAGAGATGTAAGTAGGCTTTGATAAATCTTGTAAATTCAAATTTAGTAAATCCAAAAAAGGTTAAATCTCAAAAATAATTTTGCAATGAATTTAATAAATTTTTTTAAAATTTATGAAACTGACAAGTTCTGTTATGATTTAAAAATTTGTTGTGGTTATCAGTAGCAACAAGTCATAATAAGATTTAATAAATAATGTAAATTAAAAATTTTAAACTATTTCAAAATTGNAATTTTTTTAAAATTTATGAAACTGACAAGTTCTGTTATGATTTAAAAATTTGTTGTGGTTATCAGTAGCAATAAGTCATAATAAGATTTAATAAATAATGTAAATTAAAAATTTTAAACTATTTCAAAATTCNCGAAGCTTGCGGTAGATGCTGTTCTGAGGCTTAAGGTATATTATATGTTAGGGAAGTTTACATTCCTAGCGCACAATTCATATGTACTTAAATGTCTCACACCTAAACTTACTTATTTACACACAACATTTTGGTGCTTCAAATTCATTCATGAAATTGACCTTTAAAAATATGGTGACGGNATTTATTGTTGTGTTCTCACTGCTCAGAGAAATCTAAATCTTCTGAGCTTATTATTTATCGAAGCTTTGAAAGTTGTGAGCCTTTGCACAATAAACATAATCAATTTATAATTTTCAAAGTTTGAAGAAATATGCACATGGTGATATGCCTTTTAGCATGTCTAATTTTCTTTTAAATTTAAAACTTGTTTTTGAATGAAATTACTTTAAAGGAAGATATTTTCATGTGTTANTGACTTCTCCCTTATTATCTTCTTCTTCCCCAATCTTAGTTTGGGCATGAGGAGTGATTATTCCTATGTTTAATTCCTCATTTATTGGATTTAAATCAGCAGGAGGAGTGTTTATTATTGCAGTTTCATGTTGGGGACAATGGGTCATGTCGTGCTCTCCAATTATTTTGTCTTCAACAGACCTTATTTGTGCCTCTATGACATTTATTGTTGTGTTCTCACTGCTCAGAGAAATCTAAATCTTCTGAGCTTATTATTTATCGAAGCTTTGAAATTTGTGAGCCTTTGCACAATAAACATAATCAATTTATAATTTTCAAAGTTTAAAGAAATATGCACATGGTGATATGCCTTTTAGCATGTCTAATTTCCTTTACATTTAAAACTTGTTTTTGAATGAAATTACTTTAAAGGAAGATATTTTCATGTGTTTTTTTTGCATATATAATAGATAAGAGATTTGGAGCAAATTGGAACGATAACAGAGCGAAAAGGAGGCGATTAGAGCAATGGAGGAAATAACAAACTGGTTCCTAGGCGCCACCCCATGGCATCACTAATGGGCGCCTAGGTGCCAGACCTGTTCCTGCAAACAAAGAAGATGGCGCCTAGACCCCAGAACTGTCCAGGGACGNAGGAAATAACAAACTGGTTCCTAGGCGCCACCCCATGGCATCACTAATGGGCGCCTAGGTGCCAGACCTGTTTCTGCAAACAGAGAAGATGGCGCCTAGACCCTAGAACTGTCCAGGGACAGTTTCAACACCACTTATGGAGTTATTAGATAGATTTTGATGCTTGGAGAGGGGAATTCAGAGAAGCCTTGGGAACTCTAGGGATATGATATGTAGATTTTCACCTTTTTAGAGAGATTGGTGAGGAGTTTTGAGAGAAATATGTAAGGGAGTCATTACAACATTGTTGAGAGCACTTGGAGATTCTATTTGAGGATTGTTTCATATCTTTTCAGTGGAAAAAAGCTAAGTATTGTGTTACCTATTGTCTTGTACTTGTTGTGAACTCATATGTTGTTAATTCATTTTTGTTAAGATGATGATTTTCATTGTAATCTTCATGCTTTGTGAGTAGATTCATTTACTTTTCTCTTATCATGCATAAGTGAAATGTGTAGGATGTTAGAATGATTATAGAATTGAACTTTCTATCTTAAAGTGATGGTTTTTACTTCACACTTAGTTTATTTATCAATCTCATCAGTTGGTTTGTTAAAATTTGTTGTGAACCCAAAAGATCCGAGAGGGTTATAGCTTCATTCAACTAGTAAAAACCACATTGCACTAGTGGGTGAAGGAAATGTCGTCCATAGAGCATTGCAAATAGATAGAGAAATAGACTTTAGTGGGTGTAAATTGGGGACTTTAGGGTGATATGCTAGAATCCCAATCAATTTGATCTAGTGTTTAATGAATTAAAGCTATGTTAGCAAAATTGAGGGTATAAATTGGAGACTCTAGGGTGACAAGCTAGAGTTATAACCAATGTAATCTAGGGTTTAAGGAATTAATTCTAGATTAACCAAACTTTTTTATGCACTTGGCAGAGAGTAAATAAGAGGAATGTTCCTATTTATCACTAGCTACATTAGCAATTCATGCTATTCAATCTTACGATTTATTGATACAATCACAGGAGAAAAGGTAGCTTTTATATTATGATATTCACCAACCCAATTGATCAATACAGGATTAACTTAGTCATAAAATCTCAACTTAGAAGTTGTTGTTAGGAAAACAAACCTTAATCGACATTCCAAACTAAGACCTTAGTGTAGTTGACTAGTACTTTTCTTATTGGACTCGTTACCTCGTTCTCTGTGAGATTGACAATCCAGACTCAATAGAGTTCTATATTATTGAAATGATATGAATACTTACGTGAGAAACCACAGTGAGTAATAATACCTAATTTTAAAAACTCAACCGATTTGTT
>JXCR01140220.1:0-19621 GCA_002079205.1 Phalaenopsis hybrid cultivar | reverse complement strand
AAATAGTAAAATGAAAAATAATTAAGAATGTAAATGTAAAAGGACATAGGCATTGCGTGTTTACTTCAGTACAACAGTAATGAATCAGTTGCACCAAGTTACATGAGTTACCTCAGTACAACAAATTCAACTTAGTCGTACAAGGGAGATAATCAGAAATTCACATGTATGAGGGAAAAAAATTAAAATCTCATTATATATATATACCCATTTTTTATTTTTAATTAGATTTTAAACAAAACTCAAAATTGCTTTTAATTCATTACAAGCGTGGCTGTACAGGGGAAATAATTAAAAAATCATAGGGAAAATAAAAAAAAAATCATTATATCTTTATATCATTTTTTAAATTTTTATTCAGATTTTAAACAAAATTCGACATTATTTTCATACTTCATCAGAACCGAGTTTTATCGGTTGTACCGAGTTATTTTAGTACAACTAATACAACTTGATTGTAAAAGAAAAATAATCAGGTACGTATGAAGAAAAAAATTAAAAGTTTCATTATATTTATATACCAATTTTTTATTCAAATTTTAAACAAAACTCAACATTACTGTCTTATTTCAATACAACCACACTTTATCAATTGCACTGAGTTACCTGAGTACAATAACTACAGCTTGGTTGTAGATGATAAACAATCTGATAATCGTAGGTATGGGGAATATAAAAAAATAAAAATTCATTTTATTTATATACTCATTATTTTAATTTTATTTTATTTTTAAACAAAAATCAACATTCTTATATTACTTGAGTAGAATCATGCTGCATCACTTGTACTTAGTTCCCTCTATATAACCAGTACAAAATAGTTGTACAATCGAAAAATCAATCATTTTTTGTTCTGATTTTTAATCAATATTTATATTGTTTCATCCCTTCAACACAACTGTATTGTTTCGGTTGTATCAGTACAACTAATACCATATCGTTGTATTTTAGAAACATGTACCGAAAGAAAAAAAAATCTTATGAAAAAAATCTATAAAAAAGAGTGAACAACTATTGTCTCACATTTGCAAACATATCATCAAATTTACTTACAAAATAAAAAAAAAAACTATTGGATCATATACAATAGCCGTAAGTTGTATTTTGATTCCAACAAAATTTAAGTCTCTTCTTCGTCTTTACACCGAAAGACAAACACACATTTGAATCCCTAGAAAAAGGAAGTGTCGACTAAGCAAAAATAAAGAAACTAAACAGGAAAAGGGACAAAATACTGAAGTCTAACCATAATGTAGCTGGGGAATCTTGAATGATAGAAAATATCGAACATCAAACCGTAGAACAAGCCTTAAAGATCTTGATGTTGATCTCGGAATATGAAATGTCGAATGAACCCCAAATGCCAAAAGTCTCGATCTCTGTATTTGTTTTATATGTTTTTTCTAAAAGGGACGAGTCGGGCTACGCATTATGCGCGCTTTTTCTCTCATTTTAGAGATTAAAATATATTTTATAGAATAAATATATAAAAAAATAAAAAAAAGCACGTGACATTTTTGGATTGTCACACATAACTCTACGTGCTTTGACCGGACATAATAAATTTTCACATTCTGGAGACCAGTATCTTGTAGCAAACCATACAGACATAACTCTTCATAGAGTCCCAAATCTCGAAACACAACTCATTTCTAGGGGTTGTATGACAACGAAAGAGATGTAAGTAGGCTTTGATAAATCTTGTAAATTCAAATTTAGTAAATCCAAAAAAGGTTAAATCTCAAAAATAATTTTGCAATGAATTTAATAAATTTTTTTAAAATTTATGAAACTGACAAGTTCTGTTATGATTTAAAAATTTGTTGTGGTTATCAGTAGCAACAAGTCATAATAAGATTTAATAAATAATGTAAATTAAAAATTTTAAACTATTTCAAAATTGAAAAACTAAGTTCTTAAATTCAATTAATATTTTATTTCAAAATATGATAATTAATAATTATATATTTACTATGATAATTAGTTATAAATAAAATTTTTATCAAATTAATTATTAGATAGAAGTTTAACATTTATAAATAAATAATTAATTGGTTATTAATTACACTTATTGATAATTATCTATAATTCTTCTGAATGAATAAATAAACTATATTTATTTTTGATTACTTAAATAAATTTATTTAAGTATAATTAATCTGATAATATTTTAAGTATAATTCCTAGGGTTTTAGGTGGAGCGGAAAGGTTTCGCCGATTTGCTTGTATCTTCTCGCCTGCATTTCTCCATTCTTCTAGATCTTCCCATCCTAAAAATGGCGGTATGCTGCCCTCGCAATTATGTTTTCGTGAGCTTCGATCCATGTTTCCATTACTGTGATCGGATGCTAACAACCGTGTTTTTCAATTGGGAACGTGATGCAGGTGGAGCGTCTGCTTAAAGATGAGGCCACAGAAGAGAAGGGAGAGAGGGCCAGAATGGTATGTTTTCTCCATTTCCACCGCCCAACAAAGTTCTTTGGACTATTGATTTCTTTCTTTTCGCGGAGGTTTCAGGATTTATACTAGTGATACTGTTGTTTTGTTTTAGTAGAAAGCAGAGTAGTCGTTGTGACAAGTTTAAAAACAAAATAATGAAAAATTGCTTTTTGCTTGTTATAACCTCCTTCTATTTCTACCTAAAGACAATGGTATTATTGCGTTTAACTTTTGACGCTTTAAATGATATTTCGATGTTTAGATATTTGCATTTTTGAACTGTGTTCAGCTTGAATGCAAGGGTGATTTTTGTGCCGTGGTTGTTGTTTTTTTTTAATTTTAAATTTACGAATGCGTTTTTTTTTTCCATTTTTTTTAACTCGTAGATAATAATCCAGTAAATGTTGAAGGTAAGAAGGCATCATTGCATACGAATTCATGTCTGGAAATTAGATAATGGACGCTGTGGCCTATATGATAAATTAAACATGTAATGTGATAAATCCGAATATTTTTTTTTTGGGGCATTTACATACACACCACTCAATGTATTTAGGTATCTAACACCTAAACTTTGCTTTTTTAGATTTATACTAACGAAATCTTTCATATCACATAAAAAATACCACCATTTTAAAAAGTGAAATACAGCTTTTCATGCATATGCAAGGCATGTAAAAATTGAAATTTAGCTGTTAGATATGTAAACACATAGGAATTGAGAGGTATGTACATATATCTTCCTTTTTTTTTTGTTTTGCATCTGCAATTTCTATGAGCTGTGACTTTGAGGAATCTGCAAAACTAGATTTTATTGTCTTGGAAACAACAAATTCTTATTCTGAGTTTAAGATACTTGATGACTCCAGAAATATTGAGATGGTCTTTGATAGAGGTTTTAATTTTTTAAGAACTCACTTCTTATGCTTATGGTTTGTGATAAAGGTTTAAACTTTTTGAGAATCGAGTTTTTTTCTTAATGCTTTTTTTACTAAGCTTCAACAATCAGACATTAATTTTATAATTTCTGCTTCAGCATTTGATTGGCGAAAATTTGTTGTTTTGGTGGTCACAAACAATTCATTTTATTTGTTTTTAGGCATCATTTGTTGGTGCCATGGCCATTGCTGATTTAGTGAAGACCACTTTAGGGCCAAAGGGAATGGTAAGCATATGGCTTTTGCTGTTTATTTTTGGCATTATTGTTTGTGGTATAAAAAATTAACCTGATACATCAACCCAAGTCGAAAAATCCAGGTTTGANGCATATGGCTTTTGCTGTTTATTTTTGGCATTATTGTTAGTGGTATAAAAAATTAACCTGATACATCAACCCAAGTCGAAAAATCCAGTTTGGATTGTCTCGATTAATTTTTAGGTCGGGTTTGAGTTCAAAATCCCAACACATTTATTTCTTTAGTGCCGGGCTTAGGTTGATCCACCAACCCAAAATTGAGTCAACTCAGACTACCAACCTGAATTTGACCCAGNGGTTTGAATTGTCTCGATTAATTTTTAGGTCGGGTTTGAGTTCAAAATCCCAACACATTTATTTCTTTAGTGTCGGGCTCAGGTTGATCCACCAACCCAAAATTGAGTCAACTCAGACTACCAACCTGAATTTGACCCATATAATTATTATGCATATATTAAATGGGTCATGCGAGTTGAGTTCGTGTTTAATTTTATGACCTATTTAATATCCGGGTTGGGTTTGGGTCAAACAGGTCAGGTTAATTTCAGTCCAAACCCGAACCCACCGTGAACCCAATTTGACACTCATAATTATTGTCAACAATCAAATTTTGTTTNCAAACCCGAACCCACCGTGAACCCAATTTGACACTCATAATTATTGTCAACAATCAAATTTTGTTTTTTTTTTTGTCGCATGCCATTTTCAGGACAAGATTTTGCAATCAACTGGCAGGGGCCGGAGCGTTACCGTCACTAATGATGGAGCCACTATCTTGAAATCACTCCACATTGATAATCCTGCTGCTAAGGTTCTCGTTGGTATCCTTTTGTCTGTACTTTGGTCTCCCAGTGACCATTTTACTTCTTGTTAGTCAAATATTCCCTTTTCTATTTATGATTTGATTCAGTTATTTTTGTTATTCTAGAGGATTTACATAAATACCTCTCAATTCTTATGTATTTACATATTTATCACCTAAACTTCAATTTTTACATACATCCCACCTTACCTATGCATGAAAAGTTATATGTCACTTTTTAAAAGTTAAAATGGTGGTATTTTTTATTTTATATGAAAGATTTGATGGTATAAATATAAAAAGCAAAGTTCAGACATTAGATATGCAAATACTTAGGAATTGGGTGATATGTATGCAAATGTCCCAATTATTATTTATTGTATATGCTGGTACTGTATTAATTATGCAAGATTACCTGAGATCTCTTTCTTTTCTTAATTTTCTTCCTAAAGCCTCCTTTTTTCATAAAGCAATGTGGTTTTAAACAAATTGGGTACAATGGAAAGGGTATGATATTGTTCCTTAATTTAATAAAAAAGATATATCTAAAGTTCAAGATGATGAGGTTGGCGATGGAACAACTTCTGTTGTTGTTTTGGCTGGGGAGCTTCTTAGGGAGGCTGAGAAATTGACGAATGCAAAGGTCCATCCAATGACTATAATTGCAGGTTTGTTTGCTCTTAAAACACAAATTCGTAATTTTTAAAGTAAGTGTAATGTTGGATTTTATATTGCTTCTAACTTGGATGCTTATTATGTCATGCTTGTGGAGCATATACTTCCACTTATTGCTGCTTTAGTCAATTTTATGTTGGAAGATTTACATACCACAAAAGTCATATGTACTTACATATATAACACCTGAACTTCAATTTTTACATACATGCCATCTCACCTATGCATGAAAGGAGCATTTTACTTTTAAAAGTTAAAATGGTGGTATTTTTGATGTGATATGAAAGATTTGGGTGGTATAAATGTAAAAATTAAAATTTAAGTGTTAGATATTTAAATACATAGGTATTGGGTGGTATGTATGTTAATGCCCCTTTTATATTGCATATCTCTTCTATTCTGTTCTATTTTATTCATCATTTATTTTCTGCTTTTTTGTTACTTTATATTTTTAGGTTGAATGTCTGTTCTACATGTGAGATCAGTGTTAAAAAGCACCTTCAAATTTTAGGGCATTTATATACATGGCACACAATTCTTATGTATTTACATATCTCACACCTAAAGTTTCATATTTCACACATAGCACTCAAATCTTTAATATCACATAAAAATGGCATTGTTGTCACTTTTTAGAAGTGAAATGCAGCTTTTCATGCATAGGTCTAGAACGCCAAAGTTCTATGTTTATAAATATGAAAGTTTAGGCATGAGATCTGTAAATACATAAGAATTATGTGCTACCTATGTAAAATTTCCTTTTTTTTGGGTGTTGTCAGTTCACCATTGGTTGTTGGGATGCCTTTAAACATAAGTTTTAATTTTTTTTTTAATTTTAAAACAGTTAGTAAAATCTATATGAGTGTGAACTGATTTAATAGTTAAAGTTGATTTTTGCTCAAACAGGTTATAGAATGGCGGCTGAGTGTGCGCGGAATGCATTGTTGCAGAAGGTTTTGGACAACAAAGATGATCCAGGTATTTCAGTATATTTCACTGTGGCTGCCTTCTCTAATTATCAATGATTATAGTATCTCATTGGTTGCTTAAGATTTAACAAGAATTTAACCACCTAACAATTTTTGTAAAGAGCTTTTAAAAGTTTATGTTTTGGGCTTTTCCCTACATACCACCTTCCTAGGTATTTACATGTCTAGCACTTATACTTAACTTTTTACTTTTATACCACCCAAAATTTTCATATCACATCAAAAATAGCTCTATTTTAACTATTAAAAGGTGAAATGCACCTTTTTATGCATGTTTAAGTTGGCATATATGTAAAAATTGAAGTTTCGGTTTTAGATAAGAATTGAGTGGTATGTATGTAAATCTTCATTTATTTTTTTGCTTGTTCACTTTTATTAAACATTTTAAGCAATGTATTGAAATTTTGATAATTACATTGTATATTTAGTTTCATTTTTTTTTATCTTGGTATTTCTTGCTTGAGTTTGATGAAGCTGTGTGATATTTTACTGCAGAGAAGTTCAAGACAGATTTGATGAACATTGCAATGACAACTTTGAGTTCCAAAATACTTTCTCAGGACAAGGAGCATTTTGCGAAGCTTGCGGTAGATGCTGTTCTGAGGCTTAAGGTATATTATATGTTAGGGAAGTTTACATTCCTAGCGCGCAATTCATATGTACTTAAATGTCTCACACCTAAACTTACTTATTTACACACACAACATTTTGGTGCTTCAAATTCATTCATGAAATTGACCTTTAAAAATATGGTGATGATGCTGTTTTTTATGTATGTGTGTAAATATGAAAGTTTAGGTGTGAGATATGTAATCGCATAAGAATTGTGTGCTACGTATGCAAATGCGTGTACTTGTCATTGTTAACTTTATGCAATATCTATCTTCTTTTTTGACCTTTTTCTTTGGTAATGATGAAAGAATTTATATTTTATAGAGAAATATGTGATGTGTTTATGTCAAACAAAGCATATGCTGTGATTTACTATTTAGCTTGTATTAGAGCGAGACAAATCAAAAATTGAAAGTTTGGAAATTTTTTTTTGGAGTTTTATTTAAAGGAAAATTTACATACATACAACTCAATTCCTATTTTTTTACATATTTAACGCCTAAACTTCAATTTTTATATAAATGCCACCTTAGCGATGCATGAAATGCTGTATTTCATTTTTCAAAAGTTAAAATGGTGGTATTTTGACGTGATATAAACTCGTTAGGTGGTTTAAATTTAAAAAATATGTAGGTACATAGGAATTGGGTTGTACGTATGTAAATGCCCCTCTATTTTTTTTCATACTTTTAGTTGATAAAATATANCGAAGCTTGCGGTAGATGCTGTTCTGAGGCTTAAGGTATATTATATGTTAGGGAAGTTTACATTCCTAGCGCGCAATTCATATGTACTTAAATGTCTCACACCTAAACTTACTTATTTACACACACAACATTTTGGTGCTTCAAATTCATTCATGAAATTGACCTTTAAAAATATGGTGATGATGCTGTTTTTTATGTATGTGTGTAAATATGAAAGTTTAGGTGTGAGATATGTAATCGCATAAGAATTGTGTGCTACGTATGCAAATGCGTGTACTTGTCATTGTTAACTTTATGCAATATCTATCTTCTTTTTTGACCTTTTTCTTTGGTAATGATGAAAGAATTTATATTTTATAGAGAAATATGTGATGTGTTTATGTCAAACAAAGCATATGCTGTGATTTACAATTTAGCTTGTATTAGAGCGAGACGAATCAAAAATTGAAAGTTTGGAAATTTTTACTTGGAGTTTTATTTAAAGGAAAATTTACATACATACAACTCAATTCCTATTTTTTTACATATTTAACGCCTAAACTTCAATTTTTATATAAATGCCACCTTAGCGATGCATGAAATGCTGTATTTCATTTTTCAAAAGTTAAAATGGTGGTATTTTGATGTGATATAAACTGGTTAGGTGGTTTAAATTTAAAAATATGTAGGTACATAGGAATTGGGTTGTATGTATGTAAATGCCCCTCTATTTTTTTTCATACTTTTAGTTGATAAAATATGGGAAAGATTCTTCTACATTTGCTTATGAAAGAAGCATCATTTGAATTGAGTCTATTTCTATTTCAAAGCGTGCTGCAGGTGTTATTCCTCGCATACATCGTCTTTTATTCATTTCTTCTTAAATCGCTGTAATTTGACCTTTTACAATGGGTTTCGGGGAGAGTTGTTGCTTTTTTTGATGGGATAATCATTTGAATTCATGATTGTTTCACTCAAAATAGGTCAATTGATATTGACTTCGATTACNGGAAAGATTCTTCTACATTTGCTTATGAAAGAAGCATCATTTGAATTGAGTCTATTTCTATTTCAAAGCGTGTTGCAGGTGTTATTCCTCGCATACATCGTCTTTTATTCATTTCTTCTTAAATCACTGTAATTTGACCATTTACAATGGGTTTCGGGGAGAGTTGTCACTTTTTTTGATGGGATAACCATTTAAATTCATGATTGTTTCACTCAAAATAGGTCAATTGATATTGACTTCGATTATGAGGGCTTAATTTTTATGAGTCCAATATGCTAGGTGTAAATGAGTCAAGCTTGAGCCACCCCAGTGATTGTTTGTGCTTGACTCATTTGATTATTTATTTATTTTTTTGTTTAAAATGAGTCATTAGAATTAGATGGGGGTACCTAAAAGACAAATCAATTTTTTTTATGAGTAAAATTCAATATTTTAAAATTTGGGATGTTCATGAAGAAGCAAATTTTATATGGGATAAAGTAACAAACACTATTAAACAAGTCACAAAAATTGTACTTGGAGAATCAAAAGAAAAAGTTTCTATAAATAAAAATAGTTGGTGGTGGAATAGTAATGTGCAAGAAAAGATAAAATATAAGATGTTATGTTATAAAAATTAACTTAAACGTAAAAACTTAGAGAACTGGGAAAAATATTAAACGACCTGTAGAAAGTTTAAGAGAACAATNAAAAATAGTTGGTGGTGGAATAATAATGTGCAAGAAAAGATAAAATATAAGATGTTATGTTATAAAAATTGACTTAAACGTAAAAACTTAGAGAACTGGGAAAAATATTAAACGACCTGTAGAAAATCTAAGAGAACAAGCCGTGACGCTAAAAATTCTCCTTTTACTGATCGTTATAATAGATTAGATGCTAAGGAGGGTGAAAATTACATGTATAAACTTGTCAAACAAAGAGAAAAGAAAAGTAAAGATTTAACTCAAGTAAATTGTATTAAATATGAAAATTAAAAAGTGCTTTTCTTAGAAAAAAAAATCAAAATAGGCGGTTGAGTTATTTTGATAAATTTTTTAATGAAGTTTCACAAAATATGATTGACTTTAGCGATCTTAATATTGTTAATAATAATAAAATGTTTCATTTTTATTGTCGTATTAGTAAAAAAGAAGTTGAGGAGGCTTTANAAAATTAAAGATTTAACTCAAGTAAATTGTATTAAATATGAAAATTAAAAAGTGCTTTTCTTAGAAAAAAAATCAAAATAGGCGGTTGAGTTATTTTGATAAATTTTTTAATGAAGTTTCACAAAATACGATTGACTTTAGCGATCTTAATATTGTTAATAATAATAAAATGTTTCATTTTTATTGTCGTATTAGTAAAAAAGAAGTTGAGGAGGCTTTAAAAAAACAAAGGGTGGAAAGTCTGTAGGAGTTGATGATATCCCAATTGAAGTGTGTAAATATTTAGGAGATCTGAGAGTTTCTTGGCTTACTAAACTCTTTAATATTATTTTAAAACTAAAAGATGCATGAGGAGTAGAGTAAGAGCTTTTTGGTCTTCCATTTTTAAGATAAATGGGATGCACAAGAGTGTGCAAATTATAGAGGAATTAAATTGATGTGTCGTACTTTAAAATTATTGGTGAGGGTAATTGAACATAGGTTAAGTCGTATTATAAAGATTTCTCATAATTAATTTGGATTTATGCCGGGCAGTTTTATTATGGAAGCTATACATTTATTGAGATGTTTGATGGAGAAGTTCAGAGATAATAAGGAGGATCTACATATGATTTTTATTGATTTTAAAAAAATCTTATGACAAGGTTCCAAGAGATATCCTTTGGAGAGTTTTTGAAATGGAAGGTGTTGATTTGCCTTATATTCGACTCATTAAAGATATGTATACAAGAGCTATTACTTGTGTTCGAACAGGAGGTGGATTGACCAAATATTTTTCTATTTCTGTTGATCTACATCAGGGATTGGCTGTAAGCCCATATCTTTTTGCTTTAGACATAAATGGTTTTACTGGACACTTACAGGAGGATGTACTTGGTGTATGCTTTTTGCCGATGATATAGTTCTCTTGGATAAGACGAGAGAAAAAGGTCAGGAAAAACTTGAATTATGGAGGTCTACCTTGGAGTCTAATGGCCTTCTTTTGAGTAGAACTAAAACTGAAAACATGGACTGTAATGTCAGTAGTAGTCGCTCTAGTGACAGAATTGTAACTATTGGTGATCAAATTATCAAAAGCTGTGAACATTTTAGGTGATATTGATGGGGATGTTATTAGCAGAATTAAAATTGGTTGGTTGAAGTGGAGGAATGCTTTGGATTTATTGTGTGATATAAAAGTACCGCTTGGACTGAAAGGAAAATTTTATAAGATGGTAGTGAGACCTGCAATGCTCTATGGTGCTGAATGTTGGCCTTTAAATGAGTAGCATACAACTAAGTTAAGTGTTACCGAGATGAGAATGATTAGGTGGATGAGCGGATTTACACTTTGAGACAAATTGCAAAATGAATATATCCATGATAGGGTTGGTGTAGCTTCAGTGATGGACAAAGTTAGAGAGAGTCGTCTTAGATGGTTTGGTCACATTAAACGTCGATCATCTGATGATCCAATTAGAGGAGTAGATGTTTTAGATTCAATATATGTTAAAAAAGACAGAGATAGACCTAGGAAGTCTTGGGCATATTGTATAAAAAATGAGTTTAATTGATTAAAATTTAAAGAAAATGACACTAAATAAGATGCAATAGATAAAAATAATTCATGTAGCTGACCCCACTTAGTGGGATAAAGGTTTTTTTGTCGTTGTTATTTAAAATGAGTTCATATTTGAAATGACTCGAGAATCATATGTTCATATTCGACTCGATTTGAAGTCGTTTGTTCATTTCGTCTTATGTTCGGCCCAAGTTTAGCTCGAATGTTCAAAAAATATAATAAAATTAAAATTTTTTAAATACAATATAAAAAATCATTATAAAAAAATTATAATAAATATTATCTATTTAATTATTAAATCAATTCTTGCTAAGTTGAGTCAACCGTAATTGAAAAAAAGATTGTTTTTGTTTGACTTGTTTATAAATCAGGCTAAAAGAAAATATTTGTCTTTGGGGGGCCCTTTCACTCTGCTTTTCTTAAACATCCACGTTGTTGGCTGCTATTTTGGTGTACTGGAGCTAGGTGAAATAGCTATGGTTTAGATCTAGGTGGTAAAATGTGACCTATTTAATCATCAATAACTAGTTTTTGGTGTTTAACAATCTCATCCCTAAACAATAACCACCCGCTGCTTTTGTAAAATTGTGCAATTTAAGGCATGGCTCCATCCGAGACTCTCAAAGAAAGCTCTGAGGTGTAGCCTTGTATTTTTTTTTTATTGTATAGTTTTTGTAAGATTGGATACTTTCCTTGAGTTGGTGAATTTTAAAATTCTAAACAAAAAATTAATTCATGAACACAACGTTACGGAGCATAGCCTTCTCTTTTCCTCACATCAAAAGAGAACAATTTCTATTAGTTCTTTTTGGATTTGGTGGTTACATGGATATATTTAACTTTATTTTTAATTGCCCTTCTACCCACATTTTAATTTCTTACAATTTCACCAAATTATGATGGAAAGATAATAGTAGATGTTATCATTATAAACGAAAAAGGAAGATTTACGTACATACCATTAAATCTTATGTATTTACATAATTAACACCTAAACTTCAATCTTTACATTCATATCCAGCTTACCCATGCGTGAAATGGTGTATTTAATTTTGTAAAGGTTAAATAGTGGTATTTTTATGTTATGTTAAGATTTGGGTGGTATAAATGTAAATGGTAAATTCGATCAACCATCGCGATGGTATAACCTCCTTAAACCCTTCACGTATTTTCTTCTTAGCTGACCCTAGGAATAGTTTAGGATAGGCGTTGTGGGTTCCGGTCGCCCACACGGGGTGAGCGTGGTCGGCAGACGCTAGTCGGCATAGCCACACTCCCTTGGATTGGCCATTGATTTCCTAGAGGAAGTCTTAGGTTAGGAATCCTGTGCATGGCCAAAGCCCTTGCCGAGTCGAGCAATTTTCTGTGCGAATCTTAGACCTAAATCCTAGTGGGTTGGAATCCCAAATTCCCCTTGCTTTGGCTTTCCCTAACATTTTTTGGAGGGGTTGGGATGTTTGGATTTTGCAATGTGAGAAAAGCTTTGTAGCTAGCTCAACTTGCAAAATCTTGAGTTGTGAAATGGAAAAAGATTTGTAGCTAGCCCATTTCACAACATCGTAGAGTGTTTTCTCTTTTTGGAGATCCGGAGGTGAAACTCCCTGCACACCTCGCCAAAACAGGAGGTGGCTATGCCGCAAATCCAAAAGTTGAACCCTAGGTGCCTATGTGAGATTGTTAGCATGAGTGTTGCTCACTATTGTTTGTGATCATTTGCACCGTAACATGTTGCATTTCATGCATCTCACTTTTTGTCGTGACAGGCCGTTTCGGCCCGGTCAACATCATTATTGCCTCGATTGATCACTCCGACGCGATCAACATCACAATTTGCCTCGAACGAACGTCCTGGCCCCGTTGTCATCACTTTTGCCGTGACTGGTCACTCCGACCCAGTCGACATCACTATTNTGTGACAGGCCGTTTCGGCCCGGTCAACATCATTATTGCCTCGATTGATCACTCCGACGCGATCAACATCACTTTTGCCTCGAACGAACGTCCTGGCCCCGTTGTCATCACTTTTGCCGCGACTGGTCACTCCGACCCAGTCGACATCACTAGTCTCAACTGGCTACCCCGACCCGATTGGTATCACTTTTGCCTTAACCTGCAGCCCCGACCCAGTCAACATCACTATTGCCTCGATTGGTCTCTCTGGCCCCATCGAGATCATTTTTGCCTCAACCAACCGACCGACTACTTTGGTCCCACCGATTGCCCCGGTCCGATCGACCGACCACTTTTGTCCTACCAGTCGCCCAAGCCCGATCAACCGATCACCTTGGTTTGATCGTTGCCCCGACTCGATCAGAGGATCACTTGGTATCATCGGCCGCTCCGACCCGATCAGTCGATCACTTAGGTTCAACCGATCGCTCTGGCTCGTTCGATCTATCACTTGCATAATATATGTTTCGCATGTGCATTAGTGTCTGATTACTTGCTTGCATGGTGCACTATATCTTGTATGTGCTTGTCATTTGTAAGTGTGTTTGGTCGTTATTGGGGAATGGTGTCTTGCATGACATCTTGCATAGTCATCATCACATGTTTGAGTTGTAATTTGAGTGTCTATTCATACGCTCTCCCCACTTATATGATTTTCCTTAGTGAGGATTATCACCCCTTTCGGGTCACTGCCACTACTATACACCCATTCTTTCAGGTGGCTGCGTTCACGGCACGGCTCTTTCTTTTCATTGCCTCCACGACACACCCATCCTTTGGGCCGTTGCCTCCACGACACGCTCATCCTCTGGTCACTGCCTCCACTGTACACCCATCCGTCGGGCTGCTGCCTCCACGATACGCCCACCCCTTCGGGCCACTGCCTCCATGACACACTTATCTTTCTGGTCGCTGCCTTCACGACATGCCTGCTCTTTCGTGTCACTGCCTCCACGGCATATCCATATGTCGTGTCACTGCATCCACGACACACAATATTCGTATACTTAGTGAAGGAGAGGAGCAATATCCATTATTGCCCTCTTTCGACGACGCTTACCGCATCCATGATGATTTGAGTGATTCTTCAAATGATACAGGCGAAACATCTCTTTCTCAGGCTTCTTCCATAGAGCCTTCTTCTATTGAGTGTCCTGTTGGGAGCGAACCTATTGGGTCCCCTAACTTTATATGCAATTTTATAATTCATGGATGGGTCATCTGTTTATAATACATTTATGATGGCACTTGAGGATGAGAAGTACTTCAAATTTCATAGTCCTATTTAAATATATTTTTTTGATATTATGTCTTTTGCTCTCAAGAATGTTGGTGCTAAAAACTAGGAGCAAGACTAAGATCTTTACAAAAACTTATTCACAACTAGGTTTAATGTTATATCAAGTAAGGAAAAGAAAAAAAAATTATTTGATTTGAGAATTATATTTGTACAGATAGGTCACTATAGTCTCAAAATAAACCCACTGAACTATTCCTTTAGGATGACTATAGAAAATTTCTTTCGATTTTGGTGAGGCACCATTGCATGGAAATGGATCTTTATAAGATCAAAGCCATTCTGAGTTCCACCTTCTAAAAACTTAACTCAATTAAGCTCCGTTTAAGTAATTTTAGTTTATCTTAAATGCTTTATTTCTAATCTCTCTAGTTGGTGTCACCCATTTACTATTTTTATAAAGATGGATGCTAAGCTCCATTGGGAGTGCTCCAATCCTGTATATAACTTTAATACTTTTGTGTTATGACACTAGGTGGATCTCTTGGAGCTCTATTAACTAAACTAATGAACATGAAAATTAGAATTCACTTTATTATTCAAGTCATCATCTTATTCTTATGGATTTTAAGTATCCTCTAATTAAGAAATATTATTTGTCCTTGTTTTTTGCTGCTCAGAAATTAAGGAGCATATACTTTCTCATAAGGTCAACGTAATTTCAAGGTTTAATACTTTACAATTTATGATAACTTGGCCAGATCCATTTGGAATGTAAGTGTGATCGTTGATGCTACAATTTTAATTCGATATAACCTTCTTCTCCTTACGTGCTGTAAGAAATAAAGAATTGGCTGATTTTCTAGTAGCACACCAGTTTTTTGTTGCTTCACTGTTGAATGATGACCTTTTTCAATGAACATATCATGAGTTTAAATAAAAAAAAAGTAACTATTATTGGGAGATGTATTTTTTATGTCGAGGCATCTTCAGAAAAAGGTGACAAATAGTAATATACTATCCTAGGAAAAGTAGGAATTAGTCTTATATTCATAACTTCTTATCAATGGATGATGCATTTGTCTTACAATTTATCAAAGCTTTTCTCAAATATTAAAGTAGAACATGATGCTCCGATTAATGGCTTACGGTTAACTATCTTGATGAACAATAAGAAGAGGTTTTTGGAAGATTCCTAATTGATAATCAATCAAGTTGTTGGAATCTATTTAGTTCTCATACTGAAGCTCCACCAATGCTATTAGTACACAATGAAGCCACTTGAGCAAATTTCTAATATGAAATTATTCTATGTATATGATAGATGCTTTAGCAAAGCCCACTGTAATGTGCCTTTACTGAGAAGGAATCCATTACTCTAGAATTACAGAATCACCATGTTTTGTCACACAGAGATAAGGAATACCTTCATAAGTCTTCGAATGAGGAGAATGTTAGCCTAGCCATAATAGTAGAAATGATTTGATTGGAGACAACTTTTCATTAAATATTTGCAAAAGGGCAAACTTCCTCAAGAGAAGATCATGATCATATGCTTTGATTGATGGTACCTTGTACCATCTATCATTCAAAGTAGAGAAGATCATTGTCAAATTGCACAATGGTCTATGTGGAGCTCACCAATTTGTTCCTCAGATGAAAGACAGGATTATGTGGCTCAAGTACTATTGCCTATAATGATCTTAAGTTGCAAGAATGCCACACAAAAGTGCCCGGATAGGAATTGGGTGGTATGCATGAATGTAAATGCCCAAAAAATTATGTATGTAGTGTTTCTGCCTTGCCTGCTCCTGGTGCCTATAGATACAGTACAAGCTTTGCATTTTAGTACTTTGATGAACTTCAATTACTTTGTTTGCATTGCACATAAGATAATTATCTTGCATATTTACCAGGGTAGTACAAACCTGGAGGCTATCCAAATCATCAAGAAGGCTGGAGGATCCTTGGTAGATTCATTTTTGGATGAAGGGTAAAAAATCAAGCTTTCCTCCATTGTGGCATGTAATATATTGTAGCTTTAGATCTTGTGTGAAACTACATATATTCTGCCGAATCTTGCTTAAATAATGTTTCTTTATGGAAGATTTACATGTATACCTTTTAATTCCTGCGTGTTTACATATCTAACACCTGAACTTCAATCTTTACATATATGCCACTTTTCCTATGCATGTGGAGATGTATTTCACTTTTTAAAAGATAAAATAGTGGGATTTTTAATGGGATAAGAAAGATTTTGGTGGTATAAATGTAAAAAAGTAAAGTTTAGGTGTTAGATATGTAAAAAAATAGGAATTGGATGGTGTGTATGTAAATACCCCTTCTTTTATTTGTGTAAGTTGGTACATATGTAACACCTAAGCTTTCATATTTACATATATAACATTCAAATCTTTAATATTACATAAAAAGATATGACTTATTTTTTAAAAGTGAAAGATACATTTTCGTGCACTGGTTTATGCCACCGAAAATGTAAATATGAAAGTTTAGGTGTTAGATATGTAAATACATAAGAATTGTGTGGTATGCATGCTGATTTCCCAATTTTATTTTACATATAATACTGCCATCTGTCCATTTATGATGTTTTAAGCACAAGTTTCTTTGTCATATACATCACAAATTGAGTAAAATTAATGCAGTGAAATGAATTAAGTGTTTTTTTTACAAAAGTGGCTATTGTGTGGTATGTATGCTTGTTTATGTCCTTTTTACACTTTCCAAATACACCATATAAAAGAGCCTCTGCATTCTTATGGCTATATCTCTATAGTATATTGTTCTTTGGATCTCCAGGCCATTATTATGGCAGTCATATGGACACAAGGCGACATCATGCTAAGTATTTATTTATTTGGTTTGTATAATCGAAGATTGACTTACATACCACTCAATTCTTATGTATTTACATATCTAACACCTAAAATTCAATTTTTACAGACATTCCACCTTACCTATGCATGATCAGGTGTATTTCACCTTTTTAAAGTTAAAATGCTAGTATTTTTGATGTGATATGAAAGATTTGGGTGGTATAATTTTAAAAAGTGAAGTTTGGGTGTTAGATCTATAAATACGAACTAAGGAGCCAAGTCATGGTTGGCTTGAGCTTGGCTTGTTAGCTCACAGAGCTCAACTCACGAGCAACTTATCGAGCCAAGCCTGTGTTGGCTCACGACTCGGCTCGACTCAGTTACACCCCTCCTTCCTACATTGTCTTTTGACCAGGTGGTTTAACCTTTTGCTTCACTGCCTTTCTGGTCTGATTCATTCATCTGCAGATATGGGCCTCATTTTTATAATGCTTTTGTAGCTGTTTTCACTTTTTGATTTCCGGACGCATCTTAATTTTGATTTCTGCTGGATCCATTGTAAAAAATTTG
The DNA here is from genome assembly GCA_002079205.1 of Phalaenopsis hybrid cultivar. Classification (NCBI taxonomy): domain Eukaryota; kingdom Viridiplantae; phylum Streptophyta; class Magnoliopsida; order Asparagales; family Orchidaceae; genus Phalaenopsis; species Phalaenopsis hybrid cultivar. Next base: position 1,905 of record JXCR01140220.1, on the reverse strand, counting down.
GGGCATTTACATAGATGCAACACAATTCTTATGTATTTGCAAATTTTCTTAAAGGGAAGTACACCTTTTTTGGCATTGATAAGGTGGTTTGAATGTAAAAAAATTAAGCTTAGGTTCATTTTTTCTTTTATAACCCTCAAAATTTTTATATCACATTAAAAATATCACTTCATTGACTTTCAAAAAGTGAAATACAACTTTTCAGTTATAGATAAGGCGGCATATTCTTGTGCTGTTTTTAAATTTTTTAAATTTTTTTTCAGTTTTTCACAATCTAATCTTTTTTATGGTCATCAAATTACTTGTTTTATAGATACATTGATCTATTACTGTATCATCTATAGGTTCATTCTTGACAAAAAGATTGGCATTGGCCAACCAAAACGGATTGAGAACGCTAAAATATTAGTGGCAAACACTGCTATGGACACCGATAAAGTGAAAATTTATGGTGCTCGAGTTCGAGTTGACTCGATGGCTAAGGTCGCCGAGATAGAGGGCGCTGAAAAACAAAAAATGAGGGAAAAGGTTCAAAAGATTATTGCTCATGGAATCAACTGTTTCATTAACCGACAGTTAATCTACAACTTTCCCGAAGAGCTTTTTGCCGATGCGGGTATACTCGCAATCGAACATGCCGACTTCGAAGGGATCGAACGTCTCGCTCTTGTGACAGGTGGCGAAATCACTTCTACTTTCGATAATCCTGAGGCTGTGAAGCTCGGTCATTGCAAGCTTATCGAAGAAATAATGATTGGCGAAGATAAGTTGATTCACTTTTCTGGTGTTGAGTTGGGCCAGGCGTGTACGATAGTATTACGAGGGGCGAGGTATGCACCAATTTTTATCAATTTCATAAATTCTTTTTGGAAGATTTACATACATACTACTTAATTCCTATGTATTTACATATCTAAAGCCTAAACTTCAATTTTTACATATATGCCTTCTTATCCATGCATGAAAAGGTATATTTTACATTTTAAAGTAATTGAGCAAGTTTGAATAAAATTTTAGAAACTCTTATGTTTGTGAAAATCCTCCTTTGTTGTTCAATAAGATGCTCGCTAAGAACTCTATAAAATAATTATTTAATTACTTATTTGATGATTTATTTTAAGTTATATTATCATTTTCTTATGTTGTATGCACTTTGAAAATTGCATATATTATTTGTGACATAAATGAAATGTAATAATCTAACAACTAATGTATAAGCTACTTGTTTTTTTTTAATATCTAGGCCCATCAAATAACATAAATAATACTCATTTTTAATTAATATTCATATGTTCATTTATGGCTAGCGACAAGCAGGTATTTGAATTGGTTTTAACAAAATAGTACTCAATTCATTTACAGCCGTATCTATAAAGTTAAATGATAGGATTTTATGAATTCTGTTCGCTTGTTTATGTATGATATCATATTGTCATTGAAGATTAAAATTTATATTACCCCATTTATGACAGAATATATCACCCTACCATTGCTTCAAAGCTGCTTATTTATAAATGTTACAACCCACTTTCTATGTACTAACATACTCAACTTTGTTTTTTTACATTTATACCACCCAAACTCTCATATCACATCTGAAAATACAACTATTCGGACTTTTAAAAAGCATGTATAGATAAGGTGGCATGTATATTTAAAATTTGAAGTTTAATTGTTAGATATGTATATACGNTTGGTCTCTCTGGCCCCATCGAGATCATTTTTGCCTCAACCAGCCGACCGACTACTTTGGTCCCACCGATTGCCCCGGCCCGATCGACCGACCACTTTTGTCCTACCAGTCGCCCATGCCCGATCAATCGATCACCTTGGTTTGATCGTAGCCCCGACTCGATCAGAGGATCACTTGGTATCATCGGCCGCTCCGACCCGATCAGTCGATCA
>JXCR01140218.1:0-10034 GCA_002079205.1 Phalaenopsis hybrid cultivar | reverse complement strand
TTGTTCCATGACCCTTCTAAATTAGGGTTGCTTTGCAGTGATCGTCTATCTGTAGAATATGTTATCGTCACTATAGGTTGATCATTCATCTCTAGCTAAGTCAGGTATATGCGAAGAGCTATTTTTAGCCGGATTTCTTGAAACTTGGTTATCCACTTGTGTACTTTCCAGCACCTTGCTGCGACCCACCTTTTGCAGGGAGATCGTCTTTCCCCGACTTCTGTAGTGTTTGCACAGATACATAAAGTTATGCGACTCATTTTAGAATTTAGCTCTCTGGTGCTTCGAGACATCACATTGCCTTGGCAATACTTATTTGGATGGATCCACCTCCACATTCTTGGAGCTTTCTCCTGTATGGAGTGCCCTTCCTATTTTCTGGATTAGTGATTTCCTACAATTCTCCAGCTATCGCAAGCGGCTTCCTCACTAGAACGAGAGTGTGTGCGTTTGTTCTTTTTCAAATCTCACTTGGTTACAGACAAATTTTTCCTTATTCCTCAGTCTAATATTGACATCAATCCAGGCTGCTTTCTTGAGACTGATATTATTGATAGTGTTGACCATAATGATAAATACACTTTACTCTCCCAACTGCGGTTATTGGCAGTTGCAGAATATTTTATTAGCTTATGACTTGAATGACAATATTACAGGTTTAGCGATTCAGTTAGCTCGCCAATTTATACAATCTCAAGCTACAACATATGACAAATGACCTTTTATACATGGAGTTGTTTGCGCTAATTTGATGGACTTAGTACCTGTAACTACCAGATTTTATGTTGATGTTATGGAGTGGGTTCATTTGCTTATACTTGGCATTTGATCGAGATTTTGTATAGCTGCACTAGGTAGCCTCACAGGAGTGAGTTATATTTGGCTGACCTGGGTGAGACTATCTTTTGCCGCTTTCATAGAGCACGAAGCTCGAAAATACGAGCGTAAAGTGAGGTCATTAGGAATACCCGAGGTCAAAAGCAAAATACCAGACCCTACTGAGATTATGATCTATCCTCAAACTCTACATGCCCATCTCGTATGATAGGTTATATTTTTTGTTTATTGTATATTGGGATTTGTAGTCTTTTATCATTTTATTAATAAAAGTTCCCCCTTATACTTTTTCTCTTTTTTGTAATTGAAGTTTTGTCTCATATTTACTTTTAAAAAATGCATGTTGGCGACCGTGCTCTCAAGCTTGTTATAAGTCGATGACAAAAAAATTTGTTGGGATATTTAACTTGACTTTTGCCATTCACTTTATGCTTTGCTTGGTCTTGATGAAGGGATTGACTTGGATTCCCTCCACGGACTTGTCAGGTGATTGAGCATACCTTCAATCCTAACTTTGTGCTTTGGTGGACTTGTTAAAGGAATTGACCTGAATTGCCTCCACGGATTTGTCAGGTGAATGAGCATACCTTCGATAGTGGCCTTGTGCTTTGGTGGACTTTCTCAAGGAATTGACCTGAATTACCTTGATGGACTTGTCAGGTGAGTGAACATATACCTTTGGTCCTAGTTTTTTGCTTTGATGGACTTGAAAGAATTGACCTGAATTATCTCTATGGATATATCGATTTAGTGAGCACACATTCGATCCCAACTTTGTGCTTTTGTGGATTGATTGAAGGATGCATGCCAATGATCTAGTCTTCGGGCTTTTGTTGAGTCAGTGGCAAGAGTTTGCAGGTCCTATGCTTTGTGCTTTATCGATTGTTTTCACAATTGAATTCCCTTAGTTCAACATTGAGCTTTGAACGAACAATGAGATAACTTCTTCGATCCTTTATTTTATGCTTTGTCGGACTTATTGAGGAAGATAATTTCTTAAGTCCGTGTCTTGTGCATGATCAGATTTTTAGAACAAAATTAGGCTTTCTTTATTTGAACATAACATCAAGCCTGGCTTGCTGCTTTGTTGAGCGACGATCATTCCTTTGATTTTTCCTGACATTTTGACTATTTAAGAATATCTCTTTGATCTAGTTCGCTTGAACTTATCAAGTTGAATATGCTTGAAAGTTGACAGTCTTTGTCATCAGACTAGCAAACAAGGGCTTCTTCACCGCAGTCGTTTTTATGACTTATTGAGTGAAAAAGCTGTCAGCGACTCGATCATATTTAGTCTTGTTGAGTCCGACTTTCAGGACCTACTTGAGTCTTATACTTAAACTACATGGAGTTTGTGCTTCTTCAACTTAATAAGCTTAAGCTCATGGACTTGGGAGTCTTCTTTATTATATCGCAAGGTTTTAGAACTTTAATTGTTGAGAATATTTTAGCTTAACTGTATAGCCATTTTGGGCATGTAGATTTTATCTTGGATTTAATTTTAATCCATCAATTTTTTGAGAAGTCTCCTAGATTGGGATCACTTGAACTTGTCAAATTGGATGAGTTTGGGAACTAGGCAACTCTTATCATCAGTCTACCAAGATGAGAGCTCTCTTATTGTGGTTGTCTTTTATGGCTTGTTGAGTAAGAAGAGCTTGCTCCTTCACTGCGTCCGTTTTTGTGTTTTATTGAGTGAAGTGAGCTATTTGCGACTCGACCATTTTTGGGCTTGTTGAGTCTGACGTTTTTGGCCCACTTGCGCCATAGATTTGAGCTATGGTGGTACTCGCATCTTTTCAACTTAACTTGCAAAAGCTTGCAAAACTCAAAGTCTTCTCAGTTGAACCTTTTTTGTTAATCAAAGAGAAAACAATTTTAAATTTTCACATATATTTTGCTTGATAGCAAAATTATTAAGCAAATACTTGGGGATCTTGGCATTGAAGCACGATGTCAACCCAAAATGAATGAGATCCCGATGTTATGCATGGCGTCAACCCTTGTCGTTGAGGATCTCAATCATAAGCTTGTTGTAAGTCCCAAAAGAGGAGCCCATTATCTGATTAAACACATTTGAGGATTTCAGCGTTCAACACGATATCAACCCAAATAAACTAAAAAATACCGTCTTATGGGGGGATTTTGTGATCAGTTAGAAACTGATATTTCCTGTGATCTTTATGAGCATGATTCAGAGCTGAGGGGAAGAAAATGATTATTTACTATCAGCTGGTTTATTTTGAGTAGTGCTTGACTGTTATTTAACTCAATTTTTTCCTTCTGAAAAATTTATTTTGAAAATATTACTTGATTTTTTCGGTTGGAAAACCTTTATGGTGGTTTATTTTTATCAGCTGTAATTTTCTAATTAAATGCAGATTCGCACCTTTTTGATTCGCAATGGCTTATCTATACTTTTCAAAGATGGCCCATCAGCTTACAAGACATACTACTTAAGGTATGTTTTTATTTTTCATGTTTTGTAGATAATAATATAGCAATATGATATATTTTGCTTCTCAATTAAGGTCAGTTTACATTAATATCTTCATTTTATGAAATTGTGTCGTACTTTGAGCATTCATTGCGAGGGCAGCAGTAAGCTGATGGGTTGAGTTTAGCTAGGTCCTTTTGAAAAAGTGTCTATCATTGTAAAGTGTTTGATTGGCTGTAAGTGCGAGGATGTGATGTTTACACTTTTGAAATTGGAAACTAAAATAAATCAATTTTAAAATGATGACATTCACTTTCTTTCTATTATTTTATTGTGTAGAAAGTGGAAGTGATTAATGAACTTAATAAAGTTATGTATAGATAAAACACACACACACACACACACACACACACAGTTAACACGAATCATTCGATTCCTGCTCTGCGGATCAAGAAGCAAAAAAGTTAGACCCACTGTTCGACTCTGAGCTCTATGGGTATTGTTCCTTCTCAACCACCGACTACTTCAGTTTCAAACCTTGGAAATGCTTCTTTTGTTGATATGGTTGGCTCTATGGGATCAAATTAGGTTTTTCCTCAGATTTACCATGAATCATTCGAAGGCCAGGAGGACCACAACCTTATCAAGAAGACGGGTAGGAAGAGTGGTAAACTGGCTCTATTATTCTCTGTTGCTGAAGTTTCCAACCTGGTTAACAAGTTCAAATTCACCCTCATTGGGAAGTTCCAATTGGGACATCCCAAAATGAAAATCGTTCAAAAGACTTTTGAAAACCTCAAACTATTGAGACTCTGGAAGGTTGGCCTCTTTGATGGAAGACATGTGATGATACAATTATCTAAAGTGGAAGAATATGCCAAAATATTTTCCAAAAAGTTTATGACAATAGAGGGAAAATATATGAAACTACTTAAGTTGTCTCCTGAATTTGACCCTAGTCAAGAATCACATATAGTTTCAATCTGGTTTAAACTACCTGACTTAAAGTTGCACTACTTCAACCACTAAGTCCTCTACTCTGTCGGAGCTGCACTAGGGAGACCTATGAAATTGGATGCACCCACCTTCAATCTAACCAGGCCTTCGGTTGCAAGAATTCTTGTTGAAAGGGATATCACCCTCTCTGATGTGGACGAAGTATGGATTGACACTGCCCACAATGGGTATTGACAACCAATTATAACTGAACAAAGACCGTACTACTGCAATCACTGTAAACTGTTTGGGCACACCCCTATCAAATGCTTCAAGCTTCACCCACATTTGAGATCGGCAGGTCCTAACAACACCTTCAATGTGGAGGAAATATAGCAGACGCTGTTAATCTTCCAGAAATGTTGAATGAGAATTTGACTCATAAGGCTACTCCTCACTAACCAGACCAACAACTTCCGCCTACTATTGTTGAGGCAGCTCTTCGTTAGATTACAAATTCTACGAATTGTGTTGTAGCAGATGCTAGCCGAAGTGTCTTGGATCCACCTATTGCGAGAGAAGAGGATACTCATGTTATGGAGGAGTGTTAGGATCAAGATGTGCNCTATTGTTGAGGCAGCTCTTCGTTAGATTACAAATTCTACGAATTGTGTTGTAGCAGATGCTAGCCGAAGTGCCTTGGATCCACCTATTGCGAGAGAAGAGGATACTCATGTTATGGAGGAGTGTTAGGATCAAGGTGTGTTGTAGTCTGAGTCAGATCAACAGTTTACCTCCATCGAAGATCCACCTATTGTTCACACGAGACTTCCTCTGGATGATGATTGACATGTTTACAAATCTAGGAAGAAGAAGAAAGAAATGCTAGATCTCAGTATCTCTCAGGATGACTGTATCATTGTTTCGGGCGGAAGCCCACATCTCAGTATGTTGTTGTACTCTCTCTCTAGAATGGGAAGGGGAAGCGGTAGATCCACCGATTGCACCCACCATGATTAGGAGTTGTTTCTTTTTGTTTTATTTTTTGGGGAATACGTTTGTAATCCCTGTGAGTGGGATCTTTATACCCACTCACTAAAACCTTTGTATCTTCTCTTTTTTTATCAATGAATTTTGTCTTTTAAAAAAAAGTATATATATATATATATATATATATATATATATATATATATATATATAGAGAGAGAGAGAGAGAGAGAGAGAGAGAGAGAGAGAGTTGTGCGCGTCCTGTGGTCTGTTGGTAGAGCAACCTTTTAATAGATCGTAAATTCTCTCAGGTTCTGGGTTCGAATCTCGCTTTAAGCCAGGTGGTTCTCGAATTATTTGCACACCGGGTCGCCCCCAGACCTAGCGGGGACTGAGCCCATAATGGTGGGTTGGGGACCTCACACCCCGACCTATTATTTCAATATATATATAGAATGAAAATAGCACCGCATTCCCAGGTCAGTTGGTAGAGCATCCGCTTCAGCGGTGTAAGTCCCCTTTTTTCTGGGGTTCGAATCCCACCGTGTGTAGGGTTTGATACTCGAGTGTTTAGGTGCATTAGGGATGACCGGGGCTCGAGTAATAACCTTTCTCTATTCCTTAAAAAAAAAGGAATGAAAATATTGTAATAAGAAAGTGATTTAAATATAAAAAGGGCAATTTAGAAGAGTTGTTAGAGAAAATGATGATTACGCTGGCAAGAAATAAATAGAGTGGAAGCTTGTGGAACTAAATCACTAGATGCATTAAAAATTGCAAACTGTCATTTGGATCTCTTACTTGAAGTCTGGTGAGAACAGGTGAGTGAGGAAATTTTTTTTTCTTGATTCATGCCTCCCCTGATTTATAGAACCTAAAGCCTCCACTAGTGAGTCAACGCTAGGTGTACTCTCGTATGACTGTAAAGCATCATGGACATAAATTTGAGGGATAATAAGAGTTGTAGAATGTGAGTTGGGATCAACGAAAAACACTTGGCGGTGGAGTAGCCATCATTGAATGACAAATCGGAGCAACTACAAGAGCCTAAAAACTGAAAGGAAAAGCCTGTTCTAGGTTCTAATTGCAGATTTGCTCTAGTTGAGATGCTTCTAGATTGATTACGAGCTTAGCTCTGGTGCTATTGTAGCACCTCTTGTGTTTGAAAGTTGTCTCTTTAATATGGTGGGCCTTAAAAAGCTTTTTGAGAAATTATGCTTAAAAATTTCCAGAATGAGCAATAAATTGAGATGCCTTCAAATTTCACATTCGTTCAATATCTACATGTAGAGGAGCCAATCCACACTTGTTTAAAAATTTTTATCTAAAGGATGATATTGAAGTAAAGAAACACCTAAAGAAGTGAAGCAGCACCTAGTACATGCTACTGATGGAGACCTTATTTTTCGCTGAGCTCGAGCATCTCCATTGACTAGCAGGAATCAGAGTGGCTCCTCCACAATATTTTTTATACTCAATTTCGGCGCAAGGGAAAGTTTGCAATATTATCATAGATGTTGATGAAAACTTGGTACCCACAAAATTGGCAGAAAATTAAACCTCCTGGTTCACCTGAAAACGTACCAACTATTTTGCATAATTTGGTTATGCAAAGAAAATGAAATTGATGTTTTGTGTAATTTTCTATTCGTCACAAATTGTATAAGATGGTTTGATTCGTTGCTATCCTTATGGATGCATGCCACCAGGCTTTGGCATTATAATGGACCGTTGAAACAGGTTCATATCTCTTTTTTGATAGTAAAGCTTCTCCTTGATCCCAAAGAATTCTTAATCAGGCTCTCTGTTTTTCAAATTCCTGTTCATTGCTTCGTTTTCTTATTTTTCTTTGAACATTGTTTTGCTCTCTTTTTTTATTAGCTTCATAGGTGGCTTCCAAGCAATTGTGGGCGTCGGAAATGGACTCTTGATGAGGGAGGCTCACAGATAGGGCAACATCTGTACAACAAGTGATTAGCCATCAATTCTTGGATTCCTAAATCATTTTTCCATCATTTTGAAATCATAATTCACACACATTGGGTTTTTGGAATTCCGTCCATACTTAAATAGCGAACAACTTTGGGTGTAGGGCGTAGAAAACAAGAAGCCCTTCAATCCTGATTTATCAGTGGCTGTTGAAGTGAATGCAATAAGTGTCCCAGTTAAGAAACAAACCAATTCATGCCGGCATTTGAATCTTGAAGTCCTAGAAGCAGCAAAAGTTCTAGAATTTCACATATCCTGTTGGAATTGTAGCACTACTGCTATTAGGAACCTCCATATTTGCAGTTCTTCACTAAGTGGAAAATGTAAATCATATTGGTGGTTGTTTTCGCCCTTTGTTCATGCCAAACATCGTGATACTTTGGGATAGTGAAGGTATTTGTAATCAGATAACTCGAAGCTAGCTGTAGGTCACTTTATTATTTTTTTGATTATCTTACATTGTAGTTTTAAGATTCGATAATCTTTAGGATTTGATTAGACATTAGTATTTTTTTTCTTACGTTATTAGTGTCACTTAATCTCAACAGATAGGATGCAACTGCACCTTACTTTTAAGAGAGTAAAGGTGACATTTTTTCAACCCACACGACAAAAAGTGTAAACACAACATTAACTTTCTCTTGAATTTTAGTGGAGACCGGATGATTATCTCTAAATTTTTCTAATTTTAATTTCAAAAAAGATCTATGAATGAAAATATAACTTACAAGGGTATGGAGTTACAAATTGATTAAGCTAAACTAGGTAAAAAAGCTTTGATGGATGTTCTTAGAATTTTCTTGATTTTTCACTCGAAATATAACATTTAAGATGTCATGATGTCCTCCTCCTCTTAATTTTTTCATCACAGACATTTAATATATTTGGCCCTTGAAACCCCATCAAAAGCAATACGAAACTTTCTCAAAATTATCTCCAAAATTTGGTCCAAATAGTTAACAATACTTTTTAATAGCTAGTCAAAATAGTCTTTTCATTCATATAAACAGGATACTGAATTGGAGTCACACTAATTTCTTCCACGTCATGGGTCAAAGTTTTGGGTGCGTCTTTTTGCTTTCTTCATATGTAAATTTAACTTCTATATATCAAATCATATATAAACAATTGATGAATCTAACCTGATCAAATTAAGTTCAAATTTATGATGTATAAGATAATTAGGTGTTTAACTTATAATTAACCTTAATTAAGAGATTAGTAAATTAAATGGAACATGTGAGATCATGTAAACTTGATCACACCTGAAATATTTAATTAATAAATGTTAACTATAATGAAAACACATGAAATATTTAATTAATGAATGTTAAAGATATCCAATATAATCTAATTGTCCTTAAATAGGTGATTAATATTTTAATTAGAATAATTAGGCATCGTAGAGAAAATTCAATGTATATAATGATTCATAGAGAAATAAATAAATATGAATGATATCATACAAATGAGCTTATCAAGTATATAATCATAAAAATGTAATAATTATTATGTTGAATTTTTAAATATATAAAAAAATTATTCAATAACAACAACAAGCCTTTATTTCACTAAGTGGGGGTCTTTTTTTTCCATTGTGTCCTACTGAGTGTCATATTTTCATTTACTTCTAGTAAATTCACATCATTTTTTTATTGATATGGCCAAGTCTTTTTAGGTCCACCTCTAGCTTTCTTAACACAGGTCAATTCTAATATATCTACTCTCCTAATTAGATCATCAGATGGTTGGCATTTGATGTGACCAAGATTGTTAAGACGACTTTCTAATCTTGCTGCCACTGGATTACACCATCCCTTTCACCGATACATTTGCTTCACATTATGTCTCTAAAGTGTCAAGCCACTCATCCACCTAAGCATTCTCATTTTAGCGATACTTAAGCTTAGTTTTATGTTTCTCTTTTAAAGGCCAACATTCTACGCCATAAATCATTGCAGGTCTCACCACAATCTTCTAAAATTTTCCTTCCAGTCTAAGCGGTATTTTTCTATCACGCAATCTACCCGATACATTCCTCCACTTCGACCAACCTACTTGAATTCTACTATTAACATCCCCATTTATATCACCATCACTTTGAACAATACACCCGAGATATCTAAAATGTTCCCACCATTTAATGATTTGATCATCCATGGTTGCAATTCTGCCACTAGATCTTCTACCACTAAAATTATATTCCATGAATTCAATTTTAGATCTACTCAAACAAAGGCCTTTAGACTCTGATGTAGACCTCAATAATTCAAGTTTTTTTTTCTGAATTGTTTCTCTAATCTTATCCACAAGAAGGATATCATCAGTGAAAAACATACACCAATTTACATCCTTCTGTAAGTGTCTGCTAAGAACATCCATAGTTAAAGCAAAATGATTTGGGTTTAAAGCCGATCTCTGATTTAATCCAACTGAACTAAGAAAATTCTTGGTCAATCCTCATTTTGTTTGAACTTAGATAACAACTCTAATATACATATCTTTAATGGCTTGAATATAAGTCATATCAACACCTTTCTTTTCTAGCACTCTCTAAAAAATCTTATTTGGAACCTTATCATAAGCTTTTTCTAAATCAATAAAAATTATATGTAGATACTCTTTACTCTCTCTAGACTTCTCCATCAAACCTTTCAATAAATTTATAGCTTCCATAGTAGGCTTGCTTCAAATAATTCCAAACTGATTATGAGAAATTTTTGTACCACGTTTTAACTTATATTCAATTACTATGTCCCATAATTTTGATGTATAGCACATTAACTTATTTCTCTTATAATTTGGACACTCTTGTGCATCCTCTTTATTCTTAAAAATTGAGTACCAA
>JXCR01140215.1:22062-50538 GCA_002079205.1 Phalaenopsis hybrid cultivar | reverse complement strand
TTTTTTACAAAATCTATTCTCCTACTTGTCTTGTTTAGAATATAATCTCTCTGTAACCTTCCCAAAATTTTTTATTTCATTTCCAGTTGCTCTGTTATAAAATTAATGCATATTAAATTTATAGAATTTTAAAAATTTTGAGTATATATTATTGATAAGTTTTCTTTAAAGTATCTCAAGCTTAAAAAAAAATCATTCATTAGATTTTATAAAAAATTAGAGCAATAAATTCCTAAAAGACCATCTAGCAGCTGATTGGATTTACATGCTTTTAGCATCCTAATTTAAAATCACATTTTGCATACCGATTGCATAGAAAACAATTTCTTGGCATGTCCATCTAAGAGGGGTAGCATGCATCAAAGAAAGTAATTAAATATCAAAACACAACCAAATTCAGGAGCAAGCATTACATAGACTAGCTTTTTAAAATNCCGGATCCGAAGAAAAACTCCATATCGTCCTCTTGACGGATCTTAAGAGAAGCATAAACGGGATTTCTTCGATTACTATTTCAGCTTTACCAAGTCTCTCTCATTTCTCTTCCTCAATTCCTCACTTCATGAAGAATATCTGAGTGATAGAAGCAAGCTTCACCTCCGATACTGAGCGAGACCAGTCGCGGTGTCGCTCGAGCAGGCGAGCCAGGAGGAGAGAGGTGTGCTTGGTGGTTGCACTAGTCTGAGCTGACTGCACGGATTTTTAGTGTTTTTAGAAGAATGAAGTTGGGATTCAGGAATCTCGATGCGGCGGGTTAGAGCGCTCATTCCTCCCCAAAAAAGGTTCTCTGGATCTAGCACGGGCCATGACGCCATGGCTACAGGCCCGTGGTGTAGCAATCGGCTCCAGTAGCCCTGTGCGTGAACCAGATTATCTCATTAAAGTCCCGTAGAGGAAGGAGAGAGAGAGTGACTAACTGATAGAATGGGAAAAATATTACATCAGCCGAGGACTTTCGGAGTCCAACGGGCTTAGTAACATGTGTTATTCATGTATTATTATGTATTATTCAAAGGTTATTGTATGTTATTCATGTGTTATTGTGTCATGAGAATATTCTCGATATTATAATAACACAATAACACATCAATAATATTTGAATAACACATAATAACACCTGAATAATACACAATAACACCTGAATAACATGAGGGGAATATTCCCTTATGTTACCGGGTCGATCACCTCAACGGCGTACGTAGCTCTACGTGCAGAGTCCTGATATAATATTTTTTCGAGGAGTGTTATGATAAGTGCAAAACCTGCTCAGAATTTATAATTAATAGTGATATGTTGAAAAAAAAATCATAAGGAGCACGAATCTCAAAGTATTTTAAATAAGAGAAAAAATTAAAGATCATCCAAACTTTTAATTTAGTAAGATAATTCGAACTCAGTGATATCAACATGATGAAGTTCAAGCTGAATGGGCCAAATCAAACATTATAAATGTGTTTATAAATTTTGATATTAATTAAATAATTTTTAAATATTATAAACTTGCAATCAAATTTTACATCTCAAAATGAAAATTTCAAAAAGCTCTTGCTTATTCAATTTCCATACTGTTAAGGTACTTAAATGATAAAATAGTATTATGTGAATACTATATTATAAAAAAAATATTATGATTGTTTTTTTTTTTAATTTGTTGAATTTGATATTGTTAGTTAATCACTAAAAAAAATCATATTGCGTGAATGAGGAGAGAGGGATGCACAATAGAAATAGTATTGTTTCTTCGTTAAATATTTCCACTATTTATAGATGATATAAAGTAGAATGTCGACATTATATATCTACCCCATTTGGAGAGGGTGTGTGCTAGAATATTTCTGGCATTTAGCAAATAACGGCTTATTGTTCGGTTGTCTTCTAGCTCAATTGGTTAAGCTTAGTTGATTTGGTTCGATTGAGTCAACTCCAACAATAGACTTCGATCAGTTAATCAGCCTAGTTGATTATCCTCAATCTCTTGTAAGGTGTCTTTGGGTCTTCATTGGATGTTCGGGAATACTTTGTGGAAGTAGCTCTTCCATTAGGTCGGCTCTACCTCCAGATAGGTTACCGCATCAAGCCGGCTTATTGAAAGTTGACGGTTCAGACGATCTCATGTATTGTTTATGATCGAATGGCTTTTACTTAGATCTCTTAGTCATTTTCTTGTTCTCTTTTTTTATTTGATCGGCTTTGGCCTAGTTGGCTTGCCTCATCCGGCTTGGTAAGCCTCAAGATCTCTTTTTTTTAGGGAATATGCGTCTATCATATTCTTCTCTTATAGGATGTTAGAGCTTTCTAAAACTAATGCAGACACATTTTTTATGTACACATTTAGTTTTTCAGTTCTCTTCATGAAAGTGACGTTGAGAAGAAAAACAAAAATAAAAATAAAAAGTATATCTCATTCAAGGTTAATTAATGACTTAATGATTGAACTTCCTTGATTTTGAAGCTCTTGATTCTTATAAATATGGCGATGGGACTCCTCATGCCTAATTTGCTTTATGTTTTTTTTTTGGTTCGATTTGGTCGGCTCTCGTGTCTTAGGCGTTGTGATGGACAAACTAACAAAATCTTAGACTAACGTCCTTATTTAAAGCCTGATTTGCTCTATTTTTGGAAAGTCGAAAGGATGACCCCGTCTGAGAGTGAGAAGAGGAAGAAAATTGTCATGAATAAAAGTGAATTGTGCTCTCTATTAGATTAGCTAGGGTATACGGAATCGATCCTCGACACAGCACAGAAGAAAGTTCAACCGATTGGCTTGATCTGACCACACAAACTCTTGTTGTGGCTAAAATCCAATGAGTGATCATGCTACTTAAGTGGCTTATGGTGTACTCCCATCGCTTTCACTAATGCTCTCCGGAGAGCTTGTCGCGACGCATACATAGCCTAAGTTGATTCGATTCCTGGGTATGAGGGAATTTTATCTTGTGTTTGTTTGGTCTGATATATTAGATTCTAATTTGAAGTCTTTTTGTTACAATAAATTTTGGTGCTGATGATCCGCTATGTTAAACAAGAAGAGCAACTAAGCCATCAAGGAATGCAAACAAGGCATTGGGTGAGGGTGGTCGGCTCTCAAGCAAAGATGGTGGAGTCGTTCCCCTAGACAATCCTACACTTTTCCCAAAAACGGGCAAGGAATTTATCGAAGGGGTAAGAATGTCTCATGGGTCATGGGCTCGTCATATAGACAGAAGTTTTTTTGGTCGGACAATAAGGAGTCCAACAAATTGAGAAGACATGCGAGTTGTTGGCTAGTATGGAAAAGGTGGAGGAGATGGTGACGACCCTTCATTGAGAGCTATCAAATGTTACGGAAAGATCTCGAGTTTTCCAGGTGCAAGCTGAGTGAGATTGGTTAAATCAATTTAGGTTTGAAGGGGAATTTTATATAGGAAGGTGTCATAGTCGAAGCGGTGATAGATCCTCTTATTAGTTATTTTAATTTCTCCAACATAACTCTGAATGTTTTGTTAAAATCTAAATGTAATTTTTTGAATAAAATAATTGATTTGCTTTTTTTCTTATGTTATTTTGATTTTGCTGGTAGCCCCTTATGTAATTGACTGACTAATGCCAATTTTACTCATATGTGACCTTAAGATTTCCTTTGGCCTCCCTATATGTATAGAAGGTTAAGTAATGAGGGTTCGCCTCTTTTGCATTTTCCTATCCCTCCCTTTCTTGACCTTTTGCACTTCATTTCTAGTAGTAGTTTGATAGTATCTTGATATTACCAAAAAGATTTCTGATGGACGACTTCAAAGGCTCATTCGCGAATGACCCAATTGAAGGCTGGCTCGCTATAAGAGGCAGATCAAGTGACTTCTTTGAGCACACCTTTTGTTCTATATGGACTAGTTATGGTTTTTCCTTCGCTTATCACTTTGTACCGAGTTACGCTATGTTCTCTTTAATTATGGGATCATCCCAGAGCAAGCAAAACCTAATTTTATTATGGCCATCATGATTTTCATAATATTTTGTAAGCGGCGGGGGATGTTGTAGTCTATTAACCTATTTATTATTTTTTCTCTTTCCAAGTTGGACTAGATTGATTTGTCCAGCTTTCTTTAGTCTACATATTCCAACTGTTGGGGTTGGAAAAGAAAGTGAATGATTGGAAGCAATAAATTTGCTTGGATTCCTCCCCAGATAGGTGGTTTATTCAGATGGTCCCATCTAGGGACACCCCTCCAAAGGTGACCAAAGGGTCGACAAAGGTACTATTAGATGCTAGCAAGATCGAGGGAACCGAGTTATCGAATTATTAGTATCTGGAGTTGGCACTTTTCAATGGAGTGATTTTTCTGTCCGGACTACGGATGTAGAACAACGTCTGGAGTCCAATGAGATGATGTCATATGTATGCGTGAGTCCCATGCAGAAAACTATAAAAAAAAATTAAAAAAAAAGTAAAGACGTTTTAAAAAAAATGTAAATACATTTTTCAATTTGACCTGACGATTTGATTGTCTCGCCTTTTTAAATATCCCGCTTTAAAGAAAAAATTTTAGGCTTCCATGATTCCAGTGTCAGAAGTTTCTACCCCGGTTCCTTGCTCCCCTAGGGTTTTATCGTAGCTCTGCTAGGGTTCGCCGATTGAGTTTGTTGTGCTTTTGCGGAGAGATGAGAAGGTCGAAGTGACAAAATGGAATTGGATGATCCCCATAATATGCAGTTGGAAGAGGTGAAGGCCAGAGTTGGAGGAGGCTGAGGAAACGGAGCATGAACAGTTGAAGAAGAAGGAGCCAAAGAAGGAGGGCGTTGAAGCGGAAACCTTGTCTTGGTAAATTTTATTAAGTTATTCTTATGTTATTATATAAGTTTACGCTCAACTTTTTTCTGAGGTTACCCGAAAATACCTCGGAAATAACCCACGCGTAGAACATGGATATAGGCCAGAAATAAGTCACGTGCAGATTGTTCGAATAATGTAGATATAACCCGAAAATACCTCGAAAATAACCTACGCGCGGAAACTGAATATAAACCAGAAATAAGTCACGCGCATATCGTTTAAATAACTTAGATATAACCCAGAAATATCTCAAAAGTAACCCACACAAGGAACAAGGATATAAGCCAGAAATAAGTCATGCACGATCATTCAAATAACAAAGATATAACCTAGAAATACTTTGAAAATAATTCATGCGCGGAACATGGATATAAGCCATAATTAAGTCACGCACAGATCGTTCAAATAACTTAGAAATAACCCGAAAATATCTAAAAAATAACTCACGCATGAAACATGGATATAAATCAGAAACAAGTCACGCGCATAGAAATAATCCAAAAATACCTCAAAAATAACCAACGCGCGGAACATAGATATAAGCCAGGAATAAATCACACATAGATCTTTAAAATAATACAAATATAAGCCGTAAATACCTCAAAAATAACCCATGCATTGAACATAGAGATAAGTCAGAAATAAGACACAAGTAGATCGTTCAAAAAACATAGATATAACCTGGAAATACCTCGAAAATAACCCACACGCGGAACATGGATATAAACAAAAAATAAGTCACGCGCATATCATTCAAATAATGTAAATATAACCTAGAAATACCTCAAAAATAACCCACACGTTAAACATAGAGATCGTTAAATAACATAGATATAACCTGAAACTACCTCAAAAATGACCCAAGGGATATTCAGCTTAACAACTTGGGTAGAATGATGATAATAAATCATACATAACCCAAAAATAATCTGGAAATAACCCACGTGTGGCTCTATAGAATACCTTGCAGGGAACACTAAAATTAACCTGTAGATAATCTAAAAAAACTCACAAGTATCTCGCAGTTCAGCTGAATAAATTGCGGAGAGGAAAGAATATAATCTACGGATAACGTAGAAATACCTCACAAACAACCCAGGAGCGGTTCAGCTTAATAACTTGGGTAGAACATTAAAAATTAACCTTGATATAATCTAGAAATAACTCACAAGTAGCCCTCAATATTTACAATTAATACAACATAAATTGAACAACATAGACATATCTTACACCAAAAACGACATATATTACACATCTTTTTATTTCTCCGCTCATAAATAACCACAAAAATATTGCCCAACATCTGCAAATCTTTTCAGTTATCCACAACATATATAGAGCACAATTTTAATAACATACACATATTTGCTCATTTCTACTAAGCAAATCTCAGCCAATACATTTATACGTGTAAATCAGTCGATATATGCTCTACAAGAAGTAGAATGTGGGTGCAAATTTGATCTAGTATGGCAACATGATCCACTAAAAGGCAAAAAGAGTACTCTTGTTATTGAACATGAGTGTCTCATAAACATGTCATTGGGTAGTTGTTAACTCAACATTGGAAAAATTTGTGGGATATTGTGAAAGAGAAACTTTGCAGGGATAAAGACGACCCAAGTGACAAAAACCATGACTCTTGCACGCCAGAACTAACACATACATCTAAAATAGATGGGCAACATGGTTTCTCTTGGATAGTAAATTCCATTTCCACTAACCTAATCTAATGCACTGCGATGACACAAGTGAACCCTTCGACACATGTTTTAAAAAAAAAAGTGTCACCTCTCCTTCTTGCAGAGCATGTATGGAGGGGCTAACCTGTGTCAATGTACTATTTGAGATTTGATTAGTGGAAATAGAATTTACCATTCATGAGAAATAATGTTGGATTTTTGGTTTAGACATATGGGTTAGTTCAGGACTGCAAGATTCATGGTTTGGATCATTTGGGTTGCCTTTAATCTTTATAAGTATCTCTTTCGCAATATCCGCAAATTTTTCCAATGTTGGGTAACAACTGCCTCATGAAGTGTTAATGAGGCAAACATGTTCAATACTAAGAATAGTCTTCTACCTTTTAGTGGACCATGTTATCATACTAGCTCAAATTTGCAGCAACATTCTCCTTCTTGTAGCACTTGTGTCGAATAGTGTATGGCTCAATTGGCTTAGATCTCACTAATGGAATGTATTTGCAGATCGTTGTATGTTGCTCCCGGTGTGAGGTGTTTCTATAGATAATAGAAATGAACATTAGAATAAAATATTATAATTCAAAAAACAAACTAATAGTATTGAATTTCAGAATTATACCTGCCTGAGAGAGTCTGACACTGCAAATGTATTTGTGATACTTTGGATTTGTGGTTCTTGGCTTGTAGACGTTCCTTGATCCTTTTCTGTAAGCATCAGTTCATGTTAGAGAAAAGTTATGTTACATATAATAATAATTTTTAACAATATAAACATATTTATTCTTAGCTCTCTTGCTTTTCTTCCAGTATTCTTTAAAACTGGAGTTGGATCTTCCTTGAGATGTTTGTATTCAAAATTATTATAAAACTCCTTCTTGGCTTTAACAGACCAATGCAATAATAAATATTGGTCGGGAATCTTTGTTAAATTTAACGTATGAAGAACACGCAGACAGTGAGCGCAAAGTAACCCTATCATTTCAAATTTCCTGTAGTTGCACATGATCTCGCAATTAACCCTATTAAATGTGACAATCCAGGGTTTGTTTGTCTCCAGATTATCCAAATTCCTTGCATGAAATTTAGATTCACTGTTAGATGAGACATCGACCATTACTCCACATAACCCATGTAGTAACTCTTCCTCAAACATTGAGTAGAGCTTCCGCGTGTAATATGAAGCTGCCTACCTCAACATTGGGCTTGTTCTAACTGCGAGTGCAAAAACCGTATGGGAACTTCTGAAGTTTTCATCCTTTTCATTCCTTCTCCATGATTTCAAAACATTTTCTAAACCTAGAAAACAATCAGTGAGAGAGCTTGTGGGCCTAGATACACCATGACAAATGTTATTTGTTGACTCACTTCTTTTTGTTAATTATATTGTCATTCCAAATATTTCTTTATTGAATGTTGTTTACCACTTGTGTTTTATATTATACAAATCATCTAACTACACTTATGTGTAGGTTTCCTATCTTAATCATTATAGATCATGTCTCTTCAAACTCCTCTAACGAATTACACTTGTTTATTGATACACCTAAAATATGTAGTATTTTTAGACACATTTTTATACCTATTTTTGAGATATTGTGCTTTGATGGAAGGTATTTTTTGTGTTTTTCTTGTAGATACAAAAAAAATGGAAAAAATGCTTAAAGGAGTGAAAAAGGATCAAATTTGGAGCAAAAAGGTGAAAAATGTGCAAATGAGTTTTGGCGCTTAAGCGCTAGATCCGGCGCTTAAGCGCTGGTTAAACAGAGAAGGCCACGCCTAAGCACCAGCGGTCTCGCACGTAAGCGCTAGTGGCAGTTATTGGGAGAGTAAATTTGGTTTCTGCAAATTTTGAAGAGGTTTTTGAGGCACCCATTGGATTAATAGGTGGTTATAACCACCATGGACGAAAATTATCACGAAAGGATGCATCTCTTTGGGAAATACATCGAATCTAGACATACTTTGAAGATAAAGCAAGGCACCTTTTGGAAAATTATAAAAGAAAGAAGAGATGACTTAGAAAAGAGTTCTGAAAACGTCCAAAAAAGTGTGAGTCTTGAAAGTATTGGAAAGTTTTGAAAATTCTCATTTGGGGAGTTAGTTCGGAGAGATTTTCAGGCACCACTTTTACTTTTATTTTATCCTTTTTGTTATTTTATTTTGATTGATTGTAATGAGAAGAGATTCCAAAGAGACTTCAAGAGTTTGGTGGAGGACTTGAGATAAGTTTTTATCTTTTATTTTAGACTACTTTTGATTGGTGGAGGACTTGAGATAAGTTTTTATCTTTTGTTTTAGACTACTTTTGGTTTTAATTGAAATTGATTGTAAAAGAGAAGAGGTTCAATGGAACTTCAAGAGTTTGGTGGAGGACTTGAGATAAGTTTTTATCTTTTTGTTTTAGACTACTTTTGGTTTTGAGACTTCTTGTTGGTTTGACAATGATTTCTACTTTTAAACTAAAGTGTGGTTTTGTTTTTGAGACTTGTTGTTGGTTTGACAATGATTTCTACTTTTAAACTAAAGTGTGATTTTATTTTCTTCATGGATCTGAGTAGTTTTCTTTATCTTTCTTCTTAAAATGTTAAGTAATTAAATTTTGGATGGAAATTGTGGAGAGTATTGATATTTAATGTTGGAAAAAATTGTGATGATTTAAATCCATGCACTTCATTTACTTCTTGATTTGGCCAATCCAGATGTAAAATTTATTGTGANCCGGATCCGAAGAAAAACTCCATATCGTCCTCTTGACGGATCTTAAGAGAAGCATAAACGGGATTTCTTCGAATACTATTTCAGCTTTACCAAGTCTCTCTGCTTTCTCTTCCTCAATTCCTCACTTCATGAAGCATATCTGAGTGATAGAAGCAAGCTTCACCTCCGATACTGAGCGAGACCAGTCGCGGTGTCGCTCGAGCAGGCGAGCCAGGAGGAGAGAGGTGTGCTTGGTGGTTGCACTAGTCTGAGCTGACTGCACGGATTTTTAGTGTTTTTAGAAGAATGAAGTTGGGATTCAGGAATCTCGATACGGCGTGTTAGAGCGCTCATTCCTCCCCAAAAAAGGCTCTCTGGATCTAGCACGGGCCATGACGCCATGGCTACTGGCCCGTGGTGTAGCAATCGACTCCAGTAGCCCTGTGCGTGAACCAGATTATCTCATTAAAGTCCCGGAGAGAGAGAGACAGAGAGACTAACTGATAGAATGGGAAAACTATTACATCAGTGAAGGACTTGCTGATCGGCCTGGTAATATGTGTTATTCATGCATTATTATGTATTATTCAAGTGTTATTGTATGTTATTCATGTATTATTAGGTCATGGAAATATTCTCGGTATTATAATAACATAATAACATATCAATAATATTTGAATAACACATAATAACACTTGAATAACACACAATAACACCTGAATAACATGAGAGGAATATTCTCTTATGTTACCGGGTCGATCACCTCCACGGCGTACGTAGCTCTACGTGCAGAATTCTGATATAATATTTTTTCAAGAGAATGAGGCTCTCAAAACCTGCTCAAAATTTATAATTAATAGTGACATGTTGAAAAAAGAAATCACAAGGAGCACGAATCTCAAAGTATTTTAAATAAGAGAATAATTAAAGATCATCCAAATTTTTAATTTTGTAAGATAATTCGAACTCAGTGATATCAACATGATGAAGTTCAAGCTGAAATGGGCCCAATCAAACATTATAAATGTGTTTATAAATTTTGATATTAATTAAGTAATTTTTAAATATTATAAACTTGCAATCAAATTTTACATCTCAAAATGAAAATTTCAAAAAGCTCTTGCTTATTCAATTTCCATACTGTTAAGGTACTTAAATGATAAAATAGTATTATGTGAATACTATATTATAAAAAAAATATATGATTGTTTTTTTTTTTAATTTGTTGAATTTGATATTGTTAGTTAACACTAAAAAAAAATCATATTGTGTGAATGAGGAGAGAGGGATGCACAATAGAAAATAGTATTGTTTGTTCATTAAATATTTCCACTATTTATAGATGATATAAAGTAGAATGGCGATATTATATATCTACTCCCATTTGGAGAGGGTGTGTACTGGAATATTTCTGGCATTTAGCAAATAACGGCTTATTGTTCAGTTGTCTTCTAGCTCAATTGGTTAAGCTTAGTTGATTTGGTTCGATTAAGTCAGCTCCAACAATAGACTTCGATCAATTAATCAGCCTAGTTGATTATCTTCAATCTCTTGTAAGGTGTCTTTGGGTCTTCGTTGGATGTTCGGGAATACTTTGTGGAAGTAGCTCTTCCATTAGGTCGGCTCTACCTCCAGATAGGTTACTGCATCAAGTCGGCTTACTGAAAGTTGACGGTTCAGACGATCTCATGTCTTGTTTATGATTGAATGGCTCTTACTTAGATCTCTTAGTCATTTTCTTGTTCTCTTTTTTTTATTTGATCGGCTTTGGCCTAGTTGGTTTGCCTCATCCGGCTTGGTGAGCCTCAAGATCTTTGTTTTTTAGGGAATATGCGCCTATCATATTCTTCTCTTCTAGGATGTTAGAGCTTTCTAAAACTAATGCAGACACATTTTTATGTACACATTTAGTTTTTCAATTCTCTTCATGAAAGTGACGTTGAGATAAGAAAAACAAAAATAAAAATGAAAAGTATATCTCATTCAATTTTAATTAATGACTTAATGATTGAACTTCTTTGATTTTGGAGCTTTTAATTCTTATAAATATGGCGATGGGACTCCTCATGCCTACTTTGCTTTATATTTTTTTTTGTTCGATTTGATCGGCTCTCGTGTCTTAGGCGTTGTGATGTCAAACTAACTAAATCTTAGCCTAACATCCCTATTTAAAGCCTGATTTGGTCTATTTTTGGAAAGTCGAAAGGATGACCCCGTCAGAGAGTGAGAAGATGAAGAAAATTGTCATGAAGAAAAGTGAATTGTGCTCTCTATTAGATTAGCTAGGGTATATGGAATCGATCCACGACACAGCACAGAAGAAAGTTCAACCGATCGGCTTGATTTGACCACACAAACTCTTATTGTGGCTAAAATCCCATGAGTGATCATGCTACTTAAGTGGCTTATGGTGTATACCCATCGCTTTCACTAATGCTCTTCGGAGAGCTTGTCGCGACGCATACAATGCCTAAGTTGATTCGGTTCCTGGGTATGAGGGAATTTTATCTTGTGTTTGTTTGGTATGATATATTGGATTCTAATCTGAAGTCTTTTTGTTACAATCAATTTTGGTGTCGATGATCCGCTCTGTTAAACAAGAAGAGGGTTCAACTGAGCCATCTCGGAATGCAAACCAGGTATTGGGTGAGGTTGGTCGGCTCTCAAGTGAAGATGGTGGAGTCGTACCCTTAAACAATCCTACACTTTTCCCAAAAACAGGCAAGGAATTTGTCGAAGGGGTAAGAATGTCTCATGGGTCATGGGCTCATCATATAGACAGAAGTTTTTTTGGTCGGACAATAGGGAGTTGAACATATTGAGAAGACATGCGAGTTGTTGGCTAGTATGGAAAAGGTGAAGGAGATGGTGACGTCCCTTCATCGGGAGCTATCAAACATTAGGGAAAAATCTCGAGTTTTCCAGGTGCAAGTTGAGTGAGATTGGTTAAATCAATTTAGGTTTGAAGGGGAATTTTATATAGGAAGTTGTCTCAGTCAAAGCAGTGATAGATCCTCTTGTTAGTTATTTTGCTTTCTTTAACAGAACTTTGAATGTCTTGTTAAAATCTAAATGTAATTTTTTGAATAATATAATTGATTTGTCTTTTTTCTTATGTTATTTTGATTTTGTTGGTAGCCCATCATGTAATTGGCTGACTAATGTCAATTTTACTCTTATGTGACCTTTAGACTTCCTTCGGCCTCCCTATATGTATAGAAGGTTGAGTAATGAGAGTTCGCCTCTTTTGCATTTTCCTATCCCTCGCTTTCTTGACCTTTTGCACTTCATTTCCAGTAGTAGTCTGATAGTACCTTGATATTCTCAAAAAGATTTCTGATCGATGGCTTCAAAGGCTCATTCGCGAATGACCCAATCAAAGGTTGGCTCGCTATAAGAGGCAGATCATGTGACTTCTTTGAGCACACCTTTTGTTCTATATGGACTAGTTATGGTTTTTCCTTCGTTTATCACTTTGTACCGAGTTGCGCTATGTTCTCTTTAATTATGAGATCATCCCGGAGCAAGCAAAACCAATTTTATTATGGCCATCATGATTTTCATAATATTCTGTAAGCGGCGGGGGATGTTGTAGTTTATTAACCTATTTAATTATTTTTTCTCGTTTCAAGATGGACTAGATAGATTTGTCCAATTTTCTTCAGTCTACAAATTCTAGTTGTTGGGTTTGGAAAAGAAAGTGAAGGATTGGAAGCAATAAATTTGCTAGGATTCCTCCCCAAATAGGTGGTTTATTCAGATGGTCCCATCTAGGGACACCCCTCCAAAGGTGATCAAAGGGTCGGCAAAGGTACTATTAGATGCGAGCAAGATCAAGGGAACCAAGTTATCAAACTATTAGTATCTGGAGTAGGCACTTGTCAATGGAGTGTTTTTTCTATCCGGACTCCAGACGTAGAACAACGCCTGGAGTCCAATGAGATGATGTCACATGTATGTGTGGGTCCCATGCAGAAAACTATAAAAAAAATAAAAAGAAAACGTAAAGACGTTTTAAAAAAATGTAAAGACATTTTTTGGTTTGACCTGATGATTTAATTGGCTCGCCTTTTTTACTATCCCGCTTTAAAGAAAACTTTTTAGGCTTCCTCGATTCCAATGTCAGAAGCTTCTACCCTGGTTCCCCTAGGGTTTTATCGTAGCTCTGCTAGGGTTCGCCGGTTGAGTTTGTTGTGCTTCTGCGGAGAGGTGAGAAGGTCGAAGTGACAAAATGGAGTTGGATGATCCCCATAATATGCAATTGGAAGAGGTGAAGGCTAGTTGGAGGCTGAGAAAATGGAGCATGAACAGTTGAAGAAGAAGGAGCCGAAGAAGAAGGAGGGCGTTGAAGCGGAAACCTTGACTTGGTAAATTTTATTAAGTTATTCTTATGTTATTATAGAAGTTTACGCTCACTTTTTTTCTGAGGTTATTATTAGGTTATTTTTGGGTTTATCTTGCATTATTTTAGAATTCATCTCGACTGTGTCTTTGTTATTTTATATGGATTATTCTAGGGTTATTATTAAGTTATTGTTGATTTAATCTAGCCTTTTTTTTAGATTTGAGTTATTTGTTGGCTATTTAAGGGTTATGTACAAGTGTACGCTAGGATAATTTTTGGTTTATTCTTAAGTTATTCTTGGGTTATTCTTGGTTATTCTAAAGTTGTGTGTTCTATCAGATATTGGTGGTTTAGTATCAGATTATTTTTGGGTTATTTCATAGTTATGCAAGAATTCAACCCACTTTAGTTTTTGGGGTTATTATTAAGTTATTTTTGGGTTATTCTTGCGTTATTTTAGAGTTCATCTCGACTGTGTTTTTGCTAGTTTATATGGGTTATTGTGGGGTTATTTTCGGGTTATTATTAGGTTATTCTAAATTTAATCTCGCATCAGTGTCAAATTGTTGAGTTATTTGTGAGTTATTTTTGGGTTATTCAAGGGTTATGTATGAGTGTATTCTTGGGTAATTCTTGGTTT
Organism: Phalaenopsis hybrid cultivar; assembly: GCA_002079205.1. Classification (NCBI taxonomy): domain Eukaryota; kingdom Viridiplantae; phylum Streptophyta; class Magnoliopsida; order Asparagales; family Orchidaceae; genus Phalaenopsis; species Phalaenopsis hybrid cultivar. The sequence continues at coordinate 36,343 of JXCR01140215.1, read as the reverse complement.
ATTCTTAAGTTATTCTCGGGTTATTCTTGGGTTATTCTGAAGTTGCATGTTATACCAAATTTTAGTGGTTCAATATTGGGTTACTTTTGTGTTATTTCAGAGTTTTGTAAGAGTTCAGCTCACTTTAGTTTTTGGGTTATTATTAAGTTATTTTTAGAGTTATTCTTGTGTTATTTTAGAGTTCATCTCGACTGTGTTTTTGTTAGTTTATTTGGGTTATTGTGGGGTTATTCTGGGGTTATTATTGGCTTATTCTAGATTTAGTCTCGCATCAATGTTGGATTGTTAAGTTATTTTATGGTTATTTTTGGAATATTCAAGGCTTATATAGAACTTTACGCTTGGTTTATTATTGTTTATGCTTGTTTATTCTTATCTTATTATTAGATTATTCATGGCTTATTCTTGGGTTATTCTAGGGTTATCCTTATGGTCGTTTTGCCTGTGCAATGATAGTTATTAGTGGTTCATTGTTGGGTTATTTTTCGGTTATTCCTAGGTTATTCAGGGGTTGAGCTCACATGAGTTTCTTGTGTGATTGTTTATTTATCTTGGGTTATATTTGAGTTATTCTCATGTTATTTTTGGGTTATTTTTTGGGTGATGTGGGGTTATTGTGAGGTTAGGTTAGAATTATTTTTTGGTTATTTTTTGGGCTATTCTTGGGTGATGTTTTTGTTATTCTTAAGTTAGCATTGAGTCTTTATTAGCATTTAAATTTTTGGGTCCTCTCGGGTGTTCATTGTGGGTTATTGTTTTTTTATTCTGCCAGTGTTAATAAATTCTTCTTTTTCCATGTAGGTTGGTGAACAGATGGCCTTGAATTGTAGATGTCATCCATCGTCAGTTAGAGATGTCCTAGACAAGGTTAGAACAACTGTCTCTGATGAAAGATTGTCAAAACTAAAAGATTTGAATGTTAATCAGTTTTTTGAACTCCCCACATACCCTTAAGATCATATTCTGACTCTGCACACATTGAATTTCTAGGATCTTAATCTCACAGTATTTAGACTGGTGAAAAGGAGGTAAGTTTAGATACAGATTAAGTTGCCTTGCTGATCGAAATGCTCAACAGAGGACCAGCAGCAACTTGGAAGAAACTACCTATCTATGGTTATCGGTTGCCAACATGGGAAAGTGTATTTAATTTAATTTAATATGTGTATATATTTTGAAAAATAGTATTTTAATTTTGAAAATATGAGACTAAACCGATCTCATACATGTGATAGTTTAATTAAACGAGTACAAAACTGTAAGTGATATATCTATCCCGATGAATAGATACATTACTCGATGATAAGACTAGATTAAGTAAACTAAAGAATTTATGACATCTATTTTAGTATGTGAAACTTTTATATTGACCAACAAGTTCCTCTATCTAGTATAATAGATTAGTCAGGGTTTATATTAAGCTGACTTCTAAAGTTTTCTATAAGAGTAAGCCCTTATAGTTAATTACATCTTAGATAATTGAAATCACCTAAGAAAACTTTTGATTTAGATAAAAAAGTATTATCTTCAAGAATTTCAAGTTTTATGATTTTCGAGCTCGGACAAATGAGTATTAAATGGGAAAAATCAAATGAGAATATTTATTTATAGAATCCAAAGGGAGAAAACTAGGAGATGACACGGATCCTGAGAAGAACCTCGGCGACTTCACAAGCTATTTTATGGTTTGACTTCAATTTCAAGAAAATATTATAAGATGTTTCATCCTGCCAATTTTATTATTTATGACTTACACTTGCATGACACGGTCATACAAATAGCCTGGAATATAAGAGGATTTATGTCGTAACGAACGACAACCTCAGAGCCTAAAGCGAGTTAGAGCTTAAATTGCATAACATGGTGATGTGGCGGTTTTGTGGTGCATCGTAAATATCTTTCAATACTAAAATACACACATGGTAGCACAAGTAGTAAATATGTAGTTAAATCCTAATAAAAATACATTCCGTATAAATAATTTTATCTTTTAAATCTTTAAGTTGTCAAACTGTAATGATAACGCAAGTATACGCATCGCTTGAGTAATAAAAGACTCTAATGGAGTCCTAAGTATCGATCCCACTAGGAGTTGGAAATTCTTATGGTTATAACGTCAAACACAATATTCAAACTATAAAACTTAAGTAAGCAAAACAAATCTAAAGTAAATTTAATGTGTGTTAAGTGAAATGTAGTTAAAAGAACTAAGTTAATTTAACTAATTGCTAAACTTCAAAAATAAACTTATAAAGACTAAACAAAGTTTAGTAGCAAAGAGTTCAAATTTAAGAAAGCATCATTCTCCTTTACAATGAGTTTATGGATTGTGAAGTAATTAAAATCATTTAAAATACATATAAAATTGTATTGTGTCAGATAGAAGCAATCCTATTTTTTACCCTTTGAGTGTATAAAGAGCATTGACTAATTTGGAGTTTAGTCCCTAAATTCGTGGTTAGGCTGAGAGGATATTGGTTGCCACTCCAAAGCTCTCACTTCCCCCTCCTCTAAGGGCTAACAATCTTGCTCTAGTTTTCAAGCAACTGGACCAAATTGAAGATTTTAATATGTCACCTTAAAATCTCCAATTTTGCGCTCATCAAAGTATATTTCCCTATTTATTTGCACGCAACCCCATTAACTACATTCTTACCCATGAAATTGAATGTGACTCTTACCGTGTTGCGAAAAGCGTAGCCCTTTCGAATTTTATGTTTCTCAACAAATTTTAACATTTTAATTGGCCATATTGAAAATTAAATGAAGATCAGAGTTTGAATAATCATAATTTATTGACATTTAAAATCTTATATAATAAAATTAATTCTTCACAAAACCAAATCTCATTGTAGGGAGAAAGATGAAGAAGACTACTATGAATTCATGCGAAAGATACGACAAAACATAGATTTCATATATATAGAAATAAGTTTACAAAATAAATAAAGTAAAGAACACAACTTATCTAATGCTCCTTCTCAAGAAAATTCCTTGAAGTTCCCTTCAAGCATTTTATTTCCTTACAATCACACTCAATTCTCTCTTAGAAATATAATGAAGAAGAAATCTCTCACCTTCCCTCTCCTCTTACAACTCAAGAATAAAATCCTCTCTTCCCCCAAGACTTCTCTCTCTCACGTTAACTCTCTCTTTAAACCTTTCACCCTCCTCTTTTCTTCTCTAGACTCTTCTCTTTTTAACTAGGGCCTGTCTTCATTTCAAAGAGAATTAAAAATTCTTCCATTTCCTAAAAGACACACCTCTTCACACCAAGAGACAAGTCCCTTCATTCAAAAGCCTTTCCAAAGTGTCCAGATGCATTGAATCACTCCATAGGGTGTTTGAATAGGTTGAAGCCTTCAAAAACCTCTAAAAAATAATCACTAACCGCCTTACTCCGTCTTATTTCGTCTCTGGCGCCTCTGGCGCCAACCTATTGAAGTTCACGATATTCTAGATTCTGGCGCCTCTGGAGCTAATTCTAGCCCTTCTAGCACCACTTCTTTGGAAAATGGCACCTCCGGTGCCGATTTTTGACTCCACCAGTGCCAGCTTTTTGAAAAAAAGGTGCCTCTAGCGCCAACATGATGAAATGCTCCGTTTTGACTCCAATTTTTATCATTTTTGCTCCACTTACCTAAAATCGATATACCTGCAATGAAACATGAAAATATTCTTCTTTAAATTGCAATATCCCTAAATTTAAGCATAAAAAGAATACATAAAAGTCTACATTATTTTGGTGTATCACATGGCTGTGTAAAGGACTAAAGATGAGTTGAGGATTCATGTCGTACTAGACAAGCTACCTCAAAACCCTATGGTTTGGTATTTAATTCTAAGGAATGTTTGTTGTTGTAGACCTATTTGCTCTGTCAAAGTTGTTTGTCTGCACATTCTTGTCATGTTGCCCATAGAGTTAACTCTAAGCTTCTTGTTGTGATTGCTCCAGGTTCAAAATTGTATAGTTTTGACAAGTTTTATTGTTGTTGTTGTTCAAGTGTCTTTAGGGGGGATTTAATTTAGTTAGAATGACACTGGTCAGGATTCTACTATTCCATTATTCCAGAACCACTATTTTCTCTGGAATTTACCAAGTCTAAATGAGTTGTTAAACTCATTTAAACTAGAGAACTCCCATTAGCAACCGTAGGTTACCTCATCAAAGAAATCCTCACAAACCCAAAAAGAGTGTATTATGTTCGTTCATTATTTTGAAAGTGTAAATTTAATTTTGATAATTGTGTTTTTTTTATTTCTCAATTTTGGTTTATTTTTGCATATATAGTAAAAAAATGCATGTATAAAATGTTGTAAGGTGAATAAAAAAAATTACAATGCTTAAAATGTAAATGTGCACTTAGGCCTTCACTACCGTTGTTGGTTAGCATCATAAAGCATAATATATTTACAGAAAATTTAAATAAATTACAGGAAAGTAAACAAGAGAAAGTCTGAAAATGAGCTGTAAGAAAATAAGAGTAAGCAAAACAAAACCCATAGTCACATATGAAAAATTGAGACTACGTGTAAGACATTGGTAAAGATGACGACTCAGAGCTGGAATGTGTGCTTCCTAACCTTGAGTAATAACAACCAACCTGATAATCTATAGAGGGTAGTCCTAACCATGATCCAAGTGATTAACTATGGACCTTTATAAGCTTTCATTTTTTATTTAGTTTTCATACATGTAGAATTTACTTTAGCAGGCAAATTAAATTTTATTTTTGTAAATACTTTATAAAGCAGTATAGTCCACATGTTAATTACTTTGATTGAGTTATGACTACAAGCAACCTAAGAGTATCATAGGCAATAATCTCATCAAGATTCAGAGAATAGTATCATCGATCATCATCCTCTCTTCTTATTGAAGATCCTTGAGGTAAGAGATGTTATTCTAAATCTCACGTCGTATCCATCATTTTAACACACATTAGCATTATCGTCGTCGCCCTAGCCACCTAGACTTTAGACTTACACAAGCTCGATGATCCATATGTGACAAAAACAAATATCCCTAGTTCCTCACATGGAATTAAATACCTTAGAGAATACTCAAATACTTGAGCATTAATGTAGTACAAAGTAATGTAGGGCATTTATATTGATTTAGGTGAATTATTGGGTCCCGATGAATAACTTGGTGGGTCCCTAAAAGTTATTAATGAATGATTTTCTTGAACAATGGATAATAAGTTCAATTGTTCTTCAAAATATCCAAAAGATCATAAAAGTGTTTGGGGCATAACCCTAAACAACTTTTAAAATCCCTTGAACCATTTTGAGTTCATTTGAACTTATCATGTTGTTAAATTAATCATTCAAAGTTAAATTTAGATTTAGTGAATTAATTTATCATGTGCTCAATGAACCTTAATGTTTTATTTATCCCATGAGTTGGGTACTTAGACATTCACTTGATGTTTTATTAAAGAGTTATGTAAGCGAGTGCTCTTGAAGGCAAGTTTAAATTATTAAGGACCTTGGACTCACGATTAAAGTTGGGCTTATATTGCTTGAAAGGTACTCATGATCGATTAAGTTTTCCTTTTCTAAACCTCATTAAGCAGATTTAAATCAGGCCTAATTCACTACTTAAGTCCTCTTTTGTGGAAAAAATTACAATAATAAAAAAAGGTTGAATTAAGTGGATTTAATTCTGATTGAAAGATTGCATAATCACCAATTAGGGGCTCCAACTGATTAAGTTATTATATTCCTAGATCAAGCCCACTACCTCAGGATCGTCCAATTAGGTTAACTTCTAAGTCATAATAATTTAGGAAAATTACATTTTTACCCTTGTTCTAAAAAAGTGGCGAGTGGTTTCTACCTCTTAAAATCTTATGTTTTAAACATTTAAGAGGGCTCATTATGATCAGTATTACCCATTTACCCTTTGACTTAACCTAAAATTTAATTAGGGCATCAAAATCTCATAATTACCATTTTGCTTCTAGAGCCTCCCACTTCATAAATCATTAAATTCAACTCAAATGGCTTTAAGATTTTCTTGGTACCCAACTCATGGTTCAAATTAACTATTAGAAGAGAAATCATAATTTTCTGATTTTTAGTAAATTCTTATAGTTATTTTTACTTAAAAATAAGGATTTTCAATTTTAATTCATTTAATTAATTAAGGTGAAGTTTCTGTCCTTGAAAAAATTATTGGAGGTTCACCTTGGTTAGAGTACCTTTAAAAGCAATTTTCATGAATTTTTTAATTATATTTTAATTATTATAATTATTTATTAATTTTAGTGATTAAATAAATATAAATATAATTTCAAAAATTACTTGTTATATTTTTTTTTTAGTCTCTCTGAGTTCAGAGAACTCAGAGAAACAAATTTTTCTTTTTTTTCTTTTTTATTTTATTTATTGTAATTCTTATAATGAAAATTTAAGGAAAATACATTTTAGACATTTTAAAATACATAAATTTATTAAGAAAATTAAGAAAAATATTTTAAATAGTCTTAACTGATCAGGGAACAACTTGTGACATTTTGGTGTATTTTATATTTTTGTGATTTTTAATTATTTTTAAATTAAAAATTAGCTCAAAAATAAATTATTTATTTTAATACCAATTTTATTTTTCTTGGGTGCTCCTAGTCACAAGAATCACTCCAAACCACTTTTCATAATTTTCTTAATTATATTTATTTTATTATAATTATTTTAGTGTAAAAATCTCATTTATCTTGAAAAATAAGTTTTGATAAGAAATACATTTCAAATGAGTTTCAAATTTTTACAGAGGATTAATATGTTCATTATCATCACTATGGATTAAATTTTGTGATTTTTTGAATTATATTTTATTTTCTTTAATTTCAATGAGTTTTAATGCTAAATTAGCTAAGATAATACACCTAATTATTTAAACTCATTTTATACTTTTCCTAAGGTCCTCTAACCACGATGAACCTATCAAAAAAAGTCCCATATTTCTAATTTTTACTTTATTTTATATAAATATTTTAAGCAAAAGGGGGGACAACTTTGAAAACTGAGGCTTTTAAGGTCAAGGTTTTCTCTGACTTTGGAAAAATCAGAGAACACTACTAATCACATGAAAAATAAACCCCCTAAATTTCAAGTCATAGTAATTAATATATAATTAAATAGAATTAAAACAAGCTATGGAGTATTTAATTAATTAAAAATAAAATACATGACAAATAATTTTAATTTTTAGTTCATAATTTTCTCCTCAGCTCTCTGAGCATCAAGGTATTTTTATTTTATTTTTACGATTTTCTTACACCAAGTTATGATTTTTTAAAGTTTCTGAATTTATTTAAAAAAAATGTCCTAATTATCTACTTATCCATGCAGTGGCCTCATCATCCTTGGCAGCTTAGAACTTTCCATGCGGTGCTTTTGGATTCAGCGTCGCCATCCGCTTCAGCTGCCACGCATCCCGCTATTCACGAATTGCGGCACCGTCTGGTGCGATTTGGACTATCCATTAAATACATGTTAAAATGGATGTCATCCATTTATCATCCCCATATGTTTTAAACCAAGAACCATCCACACTAAACTGCTTCAATCTCACTCAATACTCAACCAAATCACTCACAATATGTTCATCGAATCGAGACAAACAAAAGCATATGAAATACACATTCTTTTCATAATTGGTGAAACCAAGCCAAGAATTATGGATTTTGAGTTATACCTTTGCCCAAGAGGTGATGCCTCAATTGATTGGTTGCAGAAGCTTCCGTGGATTCCCACAAACATGCTAGAAGCATCACCTTCCTTTGGTATGGGGTCTAGGTATGAGTTCAACCAGCAGGTGGTGCGGCCTTTATTTAGGAGTGGGTTAGAGTGCTCGAAAGAGAGAGGTTTTAGTTGGGGAAGTGTCCTTAAGCTACGTTGAAGCTTAAGGGCAGCTCAATTTAGGGATTTAGTGAGTTTTGTGAAATGATAGTAAAAGGTCCTATTTTTTAAGTTTATAATTAGAGATTATTAGTGGTGGGGAGGGGCTGATATGGCAGGAGTGAGCTTCGTGTGAGTGCTAAAAGAGTTTAAAGACAATTGGGCAGAGTTTCCCTTAGGTTGGAGCACTTCTTCCCATTTGGTAATGAGAGTGGTCTTATTTATAGATCAGGTCATGACTGCCAAAAAGACAATACAGAGTAGCTAAAGTGCAGCTTAGGTGGAGGGGAATTCGACCCAAATGATCAATGGGAGGTTGACACACTGGATGGGTGTAATTTAGGTTTGGTCCATGGGGAGGCTCCTCCGTTTTGGGTTTTCCGACAACCAGGTCGATCGACCATGGTTGGGTGGTAGGTAGGTGGTTTAGGGAGGTCAGTGAACAGTTTAATGATGATCAAGATGGAAGTTTAATAAGGTGATGACAAGGTTAAGTCACTTAGCCAAATTTAGGAAGTGGGTTTCTTAGTTTGGTGGACCCTTGGTCCATGGCTCAAATTAGGGTCATTAGGTGATGTTGTTAGCACCCAAGGGTGCTTAAGCATGGCAAAAAAGATTTGTTTGGATTAATTTGAAAGATTTGAGGTGGATTTGAAATTAAGTTCAAAACGGGGGCTTAAGCTTAGGTTTAGATTTGATCTTGGTTTGGGCTTGAATTAGGCTTGGGTTTAAATCATTTGAGAGTTCAAATTGATTTAGGAAAATGTCATGAGGACTTTAAGACTTAAAATTGGGGAAATTGGATTGATTGCAAGGCTCAGTTTAGTAGAATTTTAGCTTAAGATCAATTTGGGGCATTTGATTTGGACTTGAAATTGAGTTCATTTGGGCCTGAATTTGGTTTCAATTAGGCCTATACATGATGAATTTTGATTTGGATTTGAAATTAGGGGAGTTTGAAATCAATTTAGTGAGAATTTGAGGTGATTTGAGGATTTTAGGCATTAAGTAAAATTTGAGAATTTTGGCTAATTTTGGTGAATTTAGGTGCAATCGGGGTCAATGAGTGGTTAGGATTGATTTTGGGTACATTTATAGTGGATTTGGAAATTTTGGGGATTTTTTGGGCATGAGGGGTATTTTGGTATTTTTGGCAATTTTGAGGTATTTTTGAGCAATTTGAGAGGTTTGAAATGGTTTGAAAGGATTTTTGGAGAGAATTTGAGATTTTGACCAAATTTGGGAAAATTAAGGTTTCAAGGGTATTTTGATAATTATGGAAAATTTTTGGGTCAAAATGTCAAATTTTGGTACTTGGGTAAAATTGAGATTCATAGAAGACGGCAATCATAATAAGACCCTTCTGGTGCCTTGAGACCAAGGAAATCCCCCATTCTGGATCCTCCATGTATTGATCCTAACCATCCTAGCCAAAGGCTAAGGGTTTGGGGGATCACCCATGAGTCTCCAAAAGAGTAGGTAAAAAAGTTAAGGATGAATGACTTTAGGGCTGTAAATGAGTGAGAGTGAAGGGTTCGAGTGTGTGTGTGTAAGCCTGATCAAGACCAGACCACCCAGGGCTAACCTTAGGGCCAGACAATCCTCTGGGGACTCCTCTTGAGCTCCCTCATGCTTGGTTTCATCTTACTAGGTGCTAAAGATCAAAGCCACACATGTGGAAGAAGAGTAAAGAGGTGTTTATGAATTTCTAATGGGGTAAGGTTCCATTACTAGTCCCCTAGGATATTCAACAAAAAAGCCCTATGACTACATCTCAGGCTTCTAAGGAAGGAAGACTATACCTCAAAAAAAGTGAGTTCAATAGTGGAATGGATGCAAGGCAGACAAAGGGTGAACTACTGCAAACGTCACTTGGAGAGTCCTCCACTCCACTCAAAGAACTGTATATTAAATTTTTGTTATCAAATTTATTTTTTCCATCTAGCAATTTTAGTGTGCCCCATGGGCCTCTATTCGATTGCTAAGAATTTAGATTCATTTTCTTCATTTAATTAGCCTGCAACAGTATATGACTTCTTTATTAAGCAAGTTAATGCCTGCACAATTAAAATAAGGAGGGGTCAATCATTGGGATACCTTAATGGATTTGTTTTCCTTCTGACAGTTAGTGTATTATCAATACATCTCAATAGTTTTTATGTTATTTCGTTCATATGAGATACTCATTTATGATTTTTTTTTGCACAGTTGTGGTTTTATGCGAGCAGAACCATGGTAATCCCCACTGCTCCTGAAGCCAGACCTTGCATGCTAAGGTGGCCAATAAATGTGGGTTGGAATCCAGCAAAGATTCATCTATCCTTTCAGAGGCTCACCATTGTACAGGTGGGTAATTTATTATCTGTTGTAAGCTTAGAGTTATTTTTGGAGCCATTTTAGATTATTATTTAGTTAACTTCCTGAATGAATCTTTTTATAGGTTTTAGATTCCTTTGCCGACTTAAAAGATGATGAGGTCGGTTTACTTGCCCCTCTAGTTGATACAACTTCTGATTCCTTGAGGACCATCCCACAACCTAAAGCCCTTTCCCCTCTACTGTCACCAGATTTTGATGGTGTTAATCTTCTCGTCCTCTGTTGAAGCATCCCTTGGTCTACACATTTAGAAACATTTTCGGACAGCAATATGGGATCTAAGGATATATTCCAATTTCTGAGGGAGCAACAATTTTTTATTGAGTTTAGGGAATCTGTAAATATTCGACTTAATAATATAGATTACACATTGGAAGAGCTGAAGATCAAGATAAAAGAATAAAGGAAATAATAATTAAGAGTGAAGGGGATTCTGTAAAGGAGGGGATTCCTGAAGCCCCAAGGGGTAGCTGATGTCGATATTTTTTGTATGCAAGTACTTATGAAGTTGACACCACTACTTGAAGATTTTAATCCCCGGTAATGGCATCAAAAACTTGATCCCAAGCAAAGTAAGATTTCAATTATATTTTTTAGGGATTTTATGCAAGTATACGTATCGTTATCAAGTAGTATAGGGCTTTCTGATTAAGCCTCGAATATCAATCCCACGGAGATCGAGATTAATCACGGTGGCTTTCAAGAGAAGTTCTAGTCTATAATAACACGCCCTAACTTAGAAGGTTGATAAAGTTTTACTTTTGATTATATCCTAAAATTATCACTATAATACTACTTCTACTCCTAAATTAAAATACTTACTGAATATCAAAAAGTGGGGTTTAATATATTGAAAGTAATCTTCCTCATACAATGAAATTAGTGATAGTGTAAAAGTAAAACAAGTAGTGAGAGAGATTATAAGAAATTATATTCTTTAACCTTACTAGAGATGCTATAAAGAACATTGGTTAATCTAAAGTTTGAATAGTTCTGAAGACGGGCTAGGCAGGGAAGATACTAGCTCTCACTTTAGAGTTCCCTCTTATCCCTCCACCTGGAGGCTAGCATCTCGCATCAAAACCTAAAACAATATACCAAATTAGAGGGATTTAGTCTGTCACTCTAAATTCCTCTAATTCTACACCCATTAAAGATTATTTGCCTATTTATTTGCACTCAACTATATGAACTACATTCTCATCCATACAATCTCATGTGATTCTATCATAGTTGATTGAGACAACACCATCCCGGATCTTACATGTTCTCACAACTTATTTTAACATGCAAGTTGATCAAGTTTACATGTAAATAAAGAATAAAGTAAAATCATCATAATATATTCCCACTCTATATTGTTCTATATCCTACACATGCATACTAATTCATTATAAGAGGGAAGAGTAATAGAAAACTACTCACTACACATGGAGAAACAACAATAACTTTTCATTGAACAAGACTTTGAAACCATACAAACAAAATACTATATTTAAATCAAAATTTAATAAAAATACTTATCTTAGATTGAAATCAAACTCTCCTTGTATATAAAAAAAATAATCTCCTTACAATCCTCTCCAAGAATAAAGTGAAAAGAAAAGAAGAAATTCTCACACACTCTCTTTCTCTCTCACCGTGTTGCCCCACTTGGGGCTCACACCCAAGCCTTCTTCTTCTTCTCCAAGTCTTCTTCTCCTCTTCCAATTGATTTAAGAGTCCAAGAGTTGTTTCAAAAATATTTCCAAGCGTTAATTATAATTTCCCAAGAGATTCTTAAGCGTCTCTTCAAAACTGTCCAGATTCATTAAATCTTTGAAATGGTTCCAGAAGTGCCTCTTCAAAACTCCTTATAACCACCCCAAATCCCTATAGAAATTCCATTTTATCATTTCCAATGAATTCCTTAAGAGACACATGAAGCAACGCTTCAAAAATCATCCAAATCTGATGTATATTTTAGAAGATTGTTGAAAATCATCTTTGGCACCTAAGCGTCGATTTTTGGGCGCTTAAGCGACCCCCTCTCTATCTGGTGGCACCTAAGCACCATATTTAGGCACTTAAGCGTTGGGCATAGTTATTTAAGTGCCCAATTTTGGTCTTTATGGCCCCGGTGTGCCGCAATTCGACTTGATTTGCTCTGATTTGCTCCGTTTTGGTTCATTTTTGTTTATTTTGCTCCAATCACTTCAAATTCTTCAATTTGATGTACCTACAACCAAAAACACAAGAAAACATACCTTTAAAGTGCAATATCATTATAAAATATAGCATGAAAAATAGTAAGTTTTTAGGCGTATCAGTAGCCTAATCTGAAGGGTGAAGTTTAGAGGCATTAGGACCAAGAGGAAAAGATTTACCCCATTCACTCAAATAGAGAGAGACAAAGAAGGATCAATAAAGGAAGTTAAGGAACTTCCCAAGACTAGTTTCATTATATAGCAGAATAAATATATGATTCTTTGGAGGCTAGTTTCAAGCCAATAAGGCCTCCAGAAGTTGAACAAATAAAAATAATAGAAGTATTGGATACTTCTTACATTGTTACGACCTAAGAACCTATTCATTTTGAGGTGGCTAGGGAGCACAGAGCGAAACTCACAACAACTGACATGGCTGAAGAAGTTCTTGATAAGGAAGCTACAACACCTTCAGTTACAAAGTATCCAATAGTAGGGTTTCCCAGTCAAGACCTCATACCAACACATGCAAAAAGTGATAGATGCATGTTTCAACAGATACACAGTCAGGTATATTGATATACTCATGTTATTTTTTTCGTCTACCAGATTCTTGTAATTGAACTCTAGCATACCCTTTTGCTCTCAAATGCAGAGATGATTTGTTAATTTAGGAGGGCCATATTCATATAAGTTGATCATGTGTTGGAGCACTCTGGAATAATGCAGAAATGGGGACTGAAAATTTAGATATGTTGCAATTGAAATAGAGAAGAAGAAAAGTCAATCAACCCATTTATATAGACCCTATCTCTACATGTCTCAAGTGCATTGGGTAAATATCCACTTTCCAGTCATTAGATATACACCATTATAAATCTTATCGAATCATAATACTTGTTTTTGAAGGCATTCATATACCACAAAATGCGGGGGATTCTTGATCATATTACAATCGACACACTAAATGAATCAGAATTAATTTTAGTTCCTATATTAAATAATGAACATTGGACTCTACTTGTTGAAAATCTAAAGGCCCGCAAATGGAGTTTCTATGACTCCTTACCAAATAAAATGCATTTGGGTATCACCTACGACGTTGTAAGCAAACTGAGTCTCAATTCATTTTTTCTTTAAGAAAAATTTTACATTGATTACACTTTCACTAATTTAATTTAACATCGTCATTTACAGATTAAACAACTTGCAAAGCACAAGGGGGAAGTGATGCGTGTGGATTTAGTGTGTTATGTTTGTAATTTTTTTCAATATTACAAAATACACACTGCAGATACAATAGTAAATATGCAATTTAATCCCAACAAAAACTAACTTTATTGAAAATAGTTTTATCTTTTTAAACTCTTTAAACTACCAAAATCTTCTAAAAATCACACAAGTATATGTATCACTCAAGTAATAAAGGACGCTAATGGAGTCCTAACTATCGATCCAACAACAAAGTTGGAAATGTTTATAAGTAAATTCTTATAATTATAATGTAAACCACAATTTAATCTCAAAAGTGAAATACAAAATTCAAATCAAGAGTAAATGAGTGAATGCTAAATAAAATGCAGTTAAAAGACAAAGTTAATTAAACTAATTGTTAAACTTTCAAAAGTAAAATTAGAAAAACTAAACAAAATTTTTGTATGACGAAGAGTTTAAATTTAAGAAAGCATCATTCCCCTTTACAATGAGTATATAGAGTGTGGAGAAATTAAAATCATTTATATATATATATATATATATATATATATATATATATATATATATATATATATATATATATATATATATATATATAT
>JXCR01140215.1:10437-21991 GCA_002079205.1 Phalaenopsis hybrid cultivar | reverse complement strand
TTTGAATATATATATATATATATATTATTTTGTGTCAAATAAGAACAATCCTATTATTTACCCCCTTCCAAGTGCATAAAGAACATTGATTAATCCAGACTTTGGTCCTTAATTCTGTGATTAGTCTAAGAGGATACAGGCTTCCACTCCTGAGTTCTCACTACTCCCTCACCCTAGGGCTTACAATCTTGCATTAGTTTCCAATCAACTAGACCAAATTGGGGATTTTAATCTATCAACTTAAATTTTGTGATTCTATATCCAATAAAGTATATTTCCCTATTTATTTGCACTTAACCCCTTGGATTTCGTCCTCTCACATAGAACCAAATGTGACTCTCACTATGTTGTAGAAATCATAGCCCTTTTGGAACATATGTTTCTCAACACATTATAATATTTCAATTGGTCAGATCCAAAAACAAATAAAGTTCAGAGTTCAAAGCATAAAAAATTATTGACATTTAAAATATTCTAAGACAAAATAAATTCTTCACAAAATCATATCTCAAAGTAGGGAGAAGGATAAAGATGACTACTCAAAATTCATGAGGAGGATACGAAAAAGCACGGATTTCATATATAATAACAAGTTTACAAAATAAAGAAATAAAAAAATACAACTTATCTCACAATCCTTCCCAAGGAAATCCCTAGAAGTTCTCTTTAAGCAATTTCCCTCTTTACAAGCGCTCTCAATTCTCTCTTAGAAAAGTAATGAAGAAGAAATCTCTCACTTTCCCTCTCTTTTACAATCCTTGAAGAAAATCTCAAAGCCCTTGACTCTCTCTCTCTCTCTCTCTCTTACTCAAGACCCACTTCTTCTCTCCACGCCACCACCTTTTGCCTCTCTCTTCTTATGCCGTAGACGTCCCTCTCTTTTAATAAAGGATGCCTCCCTACAAAAAGAATTCAAAATTCCCTCCACAATTTTATCCAAAAGTCAACTCTTTTGAAGTCAAAAGACATGTCTATTGATCAAAGAGACATATCCCTTCATAAAATAATCTTCCAAAGTGTCTAGATACATTGAATCATTCTATGAGGTGTTTAAAACAAGTGTCCCTTTTGAAATTTGCGCAAAATTCATCCCAAATAGCCTTAATATGCAAAAAGTCGTATCTGGCGCCAACTTGCTTAAAACCATGTTGTTCTGAATTTTGGTACTTCAAGCACTAAATCTAGTGCTTCAATCACTAGATCACTATCAAATGGCGCTTCAAGCGCCAGTTCTGGCGCCAGAATCTCAAAATTCAACTTTTTGGCTCCAAAATTTTGTCATTTTTGCTACTTTTGCTCTAAATGCCTAAAATTGATATACCTGCAACAAAAATATGAAAATACTCTTCTTTAAAGTACAATATTGATGTAGGTGGATTTAGTGAGTTAATTTTGCAAATATTTTTCAATATTACAAAAAACACACGACAGATACAATAGTAAATATGCAATTTAATCCCAACAAAAATAACTTTAGTGAAAATAATTTTGTCTTTTTAAAATCCTTAAACTGTCAATTCCCATAAAAATAAACCAAGCATAAATATCACTCAAGTAATAAAAGGCTCTAATGGAGTCATAGATATCGATCCCACAGGGAAGTTGGAAATGCTTATAAGTAAATTCTTAAGATTATAATATAAACTACAAAAATGAAGTGTGAAATTCGAATATAAAATAATAGAATGAATGCTAAATAAAATGCAGTACAAGACAAAATTAATTAACTAATTCATAAACTTTCAAAAGTAAACTTACGAAAACTAAACAAAATTTTTGTGATGAAGAGTTCAAATTTAAGAAAGCATATTTTCCCTTTACAATGAGTATATGAATTATGAAGAAAATAAAATCATTTGAAAATATATATAAATCATATTGTGTCAAATATGAACAATCATATTCTTTACTCTCTTCTAAGTGCATAAATAATATTGACTAATCCAAAGTTTGGTCCCTAATTTTGTGGTTAGGCTGGGAGGATACCGGCTGCCACTCCAGAGCTCTCACTACTCCCTCACTTAAGGGCTAACAATCTCACATCAGTTTCGAATCAACTGGACCAAATTAGAGATTTTAATTTGTCACCTTAAAATCTTCAATTTTGCATCTAAAAAAGTATATTTCTCTATTTATTTGCACTCAACTCCATGCATGACATTCTCTCCCATTAAATCAAATGTGATTCTCACTATGCTGTAGAAATCATAGCCCATTCGGAAAATATGTTTCTCAACACATTTTAACAATTCAATTGTTCAGATCAAAGTTCAAATCATCATATATTATTAACATTTAAAACTGTATAAATAAAAATCAATTCTTCACAAAATCATATTTTAAAGTAGGGAAAATGAAAAATAAGACTACTCAGAATTCATAATAGGATACGACAAAACATGAATTTCATATATAAAAACAAGTTTACAAAATAAAAGAAATAAAAGACACAACTATCTCACAATCCTTCCCGAGCAAATCCCTAGAAGTCTCTTCAAGCATTTCCTTCTTTACAAGCACTCTCAATTCTCTCTTAGAAATGTAATGAAGAAGAAATCTCTCACATTCCCTCTCCTTTTACAATCCTTGAAGAAAATCTTCAAGCCCTTGACTCTCTCTCTCTCTCTCTCTCTTCGCTCTCTTTACACGCCACACCAAAAACTCTCCTCTAGCCCTAAACTTCCCTTTCTTTTATTAAAGGTTGTCTCCCTCTAAAAGAATTCAAAATTTTCTCCTAAATTCTATCCAAAAGTCAACCCTTTTGAATTTAAAATACATGTTCATTGATCCAAGAGACATATCACTTCATAAAAGAACATTTCAAAGTGTCTAGATGCATTGAATCACTCCTAGAGGTGTTTCAAATAAGTGTTCCTTTTAAAATTTGTGTAAAATTCATCCTGAACTGCCTTAATCCACAAAGAGTCGTCTCTAACGCATCTGGCGCCAGTTCTGGTGCTTCAAGCGCCAACATACTTAAGGCCACACTGTTCTTATTTTTGACGCTTCAGATGCCAAATCTGGCGCATCTGGTGCCATCCCTTTATCAAATGGCGCTTCTGGCATCAGGTTTGGCGCTTTAGACGCCAACTCTTTTTCAAATGGAGCTTATGGTGCAAATCTAGTGCATTAGGCACCAAAATCTCAAAATTCACTGTTTTGGCTCCAAATTTCGTCATTTTACTAATTTTGCTTCAAATGCTTAAAATTGATATACCTTCAACAAAAAACATGAAATTGCTCTTCTTTAAAGTGCAATCTCACCAAAAATAAATAAAAAAATGTATACTTAAAACAACATATTATTTTGGTGTATCAAATATCACCAAAAATAAGCATAAAATATATACTTAAAACGACACATTATTTTGGTGTATCGGGAATCTTTTGTATCTGACCCAAATAAATGGAAGATTACAAGGATCATAGGTTTTCCTACACAAAGTAATAGTGTCGACTGTGGTATTTTTGTATGTAAATATATCGAAACAATTGTACGGACAGAGAAAGTTAAGTGGAAAGATAAATTAGATTAGCAGGCTGAGTTGTCTCGATTTAGAGCAGAGATTGCATACAAAATTTGAAGATTTGCGTTATTTGGGTGATAATATTGTATATTTATGACTGTATATTTATATAAATCTGATTAAATCTTTGATGCTTGTATGTGTATATTTTGACACCATTATGTCAATCTAATTGAAATAGATAGGATTCTAACTACCAATATGTCAGCTTTCTTTGTAGTTTTATAGGTATATATGTATATTGATAACTTCTCTTTTGTTAAACAAAGATCAGGTAAAAAATGTCTTTCAATACTCGTTGTTCAATTTAATTCAAGTTATTCATGTGATAACCCAGAAATAACCTAGGGATAACCTAGAAATAACTTTGGAAAAACCCACATGCGAAACATAGATATAAGTCAGAAATAAGTCACACGCAGATCGTTAAATAATGCAGATATAACCCAAAAATACCTCAAAAATAACCCACATGCAGAACATGGATATAGGTAAAAAATAAGTCACATGCAGATCATTCAAATAATGTAAAATACCTAAAAAAAACCCACGTGCGGAAACTGGATATAAACCAGAAATAAGTCACGCGCATATCATTCAAATAACTTAGATATAACCCAAAAATATCCCAAAAATAACCCACACAAGGAACATGGATATAAGCCAGAAATAAGTCACGCATGATCATTCAAATAACGAAGATATAGCCTAGAAATACTTTGAAAATAACTCACGCGTAGAACATGGATATAAGCCATAATTAAGTCACGCGCAGATTGTTCAAATAACTTAGATATAACCTGAAAATACCTAAAAAAATAACCCACACATGAAACATGGATATAAATTGGAAATAAGTCACATTCATATCGTTCAAATAACGTAGATATAATCCAAAAATACCTTGAAAACAACTAGCGCGCGGAACATGGAAATAAGCCAGGAATAAGTCACACACAGATCTTTGAAATAACACAAATATAACCCAAAAATACCTCAAAAATAGCCCATGCATTGAACATAGATATAAGTCAAAAATAAGACTCGGGGAGATCGTTCAAATAACATAGATATAACCTGGAAATACTTCAAAAATAACCCACGTGCGGAACATGAATATAAATCAGAGATAAGTCACACGCATATCATTCAAAAAACATAAATATAACCTAGAAATACATAAAAAATAAACCACACGTTGAACATAGAGATTGTTAAATAACATAGATATAACCTGGAACTACCTCAAAAATAACCCAAGGGATATTCAACTTAACAACTTGGGCAAAACGAAGATAATAAACCATAAATAACCCAAAAATAATCTGGAAATAACCCACAAGCGGCTCTATAGAATACCTTGTGGGGAACACTAAAATTAAACTATAGATAATCTAAAAATAACTCACAAGTAGCCCACAATTTAGCTGAATAAATTGCGGGGAGGAAAGAATATAATCTATGGATAGCGCAGAAATACCTCACAAACAACCCAGAAGCATTTCAGCTTAATAACTTGGGTAGAACATTAAAAATTAACCTTGATATAATTCAAAAATAATTCACAAGTAGCCCTCAGCATTTATAATTAATACAAGATAAATTGAACAACATAGACATATCTTACACAAAAAATGACATATATTACACATTTTTTTATTTCTCTACTCATAAACAATCAAAGAAATATTGCCCAACATCTGCAAATATTTTCAATTATCCACAACATATATAGAGCACAATTTTAATAACATACACATATCTGCTCATTTCTACTAAGAAAATCTCAGCCTGTACATTTATACGTGTAAATCGTTCGATATATGCTCTACAAGAAGTAGAATGTGGGTGCAAATTTGATCTATTATGGCAACATGGTCCACTAAAAGGCAAAAAGAGTATTCTTGGTATTGAACATGAGTGTCTCATAAATAGGTCATAGGCTAGTTGTTAACCCGACATTGGAAAAATTTGTGGGATACTTTGAAAGAGAAACTTAGCAGGGATAAAGACGACCGAAGTGAAAAAAACCATGACTCTTGCAAGCCAGAACTACCACAGACATCTAAAATAGATGGACAACATGGTTTCTCTTGGATAGTAAATTCCATTTCCACTAACCAAAACTAATGCACTGCATTGATACAAGTAAACCCTTCGACACATGTTTTAAAAAAAGAAGTGCCACCTCTCCTTCTTGCAGAGCATTTATGGAGGGACTAACCTGTGTCAATGTACTATTTGAGATTTCATTAGTGGAAACATAATTTACCATTCATGAGAAATCATGTTGGACTTTTGGTTTAAATGTCTGCGTTAGTTCAGGAGTGCAAGATTCATGGTCTGGGTCATTTGGGTTGCCTTTAATCTTTCTAAGTATCCCTTTCGCAATATCCGCAAATTTTTCCAATGTCGGGTAACAACTGCCTCATGATGTGTTAATGAGGCAAACATGCTCAATACCAAGAATAGCCTTCTGGCTTTTAGTGGACCATGTTATCATACTAGCTCAAATTTGCACCAACATTCTCCTTCTTACAGCGCTTGTGTAGAATAGTGTATGGCTCAGTTGGCTTATATCTCACTAATGGAATGTATTCGCAGATCATTGTATGTTGCTCCTGGTGTGAGGTGTTTCTATAGATAATAGAAATGAACATTAGAAGTAAATATTATAATTCAAAAAACAGACTAATAGTATTGAATTTCAGAATTATACCTGGTTGAGAGAGTCTGACACTGCAAATGCATTTGTGACACCTTGGATTTGTGGTTCTTGGCTTGTGATCATTCCTTGATACTTTCTTGTAAGCATCCGTTCTTGATAGAGAAAATTTATGTTACATATAATAATAATTTTTAGGAATATAAACTTATTTAATCTTAGCTCTCTTGCTTATCTTCCAGTATTCTTTAAACGTGGAGTTGGATCTTCCTTTAGATGTTTGTATTCAAAATTATTATAAACCTCCTTCTTGGCTTTAACAGACCAACACAATAATAAATATTGGTTGGGAATATTAGTTAAATTTAACGTATGAAGAACACGCAGATAGTGAGTGCAAAGTAACCCTATCATTTCAAATTTCTTGTAGTTGCACATGATCTCGCAGTTAACCCTGTTAAATGTGACAATCTAGGGTTTGTTTGTCTCCAGATTATCCAATTTCCTTACATGAAATTTGGATTCACCGTCAGATGAGACATCGACCATTAATCCACATAACCCATGCAGTAACTATTCCTCAAACATTGAGTAGAGCTTCTGCGTGTAAAATGAAGCAGCCTACCTCAAAATTGGGCTTGTTCTAACTGCGAGTGCAATAACCGTCTGGGAACTTCTGAAGTCTTCATCCTTTTCATTCCTTCTCCATGATTTCATAACATTTTAAAGACTCAGAAAACAATCAGTGGGAGAGCTTGTGGGCTTACATACACCATGATAAATGTTATTTGTCGATTAACTTCTTTTTGTTGATTATATTATCATTTCAACTATTTCTTTATTGAATGTTGTTTACCACTTGTATCTTATATTTTTCAAATCATCTAACAACACTACCATGTAGTTTTCCTATCTCAATCATTATAGACCATGTCTCTTCAAAATCCTCTAAGGAATCACACTTATTTATGCATTTATAAAATAGCTTGTTCACACTCTTGTAAGGCATGTCACAATGGATCTTTGAAGGAAATTTCTTATAGATATGCCACTAACATAATCTATGTCTTGTGCATTGAAAACAATCTTCAATGGCTCTTACCATCGCTTGATCTTGATCTATAAAAATTTTAAATTAGATGCTTGTCATCCATTTTTTGAATAAATGATTTGAATGACCACTTGAAAGACTCAATTGTATCGTCAGATAAGAAACCAACTCCGAAGATAATGTTTTGCAAATGGTAGTTAACTCCTACAAAAGGAGCATAACGTAAATTATATTTATTCAATTGGTAGCTAGTATAAAAAATTACGACATCCCCAAAACAATCATAATCAAACCTGCAAGATCCATCATCCACAAAGAGTTTATCAATCTACCATCCTCATAAGTTTGGAAGTCTCATGCAAACAAGTTGTCCCGAGTTTTCCTCTCCATGAAAGTTTGTACAAAAGAGTTGGCATCACCTTGTTCAATTTTATTTTTTTCTTTCTCTCTAAATAAAGTTGTAGGCATCTTGCTTCATACATTCAAGATTTTCTATTCACCCAACCTCTGTAGCAAGGAAGTTAAATGCGTTCACTACTTTAATCACTGATCCTATCGTTGCTCTTAGCAAATCAGCATTTAACTCGCTAATATTTCTGCTCGAATGCATAATATGCTTATCACCGGCTTCAACCAAGGGGTGATTATGACTTTTAACAAATTTTTTAATCGTCCAATTACCATCAACATCGATAACATAATGAACCATTTTTTTACAGTCAGTCATTGTCTCCGCTTCTTTGTACTTCACCGTGTTGGTGAAATGTGACTTCTCCTGCGACCAACTTTTCCACAAATATAATCCTTCATCTTAATTAGCTTCGAGTTAGGCTAATCACTGTTGTGGTCCTTGCAGACAGTGAATCCAACATGATGTGCATAGGTGCTATAGTGTTCATAAGCTTCCTTCTCATTGTGGACTATGTTATTAAGAAAACGACCAACAACTGGATCATTGCATGCATTTTCGGGCTCAAAGAACTACACATGTGCATTATGCATAAATATGATTGTATATGCAGACAAAAACAAATCCTTCCCCCAATTAACACCACAATCACATTGGTATAACACCATCATAGAACATCAATAAAGTCATATTTCAATTCGGGGTAAAATTAGGAAGTACCAACATGGTTATTATTGGGTTATTTTCCAATTATTTTATGATTATTGTCAATCTACTCTAAGAAAATGTAGGCATTAATTTCAGATTATTGTTAGGTTATTCTAAGAATTTATAGGAGTTATTTATTGGTTATTGCTTGGTTAACGATCATGTTTGTGATAAAATCTAGAAGAATACAAGGATGTCAAGTGATTGGAGTTATTTAAAGGTTATTGTTAAGTTATTATCTACTTATTAAGGAGATTTTATGTTTAGTTCCGAGTTTATTATTGTGTTATTCTGGATATATACTTGGGTAGTTATGGGATATTTTGGAGTATGTCGGAATCTATTTTCAATTTTTTGTTGGGGTTACTCTGGGGTTATTTTTAGGTTATTCTCGGGTTAATTAGCAAAATTGTAAGACAGCACGAATAATAACCTCATATATCCACTCTATAACCATATAATAAACCGTAAATATCCCCACAATAATCATAATATAATTTGTAATAGCCATAAACCCTAAACCCAAGATAAACCACAAAAAAGTAGAGAATAGCATAGTAATAACCTCTAAATAACAACTAATCTGAAGGCATCTTCAGCTTAGTTTACTTTTATGTTTACTTTCTAGGTTATTGTTATGTTATTCTTAAGTTATATCTGAGTTATTTTATTTTTAGTTTTTAAGGGTTATTCTTGGTATATTCTCGGGTTATTTAGCAAAACTTAAAGACAACCCAAAAAACAACCCAATATAACCACCCTATAACCATAAAATAATCTAAAATAAACCCAAAATAACCATAAAATAATCTGAAACAACTAAGCTCACCTCCGTCGCAAACACATTTCCATTATTCTTGTACTCCATGATCACTCTTTCTTCGTTAAGAGAGAAATCCATCTCCATCGCAGTAGCAGGCGTATTCTAGTGTAGCGAACCCTCGCAGTGCAACGATGAAACCCTAAGGGAGCAAGAGACAAGGATGGAAACTTCTGACGCTGGACTCAAGGAAGCCTAAATTTTTTTCTTAAAGGTGGGATGGTAAAAAAGGAGGGACGGTGAAATCGTCGTATTGGCCCGAAAAATTACTTTACATTTTTTTTATTGTATTCATGTGTGAGACCCAAACATACAGGTGGCATCATCTCATTGGACTCAGAACGTTGCTCTACATCTAGAGCCCGCACAGAAAACTTTTCTAGGGTGATACAGTAAGACATTCTTAGGGAAACAACCAAGGCTGGTTAAGAAAGTCTCTACTGCTCATTAGGTCAAGAGGGAGGTGATGTTGACCGCTTGGGTAGTGACAAGGAAGGCTCACTTGGCTGCTTCTGAGGTGGTGAAGCATCTGACGCTAAATGTGTTTTTTTGGTACATGTGTACTAATGGTTTGGTAGGTACGGATCACATTTATTAAGTTTCTCATTCTATTGTTGTTTTTCAAAGGGCATGAACAAATGAAATTATTATGATCAAGGGATCAACATATCAAGGGAAGGATAATAGTTATCAGTCTATGGGTCCTTGAGGCGTGAACCAAATGGATGTTGAAAGAGCAGTGAGCTGAGAAGAGTTGAGCCACCGTAAAAAGGAAGCAAACGTGGGATGATAAGCAATAAAGCCTACAAATACTCAGTCAGATACTTTGGGATTCCTAACTTTTCTCTGAGGGATGAGACTAGCCACCCATTCTTGTTGACACAAGTGGAACTCCTATTATAACACTGTCAAAGCAATACTGGGCTATCCAGTAGAACCATTGACATAACACACAGAGTTTTGTCAGTTTAAGGAATAACATCGTCATAAGGGGAAAGCTACAATGATCGACTCGAGCGAGCTACCCCCCTTATCTTCTCAAAAGAAATGCAAAGCTTTTGTGTTTAAGTGGATTCTTATGAAATCAGAGGAAGCAAAAGTGAGAACTAGCCCGAGTAGTAAATTTGCCTTGATAGATCTTTAAAAAGACTGGAATCTTGATTTTCTTGTTGTAGCCCACATCCCCTTCACAATGGCAAAGGTGATTTATTCTAGACACAAGAGAAGGCTTTAATAGAATATAGCTTTGTCAGCCTATACCGGATGAATGACTTAATGTCCTGACAAGCATCTCATATCCAGTTGGCCATTCTTCGTCAGAAGCATCATATTGAACTAGAGCTCAAGGAAAAAATGGAAAAGGTGGAGGATAATTTGAAGAAAGAAGAGGCAGATAAGCTCATCTTGAAAGAAAAATTGAGTCTTAAAGGAGCACATGGCTATGGAGACATCCAATTAGAGCTTTATCAAGCTTTACTCCTATTCGGTATAAAAGTCTATTCTTGTAAAGAAATTTCAGGAGGGGGTCTTATATGGTGTTGTTCACATGATTAAACCTACCTACTCACCCTTGACTAGGTTAATCTGAAAAATAGTTTCTACATTGGTGACTGAGTCAGAGAGCAAGAAGGCCAATTGAGACAACTAGTGTGATGGAGACAACAATGGGTCATCAAATGTGTAGGTTGATTCCAACTGTTGTTTATAAAAAAAAAATCCACTTTTTAAGTATTTTTGTAAACCAATTATTAATTTATGAATGAAAAGATGAAAGACTTTTTTTTAGTCGTACGTTGAAGTCTTTTCTCTCTTTATTTTACCTGAGTTGAGCAATTATTAAGGTAAGGAGAGTTAGCCTAGTCACAGTAAATGTCAACGAGATAATCTGTGAGTTGAATTAATTTAAGGGTTAAGTTAGATGGTGAGGCTGAAAATCCAGTTGATCGATAAAGTGTCATAGAGTTTAAATAGATGAATAAGATTGTAAAGATTTCATGACTCATTTGATATGATATCACCAAATCTAAGTCTGTTGACCTCACTTTTGGTTGAGTTCTAGAAACTTCTTTAGTAGCCTAGGTCTAGCCATAGGACTTTCCTATTGACTAGTCTTAGAAAACTAGAAAAGGTATCCTCACCATTAGAAATTCAAACTCTTCACTTTGCTCAGCTTGAGATTCCACATATTGGTCCTAACCTCTAATCTTTATAAAGTAAGATCATTATGGGAGAGCTCAAGAAGAGTTCTTATAGGGTTACTTGGCCTTAGGATTGACCCTGGGTGTTGATTTAAAGTTAGGGTACATTATACCCTTACTATATCTTCACAATACACTAATTAAGATCAATACATGAGAGCCCAAAATGGGGATTT
>JXCR01140214.1:364973-404876 GCA_002079205.1 Phalaenopsis hybrid cultivar | reverse complement strand
CGCTTAGACTGAAAGGAAAATTTTATAAGACAGTGGTGAGACCTGCAATGCTCTATGACAGTACTGCTTAGACTGAAAGGAAAATTTTATAAGATGGTGGTGAGACCTGCAATGCTCTATGGCGCTGAATGCTGAAGGAAAATTTTATAAGACGGCGGTGAGACCTGCAATGCTCTATGGCGCTGAATGTTGGCCTTCAAAGAGAAGCATAATAATAAGTTAAGTGTTGCCGAGATGAGAATAATTAGGTGGATGAGTGGAAAATTTTATAAGACGGTGGTGAGACCCTGTAATGCTCTATGGCGCTGAATGTTGGCCTTTAAAAAGAAGCATAATAATAAGTTAAGTGTTGCCGAGATGAGAATGATTAGGTGGATGAGTGGCTTTAAACTTAGAGACAAAAGGCAGAATGAATATATTCACGATAGGGTTGGTGTAGCTCTTGTGACAGACAAAATTAGAGAAAGCCGTCTTAGATGGTTTGGTCATATTAAACGTCGACCATTAGATGATCCGATTAGGAGAGTAGATGTTTTAGATTCGACTTGTGTTAATAAAGGCAGAGTAGAACATAGGAGACATGGGCTTATTGTATAAAAAATGATCTTAATTTACTAGAACTAAATGAAAATATGGCACTAAATAGGACAGGCTTATTGTATAAAAAATGATCTTAATTTATTAGAACTAAATGAAAATATGACACTAAACATGACTCAATGGAGAAAAATCTTATTGTATAAAAAATGATCTTAATTTATTAGAACTAAATGAAAATATGACACTAAATAGATATTGTATTAAAAATGATCTTAATTTACTAGAATTAAATGAAAATATGACACTAAATAGGACTCATTGTATTAAAAATGATCTTAATTTACTAGAACTAAATGAAAATATGACACTAAATAGGACGCTATTAAAAATGATCTTAATTTATTAGAACTAAATGAAAATATGACACTAAATAGGATGCAATATTAAAAATGATCTTAATTTACTAGAACTAAATGAAAATATGACACTAAATAGGACGCAATGGTGATGATTTTAATTTATTAGAACTAAATGAAAATATGACACTAAATAAGACGCAATGGAGAAAAAGGATTCATGTAGCTGACGCCAAATAGTGGGATTAAGGCTTTGTTGTTGTTGTTGTTGTTGTTGTTGTTGTTGTTGTTGTTGTTGTATAGTTTTAAGTTTTTGTGGTGAGTTTATATGTGAATTACTCTCTAAGAAGTGTTGGAGAGGGAGAGAAGTGAGAGATTTCTTCTTTCTACATTTCCTAAGAGAGACTACAAATGATTTCCTTTGAGAAAAAGTTTCAAATAAGTGTTGTTTATTTATTATTGTGTATGAACTTCGTTTTATTTATGAAATTAGTGTTTTGTTGTATCTTTCTCAGGAAGTCTGAGTACTTCCCTTTATCTTTCTCCCTACTATGAGATATGATGAAATGTAGAGATAATTTAAATGTGTCAGTGTTAAAATATAAAATAAAATGAGATAGTTTTTCAACTCCGATCTTAATTTACATTTTGATAGGGCTGATTGAATTGTTTAAGAATGTTATGAAACATATGAACCGGGAAATGGAATTTGAGTTATACAACCGAGTGAGAATCACATTTAAGTCCATGAAGGAGGATTTTGTTCATGAAATTAAGTGTAAATAAATAGAAAATGTACTTTGTTGGGTGTAGAATTGAAGATTTTTAGGGTGACAAACTAAAATCCCCAATTTGATCTTAGTGTTTAAAAACTAAAGCGAGAGTTAACCTTCAGGGGAAGAGAACTGGGAGCTCTAAAGTTGGAGCCAGTATCCTCCTAGCCTAGCCATGTATTTAGGGACTAACCTAAGATTAGAAATGATTTTCTATAACATTGAATCAGTGTAGAAAATTAAAATTGCTCCTATTTGGCACAATTCAAGTTTAAACCATTTATCTAATCTCCTTTCACCAAAAACTCATTATTGTGTGAAAGGTGCTTTTTTATATTAGAAAACTTCATCACATAAATATATTTTAGTACTTACTATTTTAAACTTTGCATTAAAATTTTGCTAGTAGTTAATAATTTAGTCTTGATAGTATCTTAAACAATCAAAATTAGTGACATTAATTTTGTTTTATTTCTATGAATTTCCAAGTTAATTTATCATCTCAAATTTAAACCTTCCCCGTGGAATCGATATTTGGGACCTAAATAGAAAGTCTTATATTAATTGATAAAAATACATATACTTGCATAGAATCCCAACATTAAGTGCTTAACATTATTATTCATAAAATACAACATCAAATTTTTGGCCCCATTCTAAAGCAGAGTCAACTTTAGAAATTTTACACAACTATATTTTCTCCTGGATCAGAGTCTAGGCCAATTAACGGATTAATTATGTCTAAGGAAGTGCTATGAGGAGTTTAGGAAGTGAATTTTCTGGAATTGAGTTGGTCACATGAATTGATTTAATGTAATTTGGTTCGGGGTATTTTGGTAAATTTGGTGAAGTTCGGGGTGTTTTGGGAATTTTGGATATTTTTGGGTGTTTTGGACAATTTGAGTGGAATGAAATGGTTTCAAAAATTTTTTGGAGATAAATTGATAATTTGGGAAATTTTGGAAAAAATAAGGTTTTTTGGGCATTTTGGTAATTTTGAAACGTCTGGGGCTAAAAGGCCTAAATTAAAGTTTAGGTGGAATTGATATCAATTAAGGATGGTTTTCATAAAATCACCCTCTTTGATCCATATGACTAAGGGAATCCTCATCTTGGATCCTCCATGTGTTGGTTCTAACCATCGTAGCTAGAGGTTAAGAGATTAGGGACCACCCACATGAGTCTCCAAAAGAGTGGGTAACCAGGTCAAGGATGTTCGGTTTAGGGTTTTGGTTATGAGTGAAGGTAAGGGGGTCAAGTGTGTGTGCAAGAATGATTAATGCCGCACCATCCAGGGCTAACCTTAAGGTTGGAGAGTCCTATGGGGACTCATCTTGAGCTCTCTCGTGTTGGTTTCGTCCTACTAAGTGCTAGAGGTCAAAACAAAACATGTGAAACTCAAAGAAGAGTGAAGTGGTTCTTAGAATTTCTAATGAGGTATGGTCGCATAATTATTCCTCTAGGATAGTCAATATGAAAGTTTTATTTCAAGATCCTAAGCTTCTAAGGAAGAAAGACTAGACCTCAACAAAAGTGAGGTCGACATATCTTAGAAGAAAATTATTTTCTTCATGGGAGTGTATCAAGCAACACCTTCATTAATACCAACTTCATGCACAGAAAATGGTCATAAATCCTCTTTGATACATTACACTTGTTCTTTGTGACAGCATTTTATGCATCGATGTACAATGAAGGGACAATCCTTGACTTTGATTTTGGAAGAAGTGATGATTTGAAACCTTGCACTTCAATTACTTCTTGATTTGACCAGTTAAGATGTTAATACTTATTGTGAGAACATGTAATATCTGAGATGGTATTGTAAGAATTACATATTGATTTCATGGATGAGAATGTAGTTCATGGGGTTGAGTGCAAATAAATAGGGAAATAAACTTTCATGTGTGTAGAATTAGAGGACTATAGAGTGACAGGCTAAAGCGTCCAATTTTTTTTTATAAATTTAGGTTTTCATACGAGCTGTTAGCCCCCAAGTGGAGGGAGAAGAGAGAACCTTAGAGTGAGAGCTACTATCTTCCCTACCTAACTAATCTTCAAAACTGTTCAAACTATAGATTAGCCAATGTTCTTTATCACATCTCTAGTAAGGGTAGCGAATATTATCGCTCCTATTTAGCACAACACA
This sequence comes from Phalaenopsis hybrid cultivar, assembly GCA_002079205.1. Classification (NCBI taxonomy): domain Eukaryota; kingdom Viridiplantae; phylum Streptophyta; class Magnoliopsida; order Asparagales; family Orchidaceae; genus Phalaenopsis; species Phalaenopsis hybrid cultivar. The sequence goes on along the minus strand of JXCR01140214.1, from coordinate 401,058 downwards.
ATTAGAATGCTTCCACAACATAATTTCTATACTTGTTACTGATTCATGATAAGGAAAAATATATTTTATATATTGCCATCATCTTGCAAGTATTTAGTTAAGTTAATTAGTTTATTACATTATTTAATTTATCAAAAAACCAAAAAAATAGTTAAATTTCATTCCTATTATAGGATCTCTAGTTTAAGTGTAACATTTGGTTATCTAATTTCTTTTGTTTTGTAGAGTGCATATTATCAAGTTTTCCCTCTGGGTTCGATATTCGGGGCTTAATCAAAAAGTTCTATATTACTTGATAAGGATATGTATACTTGTATAGTATCCCATATTTAAATGTAATAACTTTATTCTGATTCGTTTCAAACTATAGAATTGACCTAGCTTTTGCTTGGAATCAAGTTTTTGGCACAGTTGCAAAGTAAGAATTATTCTTAAGGAAGTTAAGCATATAATTGCATACATCGCAATAAACATACATATAGAAACTCAGGATCAAATTTTTGGCACCGTTGCTAAGGAAAATTACAAAATTTTCAAAAGAGATTTTAAAAAAGCTAAATTTCTATTTTTATAAAGTCTTATTTAAATTTTAAGATTTATTATAAGAATATTGCAGTGTTGTTTTAATATAAATTTCTTGTTTGTGTGTTTTTTATTTTTATGTTTTACGTTTTATTTTATATGTTTCATAGTAATGTATGCGTAGTTAAGGATCTATAAGACTTTTGCCTTACGATTTTGAATTAGAAAGTACTATTAGATAATTTACTAGGCCAAATGGTAGATTCTCAAGCTTCATTAGAAACTCTGAATGCCATAAACAACAAGTAGAATAACCCATATTCTAGCAATTATAACCCAGGTTGGAAGAACCACCCAACTTTAACTAGAATAATACTTTTAGTGACAATAATCAGCAATTGGAAAACAACCAAGTAAACCCATTAGGAAACTAGAACAACCAAGGGAATAGTCATTAAAGGCCTACTTATCCTCCAGGTTTTAATAGCAATCTATATTTTAAGGAGAAGAAGCTGTCCATAAAAGAAGTGGTCTTACAAATAGAAAAATAATTACAAAGTCAAGGAGTTATAACTAGAAATGTTGAGAATCAGTAGGGACAAATAGCAAATTCATTAATTAATAGATCCCAATGAACAATTCCTAGTAATACTACAGTAAATCCAAAAGACCAAAATAAAGAACAAGTAAAAGTCATTTAACTTAGAAGCGGAAGAGAATTGGAATGTATAGTTCAAATAGAGACTGAAGTAGAGATAGAAGAGATTGAAGAATCAAGGACACTCTGAAAGGTTTATAGAGACATATTTATCCACTTAAAGTTCACTTGTAAAAACCACCACCTTCATTTTCTCAGAGGCTCCGACAACAAAAGTTGAATAAAAAATTTTCTAAATTTCTGAAAATTTTTAAGATGCTTACAATTAATATTCCATTTACTAAAAACTTTTAAAAATCCCAAGCTATGTGAAGTTTATGAATAATATTCTTAATAAGAAAAAGAAGTTTGAAGATAATAAGACTATTGTACTTAGTGAGGAGTGCAGCGCTATAATTCTGAAAAAGCTTCCTGAAAAGCTTAAAAATCATGGTAGCTTCGCAATTCCATGTGCAATAGGAGATAAATTTTATGGGAAAGCTTTATGTTATTTTAGTGCAAGCATAAACCTTTTCATTATCAATATTTATAAGATTGGGATTAGGAGAAATATCCCCTACTACTATAACTTGGTAGTTAGCAGATAGTTTAATAATCTATCCTAAATGAGTTATAAAAGATGACCTTGTGAAAGTGGATCAAATTGTCTTTCCAATCGATTTCATTGTGTTTGATATGGAGGAAGATAAAGAGTTACCTATCATTTTGGGGACTCATTTCCTAGCAACACGAAAAGCAATGATAGAAGTGCAGAGAGGAGAATTAATTATGTCTGTCAATGATCAGAAAACTACATATAATATTTCCAAATCAATGAAATACCTGCAAAAGTTAAAGATGATGAATGTTATAGAATGGATGTGATAAAATATTTAACTGAATGTCATTTCAAAACAAATTATGAAGAGAAATATGAAATGAAAGAGTTGGAACAAGAGCAAGAAGAGGAATTAGATCAATATGAAGATTTATATAAGGATAATTATTATGTTCGAGAATGTTTTAAAGTCTTGGACACGATAGAAAAAGATACATCTTTTTGTCCATTAATTGAAAACCCTCTTGAGTTTGAGTTGATGTTACTTCCTAAACATTTGAAGTATGCTTTTTTTTTATTCCTCAACATTACCTATTATAATTTCCTCAAAAAAAACTTCAGTAGAAGAAATGAGTTTGATGAAAAATTTAAGGATTTACTAAAAAGCCATTGGATGGAGAATTACTGATATAAAAGGAATGGTACCTTCAATTTGTAAGCCTAGAATTCATATGGAAAAGAACTAAAAACCCAGGGATGATACACAAAAGAGATTGAATCCTGTTATGAAAGAGGTTGTTAAGAAAGAAATTTTAAAGTGGTTAGATGCTGGACTTATCTACCCTTTTTCAGATAGTGCATGGGTTAGTCCAATTCATTGCGCTACTAAGAAAGGAAGCGTGATTATGACTTTGAATGAACATAACAATTTAATACCAATAAGACAAGTCACAGGATGACAAATATGCATTGATTATTAAAAATGAAATCTCATCACTAGGAAAGATCATTTTCCACTACCCTTTTTAGATCAAATGTTAGATATACTAGCTGAGCTTAAATACTTTCATTTTTTGGATGGATATACTGGTTATCAACAAATCAAATAGCTTTTGAGGATCAAGAGAAAAAAACTTTTATGAGTCATTATGGTACATTTGATTTTAGAAGAATTCCCTTTGGTTTATGTAATGCACCTACTACATTCAAAGATGTATGAAGGCTATTTTTTATGATATAATTAATAGAGGGATTTAAGTTTTTATAGATGACTTTTCAATGTTTGGAACTTCACTTGAATCATTTTTAGAACATTTATCAAAAGTTCTTAAGTGCTGTGAAGAAACAAATTTAGTCCTTAACTAGAAAAAATGATAATTTATGATAACAGGAGGAATAGATTTGGGACATCAAATTTCAGAAAATAATATGGAAGTAGACGTTGCAAATATTTAAGTGATCACTAATTTACCTTACCCAACAAATGCGAAAGAAATTAGAAGTTTCTTAGGACATGATTGATTCTACATGTGATATTTTAAAGACTTTTTAAAAATTACTAAGCCTCTACGCCATTTACATGAAAAATATGTGATTTTTAATTTTTATAAAGAGTGCCTAAAAGTTTTTGAATTATTAAAAGAAAAACTAGTTATTGCACCAATTATTATTTCACCATCTTGGAAAATACCGTTCGAATTAAAGTGTGATGCAAGTGATTATGCTACTGAGACTATTTTAGGACAAAAGCATGATAAGATTTTAAAAGTTATATACTATGTTAGTATAACTCTTAATGTAGCTAAAATTATTTATATCACAACTGAGAAAGAATTATTAGTTGTAGTTTATGCTTTTGATAAATTTAGGTAATACTTAATTTTAACTAAGTGTATTGTGCATACAAATCATTCTACTATTAAGAATTTAGTGAAAAAGATGGATGCAAAGCCAAGAATGATAAGATTGATTCTTCTTTTGCAAGAATTTGATTTTGTGATAGTAGATATGAAGGGAGCTATGAATCAAATTGTTGCTCAACTGTCCAGGCTTGAATTACAAAAGCCACTCTGTTTTGAAAAAGAAATTAATGAACATTTTCTAGATAAGGAATTCTTTAATGTTAATGAGTGGCGTGTTCCATGGTATTACGACATTGTGAATTTCATTGTTAGTTGTATTATACCCTATGGAATGACATACCAACATAATAGGAAATTTTTATCTGAAGCTATGACATAAATTTAGGATGACCCATTTTTATATAAATAAGGAAATGATATAATTATTCAAAGATGTGTGACTTTAGAAGAAACTTATGAAATTATCCAAAAATGTCATAATTCATATTTTTTGGGACATTTTGGGTGATAAAACAACATACAAAATTTTACAATCTGGATTTTATTGGCCTACAATCTTTAGAGATGCTAACGCTTATGTCAAAACTTGTGATCGATGTCAATGAATAGGAAATATTTATACGATGAAAGAGATGCCCCTCAATTATGTGTTACAAGTTGAAATATTTAATGCTTGAGGATAGATTTCAAGGGACCATTTATACCATCTTTCAAAAATTTATATATATTATTAGCAATAGATTATGTAACCAAATGGATAGAAGTTGTTGCTTTACCTTCATGTGATTCTCAAAGTGTTGCAAAGTTTTTAAAAGAAAATATATTTTGTAGATTTAGGGTGTCAAACGTAATCATATGGACGAGGGAATTGCTATTTCTTATCAATAATGGAGAAGTTATTAAGGAAAAATCATATTAACCATAAAATTATTATTTATTATCATCCTCAGACAAGTGGTTTGGCTAAATTATCCAATCTTGAAATGAAAAGAACATTGGAAAAATCTGTAAATCCAACTAAAGTAGAATAGTGAGCTAAACTTGATTATACTTTGTGGGCTTATAGGACTGCATACATAACTCTTATAGGAATGTCCCCATAAGGGCTAATATTTGGGAAAGTTTTTCACTTACCAGATGAACTTGAGCATAAAGCATATAGGGCTATTAAGGAATTTAATTTAAATTTAAAGGATGCTGGAGAGAAAAAGCTAATGCAAGTAAATGAGCTTAAAGAGATAAGGAATGAATCTTATTAAAGTGGTCAGATTTACAAACAAAAGATGAAGATGTGGCAAGATCAGAGGATTCTTAGTAAAAAAATTTTTCCAGAGCAACAAGTTTTTCTTTATGATGCAAGGTTAAGCTTATTTCTATGCAAACTTAAGTCGAAGTGGATCGGACCATTTGTTGTCATAAAAGTTTATCCCTATGGAGTTGTGGATATTAATAATCCTAAAACTTATAAAATATTCAAAGTGAATGGTCATCAGCTAAAATACTACTTTTAAAGTCACCAACTTAAATTTAATTATTTTAGGATGTTGGGCAACCTAAATAAGTACTGGTTACGTTGAGATGACGACATTAAACCAAGCGCTCTGTTGGAGATTGTTATCTATGTGTTTATTTTTATTATTTTGTTGTTAAGTCTGATTTAGAAAATATTGGTAGTATTTTTTATATATAATGATTTAGTGAATATTGTAAGAGTTTAAAAAATGACTTAGACAAGTTAGAATAAATATTTTGACGTTAAGTTGACCTGTGTTAAATGGAGCACTGACGCTTAAGCGCAACACTTAAAAAACACGTGTCAATTTTGGTTTCTAGAAGATTTAACCATGTTTTGGTTTTCTTTAATGTGGGATTGCAATTCTAGGGTGTGTCTAAGAATTATAGGGGAGTTTTGAGGCTATAAATAGAAGGGTTATGTAAGGATTTTTACCACAATTCAAATTCAACCCTAAATCTTAAGTGTCATCTTGAGAGAGTGATTTGAAGAAAAAGGAGGCAATGAGAAAGAAATTCATTAGTCAGATTGTGCAAGAGTTATTGAATAGTTTCATAGAAGTTAGTATCGAAGGAATAGCAGAGAAAATAACAAAAATTGAAGCTGGCTTGGCTTCAATTGAAGCAAAAGTGATGGAAGTTAACACACATCTGGATCATACGGGAAGGCAACGTAAGATGCAGTTTAACCATACCAGTTTTATAGAAGAAGCGAACAATTTAAAGAACAAGTGGATTGAAGAAATTTCAACCAGAGTTATTAATCACTGTCCGTTCTGTCAGATTTACATTCCAAATGCCAAACAGAGAGTGGAATTAAGTTCTTTGTTAGTGTTAAATTTATTTTGTGTATTTTTAATGTTAGGATTTTATAGTATTTGTGTTTAGGAATTTTCTCATCGAAAACTATTTGGATTGAGAATTTATGTAATAGAAAAGTCTGTAATTTTTTGTGAATGAATATAAGTGTTTGCTTGTGCAAAGATTATGTGTTATTTTGTTTTGAATCGAATTAATTAAGATTGGGTAATCTTGAGTAAAAGGAGAGTTGAAAGGGAAGAAAATAGTTATTAAAGAGTTATGAGACCATGTAGGGTTGATTGACTTAGAATAGAAGTGAATTTCACTTATAAACGAAAAAATCAAAATTTGTGCACTAGCGCTTAAGCGCCATGACCCCGCGCTTACGTGTTGCCTAAACTGAGAGACGAGCGCTTTAGAGTCGAACCATTCACGCTTAAGCGCCTGTTCACGTAATCAGTTTGTAAAAAAATTTAAGTGGCAATTCGGTCAGAAATCTCCATTTTCATACCACGACTTCATCCCCTTCCTCGAGCTATCTAAAGTTAGGGCACACCCTATTTTCAAGATTTCTTAGGGATTTGGAGCAAAAATTTCTAGAGTTGATATCATTTAGGAAAGAGCTTTACATCTATGTAAAATTTTTTTATTTTCATCATGTATGTTGAGCACATTAAAATCACTATTCAAGGTGAAAATTAGAGAAAAATTTATGGAAAATATAAGGATTTGGTAAATTAAGCTTTTAGGAGTTAAGTTTAGTGATTTAGAGTTGAATTTGGAATTTATTATGAATTTTATATTTTTTTTAGAAACTACAGCAAGAATAAATAGGAGTAAAGGAAAGGCCCAATTTGATTCCAGCTAGTTTGTTAGTGCTAGAGCTCAGGATCGATATAGTGATGCACTGCAATCAAGAACGTTGAGTTCTGAGTGTTGTTTTAAAAGTCCGAGAGGAGCTATAGAAGATCTGATTGTTTGCTACCAATGGGAGCATTTTTTTTGTTTTTATGCTATAGTATTGATTTCTGTTGTGCTGGGGTTCTATGCGAATTTCCCCGAAGCTCAAGAAGAAGGAGTCATGGTTAGAGGAAAAATAGTGCCTTTTTCATTTAAGGTAGTAAATGAGTTTTATCATTTACCCTGAGCACTTTATGTTTTTATTTGAACTATATCCAAATGAAGAGTTAGACAATATCATTTCATCATTGACTAGAGGAAGAGGATTATGGAAGATAGCAAATGAGAGAAGAGCCAACTTCCCCACTTCGAAGTTGGATGCCACTGTAAAGGTATGACACTAATTCATTTATGCTCATCTATTTCCTACATATCATCTTAATGAAGTAACCCGTGATCAAGCAACTTTGAACTATTGCATCAAGTCACTCAAGCCCATCGACATTGGAGCTTTGATTTATAGTGTTTTTACCAGTTCTATTGTTTCTCCAACTACTGGAGGTTTGAGATTTGCATCCTTGATCATTTCTTTATGTGAGACTACTGGAGTGAGATTTGATAGTTGGGAGGAGATATTGCAGCCACTCAAGCCTATTACTAGTGTGAATGTGAAATCTTATTCACATAATTCAATTTTAGTTGGAGGGGTGGACTTTCTAGTAGTTCTACAACTTCAACATCTCGAGCTTCCACTTCACATGCTTCTACATCTCAAGGTTAAACTTCTGGATCGAATTCTCAATCACAACTATTGCAGAGGATTTTGACAAAGATTTAAATTTAGAAAATTTTGCAGAACATATGGATGGATATATGAGGAGACATAGTGATTATGAGGGAAAATACAACTTAGATATGAAAAACCTCAGGAGAGGTAACCATGATGTAGTTTTCCCTCAATAACTAAGATATCGATCATATGAGCCTGAAACTCTTTGGCGTAGTGATGAGAGTGATGCAGAAGATGAAGATTATTAGACTAGATTCTGTAGTTTTGTTTTGTTTTTATGTATTGATGTGAACATTTTGTGGTGCAGTTGTACTATACTTATGTTGTGCTTCATGTTGTATTTGTTTAGACTGTTAGTTTCCTTTATGTTTCGTTTTGTTTGACACTGCTGTAGTGTATTTTTCTTTTTGGTGGTACTAGTTGTGTTAACTTTGTTGTTTAGTATTTTTTAGTTAGTTTATATTGAACTTAATTATGATCTTAAGAAGGTTTAGAATATTGCTAACTTTAACTTAGAAACTTCATGCTTTAAAAATTTTCAATTTTGTACTAGGTATTTTCTTTATGTTGCAGTTGTGCATATTTCTTAGTGTGTTTGTTTAGTTTTATGATATCATCCATTGCATAAAAGTCCAATCAATCTCTATGTGTTAAGTTAAAATTTCATCAATTTAATTTTTACTCCTGCATTTAATTTTTCTACTAGCATATTAAGGATGTAAAAACACTTTCTAGCATGTTATTTTTAGTTTTCATTCCTATCAATATTTTTATGTGCTGCTAAAATGATTTATTCTATTAACAAAATTTAAGTTTGGGGGAGGGATGAAAATATTTCTAAAGACTTGAAATTTCTTTGTTCTCGAAAGTATTTAAAATAAATTTGATTTTGATTTGAAGAAAAATGATCATGTAAATGAAGTTATATTAGGGAAGTAAAATTTTGAGTATAGAAATGAGTAAGTGAATTTAGTTAAAATTTTTAGTAATGAAGAAAAAATTTAAGTTAAAAATTTTTTTAGTATGGAGATGATAAATATTGTGTAACTATCTTTAGTAGGAGAAATTATATTTTTAAAATGTAAACGAGTTATACTTTTATTTTAAAAAGATAAACTTCTTTTACTGAAAATAGTTTTTTAAACTATTATTATGTTCTTAAGTAAAGGAAATATATCAACATTTTCCTTTAGGAAAGGAAGAGTAGAATTTAAAATCATAAAAGGCCTGTCAAGATATAGTAATCCTTACTTAAAAAGAAAAAAAAAGAGAAGAAAAAGAAAAAAACAATAAGAAAATGAAAAAGAGAAAAATAAAAAAAAGGAAAAGTCAAAAAACGGAGGAGAAGCTTGAGGAATTGTACCTAATCAAAATTTGGTTCCACATCTAATCTTTCTAAAGTATGAGACTTGAGAAACCCTTATGTTTAAGGATATAATATTGTAAGTAAATTATGCTTAATAAAAATTTTTAAATGGAGAGTATGTAATACCTAAACTCTATATTTGAAGAATCTAAAAAATTTTTGAACTAGATAGAAATTCATATTTTCAGACTTCTTTACATTAAAATTTTTTAAAATTTAAGTTGGTCTCATTTACTCATATTTTTTTCTAAATTAGACTCCTATATTTCTACATCAAAATTTTAGAAACTCCTAAAGAAACTCATATACATAATATACTTATTTAGTTTTTAAAAGATTGAAGTGTCACTTGAGGACAAGTAACATTTTAAGTTCGGGGATTTTGATACACCAAAAATAAATAGAATTTTTATACACTTTTTTATACATATTCTTTTTGATATTGCACTTTAATTAAAGTTATTTGTGTGTTTTTCTATAAGGTACAATTAAATAGATAAAAAATGGTAGAAGAAGTGAAAAAGAATCAAATTTTAAGCAAAAATAAAGAAGGTGTAAAACGGAACTGAAGCGCCTAAGCACCCAAAACTGGCTCTTACATTCCAGTTATTGAAGAAGAGCCACGCCTAAGTGCCAGGTACACTACGATTAAGTGACATAAGTAGTTATTTCAAGATTCATTGAATTTGGATGATTTTTAAAAGAGTTGTTTGAAGCAACCCTGGTAAAAACGTGGGAAATAGATCATGGAAATGAAAATTCATTCAATTGGCTTTTGAAAGGAGGCAACTTCTAGAAGATTCATTGAATGGAGACATATTTTGAAGAGACAACAAGGAACCTTCTAAATTTTTATTAAAGAAGACTTGGATCAACGAGGAAGGGGGCTAATCCACATCCAACAGCCATCATTCATCCTAGTTACCGCCGCCGCCACCATCACCACCACCGCCGATCGTCACCACTGTTGACCACCTTTTTATTTTATTTTGAGTTTTAGTTGGTATTGTGAGCGAAGGAAGAGAATTCAAAGGAATTTCAAGACATTTGGTAGAGAGGATTTGAGATAAGTGTTTATCTTTTTGAAAACATTAGGTTTTAATTTGGATTTCTTGTTTGTGTGCATGTTTTCTACATTTAAACTCAAATGTGGTTATGTTATCTCCATGAATTCTAATTCGTTTTCTTTATCTTTTTCCTTGAAATAATAAGTGATTAAGTATTGAAAGGAAGTTGTGTGAAATATTAGACTTCAGTGTTGGAAGAAGTTGGATGATTTGAATCCTTGTACTTCATTTACTTCTTGATTTGGCCAATTAAGATGTTAATACCTATTTGAAACCTTGTACTTCATTTACTTCTTGATTTGACCAATTAAGATGTTAATACCTATTGTAAGAATATGTAAGATCCAAAAAGGTATTGTCTTAGACAAAAAATGATAAAATTGACATTTGATTTCTTGGATGAGAATGTAGTTAATTGGGTTGAGTTAAATAAATAGGGAAATAAACTTTCATGGGTGTAGAATTAGAGGACTTTAGAGAGATAGGCTAAAACCACCAATTTGATTTATAGTTTTATGTGTTAATATGAGATGCTAGCCGTCAGGTGGAGGAAGAGGATGGAACTCTAGCATGAGTGCTAGTATCTTCTCTACCTAACCAGTCTTCAAAACTATTCAAATTATAGATTAGTAAATGTTCTTTATAGCATCTCTAATAAGTGTAAAGTATATTATTGCTCCTTTTTGGCACAACACAATTAGAATGCTTCCATAATAGAATTTCTATACTTTTTACTGATTCATGGAAAGGAAAAAAATATTTTATTTATATTACCTTCATCTTGCAAGTATTTAGTTAAGTTCATTAGTTGCTTACTCTATTTAAATTATCAAAAAAATATTACAAAAAGAATTTAATTTTTTTTATTATATCATCTCTAGTTTAAGTAAGAATATTTTGTTAAGTAGAGTGCAGATTGTCAAGTTTTCCCTGTGGGTTCGATATTTAAGGCTTAATCAAAAAGTTCTATATTACTTTAAAATGATTTGTATACTTGTACCATGTCCCATATTTAAATATTATAATCTTATTCTTATTTGCTTCACATTAAAGAATTTAACTAGCTTTTGTTTGGAATCAAGTTATTGACAATGTTGCAAAGTGAGAATTAATATTAACAAAATTAAGCATATAATCACATACATCGCAATAAACATCTATATAGAAAGTCGGGATCAAGCATCAATTTCTACATAAGCCAACATCCATAAATTCATTATATTGATGGATGCTCCTGGATCCACCAACACTCTGGAGTGCTTGAATTTATCTATGTTGAAAGAAATGTAAGGGTGGGTAATTATGAACAGTAGTACCGAGTAACAAGTCTTCAACCATAAATGTTTCTTTTGCCTTTGCTTTCAACTAGAAAACCTCATCTAAGGAGGTACTAGCGAGCTAAGCTAAAAAAAATTCTAGATCAACAAAATCTTTAACTAGTGCTTCCCTTATTTTGTTTGATAGAATCAAAACGTCATAGTTGCTCAACTAGCAGGAAACTTGCTATGAAGGGCTCACACATTGCGGTTCACTATATTACTAGGCTCCCTAATCTCTTCTTGATCAAGTACTTCATTCGCTGATTTGATTGACTCTTCTTAAGTAGACACCTGTTTTGCTTTATTTTTTGGAGCCCACCTTGAAAGTAATAATCTTCCACTTCTTAGATTTATCTACGTTATGTCCACAAAGTGTTGGATTGAATCCGAGGATACCTCCTTTGAAGTTGTAATAATGGGATCTTTTGAGATTGCTTCTGGGTATGAATTTTCTAACTCAATTGCAATTGGCGACCTCTGAAATTCAAGGACAGATGCATCACTTACCTGACTGTCATAAACATTTTTTGTCAATATTATCTTCACTATTATTATTGGACCCACTAAAATTTTTCACAATTTAAAAATTGTAATTAAAATGGAAATTAATATCCAAATTAGGCTAGTTGTTTTTAGTTTTTTATCACTAGAAATAGCCAAAACATAGCCCAAATCTAAACTCTTTGTATTAGATGAACCCGGAGGAAAAAAAGAAATAACCATACAGAGTTTGTGATTTGAGGGATTTATCCCTAAAGTTTCTAACAATCAATCTAGAAAGTGTATCCCCTACCCTACTCTTTGATTCTTTGTTCTTTTTTTTCAATGGTATATTTGGTTTCCTTTTGAGGCAATCCATCATCTGCATTTGGTAGTGCTGGCTTAGAAATTTTAGACATTGAACTAACGCTTGCGCCGAAGCAAAATGAATCTCATTTAATATCTTCTTCGAAACTTTTTTCAAAACCATTTTCCATCCATCTTTGGTTGTATAAGGATCAACTTGAGCAATAGGAGCAACCAAAGTCATATTAATAAAACCACTTTTAGGATCTCATAAGTATTCTTTTGGGATTGTTAGGTTCCCTTTCCTTATATTATACTTAAGCCAATTTTTAGAGGTGAAACAGTCTTTTATGGGTATGAAAAATAAAATGGATGATCTTTCTTATTGAAATCCTTATATTTCTTTGGCTTGGGCAGCTTGAATTCAGGCTTCTTAATCATATTGTGATACCTTTTCCCCACTATCTCACTCTTGAATGTTTAAACATTATTGAAGTGTTATGCTATGTTTGGTACATTTATTTCATTCTGATTGAAATGATTGTTGATCATACTAGGGAGAAGGCTGATAACCTGGTTGAAACTGTTCAATTCTTATTTTCATTGACTACTTGCCTTTATCTACTTTTGCAACTATACCAATATATTTCTTAAAGGCTTTGACCGGTCCATTTTTTTCAAATTTCTCATTAAAACCAAGCTATTTGGCTTCTTCTTGGAGACTTCCACCATTTCTCAGTAGCTTTTCAAAAGTTATAAAAGTAAATACTTTGAGAAGGAAGGCAACTAGCCTTTGAATTCCTTTTAGTAGGATTTCAATCAATTATTTCTATTAAATTTGTGGTTCACACTTCATACTTAAATTTCTCCATCATAAAATGCAATCCACCAAAGTCTCATCCGACTTCTATTTCTCTATCATAAGACCACCAATAGTGTTGTGGTACTGAGCTCCCGTGAGAGGTTTGATGGAAAGATTTTCCAATTAAGTCAATTTTCTTACAGAATCATTTGGCTGTTTTGCATACTAGTCATAAGCAACTCCAAAAATTCTACTAACAAACTGAAAAAACTTAAAGATATTATTGCCTCCCACAATGCAACAACTAGCTTGGAAATGTACAACATGTTGTCGGGGCTTTCTTGTTCCATCAAAAGTTTTAAACAAAAGTGGTACAAATATTGTACAACATCATATTCATTAGGGTATGGTCTACCATTCAAAATCAATGCTACTTATTTAGACAGAGATAGGGCTTCCCTCACTTGTTGTTCTACAAAATGATTAATATCCTTTCCTTGCATTAGAATTTGAATATAATATTTTTTTGGTTGATTCACTCTATTATTGGGCGTAAAGAGGCCTTTCCCAAATGTAAGGATAGGAATAGGGCGTAAATAGACCTATCCCAAATAAAAAGATGGGAATAGGGTGTTAAGAGGCCTATTTTAAAAGTAAGGATGAGAATAGGGGGTAAAGTGGCTAATCTCGAATGTAAAGATGGGTATCAAAATTTAGGTACTGATCCCAAAAATATTATGAAAATAATGTAGAGGATTTTTGGTGTTGAGTTCATAAATATGTGACATGTGATGATTGACATTGGTGAGGAAAAATTTTGAGAGTTTGTATAGAGTATGAAACTCCACAAGATGTGAAGAAGTTGGTGCATACAAGAATGATCGTGCTGCGCAAGCAAAGAGTAAGAGACCGTGAACTCGAGGGAACCAAACTCAAGCAAATTTATTTTTCTTTTCTTGTTGATTTTATCACAAATATTTATTATAGAATACATATATATGTTGAAAAGATTTAATTTTTATTGGTTGATTTATTTTTCAAAAAGAATATTTTATTCAAATTTGAATATCATTAAGCTTTTTATTTTTTTGTTCTTTGGTCCCTGTAGTTTTGAGCCAACATAAGGTTCGGTGGCTCTTGACTCATCGCATAAAGAGAAATTTAAGAACAGACTGCATTCTAAAATAAATTTCATTAATCCACTTGAAACAGGTGTTACAGACTGAATACATCCTGAAGGCATCAAAAGTACATCTGAAACATCTCAAATTGAATACAACTACAACATTACATGTTTAATATATATCATATATGATGCTCTAACATAGTACAAAAAGGTGACAATAAGAACTGTCTATCTATCCTCTATGGGACGAGCTCCTAATCAAGCTGACCTACTAAGCCACGCTTCAGGGCAGGAATTCCCTTTATGTGTACTTAGAGGTGCAACCCTCTTATAGCTCATATTAGCACAGCTCCTCTAGCTTCAAATCAAGTCAGAATCTTTATGGCATTTGGTTGTTATTAATCCTTCTAAAAGTCACAGACACTCTATGGTGTCGTACCCTTGGGATGCAGTGCTTGGCGAGGACTGCTCCATTTCCTTTAAAAATCAGTACTGAACCTATCGACAATGAAATCTCAACAAATCCCTTGAACTCCTCAGGGCCAATAATGTCAATTTCTTTTCCAAATATTATATTAACTTTCTCGTGAAAGAGACCATGCACAAGACCCTCGTGGAATCATGATGGTCTATATGCGGGGCAATGCAATCTCCTTCATCATAGATATTGATGATACAACTGTTTGGAATGCAATCAGCCGATAGTATACTACATCTAACCATTCTCTTGATCATCCATTTTATATCAGAGGACATGAATTCCACCTCATCATTTCATAAAATGCATGGGGGATTCCCTTGTCTATCCTTAGTGAAATTATAGCAGCATCCAGATTGCATGGTTATCCTGCATTTTCCTCTCATCCACTTTCATGGCTCAGAATAAGTACTTTCCATCAGCAGAGCAGGCTGACCCTTGTCTTTTAAATCAAATATGCAATGTAGGATTCTCCTTTCATCATTTTCACAGAAGACTCCTATGTACAGCTCTAGGCCTTCCAAAATATTGACGATATATCCTCGAATTTCTTTGTAAAACTTGAATTCTCTCCTCTTAATTTTATTTATCCTATCCAATTCTGTTGTGGGTATCTTTTGAGATCATTGAGGCTGATCTATCATCTTCACATTTGTATTATACCACTTGTGACTTAGCTCCACATGTCATGTAATTTATGACTCGGTTTTCGAGTAAGCTCTCTCCCGGCGACCCGTGTTGACAGTTACGAATTCTTCAAATGACATGTAGTGTTCTAAGTTTAGAACATTGCATGTCGTGCACTCCACAAATGCCCCTTATGTAGATGACGGAATAGGAACTTTCACGTTTCACATTCGATAACCCTTGAAAAATTTCTCTGGTACTTCAGATTGTACTTGCTCAAGGAATTCAAACTCATCCTCCATAGCGGGCAGATTGGCAAAAGTTTCCCTCATGCAACGGTCGTAGATTTTCCCTTCTGGAATTGGGGTAAGTCAATTTTTTGCCTCTTCTAGGCTTCTTCTTTCTTTGCTTAGAAAAGCTCTGTATCTATGATGATTAGCATTTTGACGCTAAGTTCTTCTTAAATGTTGATCTGACAGTCTCTCATTATTAGTGCTGACTAGGTTTTTGGTTGGTGTGGTTATTACAGATGGTAAAAGGCTAGTTCCCTCCATTGGATTGTGTTGTGCTACTACTTTCTTTTTCTTTGCAGAGGAGTCTTTTTTTGCACCAATTCTCAAAAGTGATGTTAACCCTTCCTTTTCTTGTCGGCTAACTATGTCTAACAGGGGACCCTCATAGTTAACATTGATCGAACAAAAGTCTAGGTCAAAAACTATGATTCCGCCCTGATGTGCCCTTTCCTTGTTGACTGCAAGATTCAAGCCATCCTTGAAGAAAAAAATAAACTTCTGTTCTCACATTTTCTCTGCATATGACAGGAAAAACATCAGTGCAAAATGAAATTTATCTGGAACAAGAACGAAACAAAACATTTTATTAGACAAAATTTTAATTTGTAAAGGCACAAAAGTTTTATTATTATTATTATTATTATTATTATTATTATTATTATTATTATTATTATTAGTTATTTTATTTCATTTAATCTATTTTAATGAAACTTCAAAATTAAGAAAAACATACGAGAGAAGAAAGAAGTGAGAAACTTTAAAATTTTCATTTTATTAAGGTTAATCTTGTTACAAAATTTTGGACCCAGTCACCGACGCTTGACCAAATATATAAACCCAGAATAGTTACAATCTCAAAATCACATTTTAAAGATTGTCACGTTGCATAATATGTTTTTAGATATTTTCCTTTGATCGGCAACATAGGTCTTTCGCCTCGAAAATCCACCAGTTGGTAAGCTCCTCCTGAATAGGCCCTTTCTACGATAAATGGTCCCTCCCAAGGTGGTTCAAATCTTTCACCTATCTTGCGACATGTAAGAATAGGCCTTTTTCAAACAAGAATGAGGTCACCAACTTTGAACGTCCTCAAGTGGACTAATTTTTCATGAACTTCTACCATCCTTGCTTGGTAATGTTCCAAATTCTATTGCGCTTCTAATCGCTTTCCCTCAAGACTCTCCAATTCTTTGAGTCTGAGCTTCACACATTCTTCTATTGTGATTTGGTTAGTGATAGTGACTTTGAGAGATGGTGTCTGAACCTCCAGCGGGCAGAACGGCCTCGGACCCGTACACAAGTGTGTAGGGTGTACATTGAGTTGGAGTTCTGAACGTTGTCCGATATGCCCATAAAGCTTATAACATTCTGTTATTTCAATCTCTTTTATTTCCATTCAGTGTTTTCTTTAAAAGTTATACCTGTGTTTTGTTGAAGGTCACAATGAGGCCATTTGCCTTGGGATAGTAGATCATGGAGTATCTTGAATCTATTTCATGCCTTTTGACAAAGTTGTTGATCTTGGTGTTTTTGAAGGCTATCCCATTATTGGAAATTACTCTACATGGTACACTTAAATGGTAGATAATTTGGCTTTTGAAGAATTCAAAGATGTGTTGTGTTATAACCTCTCGTAACGACACTGCCTCTGCCCATTTGGAGAAGTAATCCATAGCGGCAAGAATAATTTTGTATCTCTTAGAGGATGGAAGGTCTATTGGACCTATTATGTTTGTGCCTAAACACTCGAATGACGACGAGGCAACAATTCGATGTAGCACATTCGGAGGTTGGTGTAAGACCACCTCATATACTTGGCACTGGTGACACTTTCTGGCTATGTCCATGCAATAAGACATCATTATTGGCCAATAATATTCGAGCCTCTTGATATTCATTTTCATCTTTGGCCCTAACTAGTGAGCACCACACAATCTAACATGTACATCTTTGATAATATTTTATGCTTCTTCTTTGCTTAGAAATCGCAGCCACATCTAATGGAACATTCTTTTGTAAAGAACACCTACCACTAGAACATATGACATAACTCTTCTTGTGATGCGATATGCATCAGACTTGTCCTGTAGCAGCTTTCTAGTTTACAAATATTCTGTCAATGTCTTACGTCAATCTTCATTGATACCAGCAACTGCAATCATCGTTCCTTCTTCTGTTTCAAGTTTGTATAAAGTCTCATAGTCAATTAGAGACAAAACCCGTCTTCCTTGTACTGTAATATCAGTGGAATCCTTCAGTGGACATGAACATGCCAGCTACATAGTAAGTTTTGCTAAAACATCGGAATGGACATTATCTCCACAAGGAATCCGCTAGAGATTTACATTGGGAATCCGTTCAAATAGTTTCATTGCATAGTGATGATATTATGCTAGTCTTGGCTTTCAAATCTTGTATTACCTGCCAACTTGTTGGATGACGATTTGAGAGTCACCGTAGACAGTAATATTTGTTATATCCTTCGAGATTGCTAACTCCAATCAGGTGATTATCGCTTCATATTCTGTTTTATTGTTGGTGCACAACTCTGTCTGATGGAGAGAGAATCTCAACATACCCTTATATGGTGTGATGTAGATCAGACAATTTCCTTCTTTACCTGGTATAACTATTCCTAATCCATTGTCTTTTCTGGCTAATGAAGCTCCATTAAAATGCATCTCCCACTGCTGCACACTGGAGAATTCCATTTATAATACTTGTTCATCTGGTAATTTGTCATTAAGAGGGGACCCAGCTGGAAGTGGGTGTGCGGCGAGAAAATCTGCTAAAATTTGTCCGTTGATAGCACGGAGAGGAAAAAAAATTACATCAAATTGTAATAAAATCATTGACCACAATGCTAAATGTCTGGAAAGTGTTGTCCATAAAAAATTGCAATGTATTAACTTTTGAAATAAATGTAATCTTGAGAGAAAGCATGTAGTGTCTAAGCTTTTGGGTGACAAAAATCAAAGCTAAATGATGCTTCTTGATAGGTGGATACCTTACCTCCATCAGTATTAGACAGTGACTCAAGTAATAAAGCGAGTTTTCCTTGTCCTCATCATTGAGTTGGGCTAACAGAGCTCCGAGAGAGTCATCTAAGGCCATAGTATAAAGTATCAACATTTTTCTCAGTATATGGACTACCAAAATAGGAGGTGTCGTATCAACGGTTTTCTCGGTATATGGACTACAAAATAGGAGGTGTCATTAAGTATTGGTTAACATCATCAAAGGCTCACTGGCATTTCTCTTCATAAATGAATTTGACATCCTTTTTGGTTAATGCTGAGAAGGGATGACACATATCTGACAGATTAGAATTAAAGCATCAGATATGCCTACGTCCCTTGGAAGGAACATAGCTGTTTTAAAGTTTTTGGAGGAGACATTTCCAAGATAGCTTTAATCATTTCTGGGTCGATCTCGATTTTCCAATGACAAACAATGAATCTTAGATATTTTTTGGAGGTAACACCGAATGCACACTTTAAGGGATTCATCTTAAGATTAAATTGTCATAATCATTCGAGCACGATCCCCAAATTGTACAAATGGTCTATTTCTTATTTACTTTCGATGACCAAATCATCCATGTAGTATTCCACTTGGTTGTGAATGAGGTTGTCAAAAATCTTTGTCATTGCTTGTTGATATGTTGCTCCAGCATTCTTCAACCCAAATAACATTACTATGTAACAAAAGATTCTAATCGGTGTTCTGAATGTTAGTGTTTCATTCGTTGGAGCCGTTCTGATTTGGTCATATTCTGATTATTCATCTATAAAGGAGAAAATTTCATGTGTTAAAGCGATGTCCGCCATAATTTTTAGTATCTGCAATAGGAATTCATATTTTGAACACGCTTTATTTAAATCCATAAAGTCTACACATACACAAATTTGTCCATTTTTCTTTTTAACTGGCACAATATTGGCCAACCATGTGGGGGTATTTTTCTTCTCTTACAAAGTTAGCATCTATTAACTTCTTCACCTCAGTAATGAATTACTGTTCTATTTCGAGGCTCATTCTTCTTGGAGCTTGTTTCACTGAGGTTATATCTTTGTCCACCGCGAGTTTATGAACTGTGACTTCTGCTGATAGTCTTGGAATTTTATCATAACTCTGTGCAAAGCAAACTTTGAATTCTGAAAATAACTTAATCAATTTTGTAGATTCTTTATCGTTGAGTAGGGAACTTATAAATGTTGGTCGGGGCTATTCTTCCGTCTTGAGATTAATTTCCTTCAATTCTTCAATAGTTGATTTAATTTCTTCCTTAAATTCTGGTGGAGCGTCTTCTATCAACTGATTGGTAGAGTCATCCTCCACATCATGGAAATCCTCTTACGATTCAATAGTAATAACCATGCAAAATTTTTAATCATCAATTGGTCTTACTGTACCAAATCAGAGCCACCCCTCTTTTGAATTGGGAGTTTGACTTTTAACGTTGTATAATTTTTCAAGAAGTTGTAATTTATCCTTTGGCATTTGTTTTGACAAATATCCCTGTTGAATTAACTTATGTACACCCGGAGAAAAGTAATTAAATGGTAATTCCATTAATTAATTAGGATTCTTATCCAAACTTACATAATTTTTAGGATTAGTAGAAGTAGAAGCACCGTAAATTTTGATTGATCTTGAACCAGTGGTACAGACTTTCTTGACCTCTAAACTCTTGTCCTTGTGAGGGAGAATCAGAGTAAGGATCATGGAATTCACATATTTGTTGATCTGATCATACATCAACTCGTATTCACTTTTCTCCACATCTTGCAGGGATAATTTGTACTATGGTTTCTTCTATTTTACCATGATCATTTCCTTCTTGGAGGTTTCTTCATCATCAATGTTGATAGTTGGCTTAGTCCATTCAGCAACTACATTGGTCCTTCCCCGTCCACATCCCCAACCTCGATCTCGGCTGCATGGGCTAAAAGAACCTCTACCAACTTGTTGCAAAAGAGTGCTGGAAGATTGCTGAAGTGGAGTTGAATGGCTTTGCCCTTGTGGCCCTTCTTAATCCTTCCTTTTATTTGTCACAATTTCACGAGAGAAAATAGTTTTCTTTGGAGGCGTATAGTAAGCCGCATTTTCATAAATGCCAACTTCATGAATTGAAAATGGTTGTAAATCTGCTTTGATGTACTGTTCTTATCTTTCTTTGAAATACTTAATGCATTAATGTAGAGACGACAGAACCATATTGTGTCTGTGAATCCATGGTCGACCTAGTAGAGCATTAAAAGAGATCTCTACATTGATGATATGAAACTTGGCGGTTCTTACTAGTTTTCTGACTTTTGTAAGTAATGCAATGGATCCAAGGGCTCTCTCTCCCTTTTGATTGAATCCTCTTAGCATCAATTTATTGGTTGTAAGCTCATGAGCCTCATTATCCAAATAGGCTAGTGTCCGTAGACTTGTTAAGTTAAGTGATGAAGATCCACTAAAACTCTAGACAACATGAATTTGTCAATGTTAACAGAGATATAGAGCGGTCAGTTATGATCAACGATACCAAACAGCAAGTCTTCATTTGTAAAGGTTACCCCAAGTTGTTCCTTTAGCAAGCAAACTTCATTTGAGGATGTGCCAGCCAATTGGGCTAAGCAAATCTCTGGGTCAAGCAAAGCTTAACGAAAGACTCCCTCATCTCCTTCGATATGATTAAAGCGTCATAAATTCTTAGGTTGGTGATCCTGACTTACTACTTATATGCAAGAGTATAACAAAATTTTGATTATATTTTTCACTTATATTTCCTTATTTTGCAATAAAACCAAAAACTTGATCTTGAAGAAAAATAAGAATTCAACTTTTAATTTATATATATTTGGATACTACACAAGTATACAAATCATTATCAAGTAATATAGGATTTTTTGATTAAGACCTGAATATTGAACCCACAGGGAGATTATTTAATATGCTCTTTTAGAAATTTCTATTTTTAAATAGGCAATTATTTAAACTAAAGATGATTCTTGCAGTAATGAAAATTTAAATATTTTTGGTATTTTTAATATTTTGATAGCACAATAACAATTTAAAAAGAAAACTAGAGTATTTGCAGAAGAAAAGCACTAAAGATGAAAAATATCTTTCTTCTTATCATGAATCAATAATAAGTACNGTATTTGCAGAAGAAAAGCACTAAAGATGAAAAATATCTTTCTTCTTATCATGAATCAATAATAAGTAATAGGAATTCTATTTTGAAGTGTGCAAATTGTGTTGTGCCAAATAGGAGCAATAATATTTTTTACCCTTACTAGAGATGCTATAAAAAACATTAACTAATTTAAAGTTTGAATACTTCTGAAGACCGGCTAGGCATGGAATATACTAGCTCTCACTCTAGAGTTCCCTCAATTCCCTCCACCTGGGGGCTAACATTCTCGTATCAGAACCTAAAACAATAAACCAAGTTTGGGGCTTTAATCTATCACTTTAAAGTCTTCTAACTCTACACCCTTCATTGAATATTTCTCTATTTATTTGCACTCAATCATATGAATTACATTCTCATTCATATAACCTCATGTGATTCTTTCCAATTGTTGACTGAGGCAATACCAGCCCGGTTCTTACATGTTCTCACAACAAGTTTTAACATCTAGATTGGTCAAATTAAGAACTAAATGAAGTGCATGGATTTAAATCATCACAACTTCTTCCATCATTAAAGATCAATACTCTCTACAATGAAGTGCATGGATTTAAATCATCACAACTTCTTCCAACATTAAAGATCAACACTCTCCATGACTTCCATCCAACACTTAATTACTTATCATTTTAGGAAGAAAGATAAACAAAACTTCTCAGAATCCATGGAGAAAACAAAACCACACTTTAGTTTAAAAGTATAAATCAATGTTAAACCAACAACAAGTCTCAATAAAAACAAAAAGTAGTCTAAAATAAAAGATAAATATTTATCTCAAATCCTCCACGAAACTCTTCAAGTTCCTTTGAAATCTCTTCTCTTTTACAACACTCTCAATATGAAAACTAGAATAAAAAGGATAAAATAAATATGTGGTGCCTGAAAATCTCTCCGAACTAAATCCCCAATTCAAGAACTTTCAAAACTTTCTCTTTTTAAGCACACTTTCAAAGACTCAATCTTCATTCTTTTATAAATCTCCAAAAGGTGTCATGGTATCTCTTAAAAATATGTCTTGATTTGATGTATTTCTCCAAGAGATGCCTCCTTTCACAATAATTTTTATCCATGGTGGTTGTAACCACCTATTAGGCCAATGAATGCCTCAAAAACCTCTTCAAAATTTTTAAAAATTGAATTTACTCATCCAATAACTACCACTGGCGCTTAAGCGCGGGGCCTGTAGCGCTTAGGCTCTGCCTTCTCTATTTAACCGACACTTATGTGCCAAAACACTCTTGCCCAATTTTCTCCTATTTGCTCCAAATTTGATCCTTTTTTGCTCCTCTATGCATTTTTCACCATTTTACCTGTACCTAAAGTAAACACACACAAAGACCTTCCATTAAAATGCAAAATCTCAAAAGATAGGTATAAAAATATGTCTAAAAACACTATGTATTTTAGGTGTATCAATTGGCCTTCAATTTCCTAAGATGAGCTAGCACGTTATAATTCACTTTATATAATGCTCCAACCCTTACTTGGCTATGTGTTTCTTCCATTGGTGGAAGTGGAGGTAATTCCTCTTGAGCTACTATTTGCTTTCCTTTATCTACCGGAGCTTTTCTCAAGGGTAATACCTTCCCACTCTTTAAGTTTACTTATGTAATTTCTTCTTCTTGAGATGTTTTAGGCAAAAGTTCTCATGCTTCTTCTTCATTGGAAAGATCTAAATTTATGGAAAGTGGTGTGCCATGAAACTCGAGGACTGGCTCCTCACTTTCGGTGCTATTGTAACCAGTGTTGTCAATATTTTCTTCAATCTTGCTAAAGGGTTTGGACTTAAGTACGATTTAAGGATCATTTTGGGAATTGAAATCAGAGTTAGATTGAGCAAAATCAGTTACGTAATCACTAGAAATAGTTAAAAGATAGCCAAAATCATTGTCATTATATTCAAAACACCCTGGAGGGGAAAAAAGATAATCATACATGGTTCAAGGATCTTCTTCCGCAAATCTCGGACAAGCAATCTACCGGAGGCACTACCCTACCCCCAGTGTTGTCAGTACTCACGTCGTTGTTCTTATCTTTCTCTTATGGTCGTGGTGGTTTCTCTGGAGAGATCTCCATCTTTGGTTGGGCAAGCTGCAGACTCTAAACAACTGCTGAAGTGGTTTGAATCTGATCTAGTATCTTCTTGGATGATTTACTACAAACTATACTCCATCCATCTTCATTTGAATACGGATATATCGAAGTAATTAGCTTGCCTGAAATCATATTTACGGAACCTTTTTCAGGTTTTTTTAAATAGTCTTTCGGGATTTTAATATTCCCTTATGTAAGGTTCTTGTCAAGCCAATCCTTAAAGACGAAACAATCCTCTATCGTGTGTCCAAGCATCCTATGATACGGAAAATAATTATGTTGATCCCTTTTGTTGACCTCTTCAGGTTTCTTTAGATCTGGTAAACTGAACTCGGACTTCTTCATTAACCTTTTGAACATCTTGGGTACCGCTTCGACTTTGAAAGAATACACCATTTTCCTTTGTTCGGACATGGACGGACCTCTTCTATTCCCTGCTTGGTATGATCCTCCCTAATGCGTTTGCTGGCTAGACTGACCATACTGTTCTGTTTGTTATTGAACATGCTAAGCTGGCGAATGAGAATCTTAACGAGAATTTCCTGCATGTATCTCCATTAATTGTTTTCTTTTATTGATCGTTGCCACTGTCTCGGACTTCTTCTCGAATATTTGGGTTATTCTGGTCTTTTATGATTTCTCCCAGGAATCTATATGTTTAACTTCCTCTTATAGATTGTTGGTTTTGCTGAGTAACTTCTCGAAGGACTTGATGGTTAGTCCCTTGAGCATGAAAGTTACTAGCTCATGGATTCTCTTGAGTAAGATCTCAATTGCATGATGTTCCTGTAGCTATGGTTGACATTTCATGCTAAGGTTTCTCCATCTCAAGATGTAATCTACTAGGGTCTCTCTGGGCTCTTGCTTCTCTATTATGAGATCTTAAATAAATTCATGATGCTGCGCTCCAGCAAATATCTTTATGAACAACTCTTCTAATTCGACAAATGTTTTCGCTGGTCCGCTGGGTGGTTTGAAATTTTAATCAAAAGTTATCCCTGATAGGCTGTTGACAAACAGTTGGAAGAGTAAAGCTTCGTTACATTGTGTGTTGCCACAAATAGCTCGAAAATGTGCTATTTGCTGCTGGGGATTTTCAGTCCCATCAAATATCTTAAAGTTTGGTGACACAAAACCCTTAGTGTAGGGTACGACATCGAACTCCTTTGGGTAGGATCTACTCTTTAAAATCAATGCACCACCCTTAGATTGGGCTAAGGCATCCCGAACTTGTTTGACCATTTGTTTAAATTCTTTTTTCAGTATAACACTTGATGGAGAATACTTCTTTTTTTATCATCTTTATTTGCTGAGGCAATTTCCCTCGTTTTATCGGCGATATGAATAATCTCCAGTTGATGAACTTCTGGAGAAGATAACAGTTGGGATTGAGACTGTCACTGAACTGTAACCATAGTGGCAATAGCAGTGTCATCTCTTCTATTCTTTTATACATTAGTTTGTTTCTCTTATCCCTTAGGAACACAACCCTACGCAACTCATCTTTGGCATTTATCGGCACTAAAAAGTTGGAAGTTGTTAAGTTGTCGGCTGCTAGGATGGATATCCTAACACTTATCTTAATTTAATTTAATACGTATATAATTTAGATAAAAAATTATATTTTAAAATTTTGAAAATACAAGACCAAACCGGTCTCATATCCTAAGTAGTTTAGATAAATGAGCCTAATATCGCAAGTAGTGCACCTATCCCGAGGGATAGATACCTTACTTTAATGTTGAAGGCTCTATTAAATAAATTAAAGATTGTATGAAATCCGTTGAAGTCTATTAAACCATTTTATATTGATCGACAAATTCCCTTATTTAAAAGGAAGAATTAAATAGGGTTTATATTAAGATGGGTTCAGAAAAGCTTCCTATAAGGGCAAGCCCATATAGTTAATTACATCCTAGGTAACCCAAGTCACCTAAGAAAACTTTTGATAAAATTTATGGGGATATTCTCTTCAAAAAGGTCAAAGAGTTAGGTCTTTCAACGAGATCGGATAAAGAGGTGTGAAAGGGGAATGACTCAGTTTGGAACATTTTACTTTGGAATCCAAGGGGGAAGGACTAGGGGATGTCGTAGATCTGGAAGAGAACCTCAGTGACTTCTCAGTCTATCTTATTGTTTGGCCTCAATTTAGAGGAGAAATGTTTAAATGTTTCATCCTACCAATTTTATTAATTAGGGCTTAGATTCACGTGAAACGATTACGCAAATAGCCTAGAAGATGTGAGGATTTAGGTCATGACAGACGACAACCTCGGAATCCTAAAGTAGGTTAGAGCTTAAATTTTATAGCAGAGTTATACAATGGCCTAAAGATAAATTGAGGATTTATGTTTGCATAAGCAAACAACCTCAAATTCTTATAGATTTGTTGTTTAATTCTACATAATAGTTTAGCTGGTGAAGGCATGTTTTGTCGTTGAAGATGGTTGTGCTGCCCATAATGCTAGCTACAAGCTCCTCGTCGTAGTAGGTTTAGGTTTTTTAATGTGTCAAGTTATTATAGCAAATCAGATATCTCTATGATTATGGTTATTTAAAAATTATGGGGCATGTTGAAGTTGATTAGAGTGGCACTGGTTAGGATCTTACGGTTCGCTCGTTCCGATACCATTATTTTCTATCGGATTCACTTAGTTCAAATGAATTTACTAAACTCAACTCAATGAGTTCCATACTTTCATTTAGACTATAAAAAATCTCATTAGAAACCGTAGGTTACTTCCGTCGAGGGATTCCCGATCATCCGATAGAGACGTTTTAATTTAGTTGCAATTGTTGTTTTGTGGTGTTTATGATTAAATTTTGAGTTGTCTTATATTTGGAATATTTTGAGCGTGAATTTTAACTTGATTGATTTTAGTTTATATTTTGGTGTCAATTTTGTGGCTATCCTAATGGTTTTAGTCTTGACATGCAGGCTGACATCATTATTTACCATGCAAGTTTATAAGTAAAAAGTGCAGTAACAAAAAATGCAGGAATTGAAAGTACTATAAACTGTAAAAATGTACTTATTGAGTCTTCTTGCTCCTCCACCTTAAAGTTTAGTACTTGCAAGGCATATATATATATATGTATATATATATATATAATTTTGCAAGAATTAAAACATGCTTATAAAGAAAGTAGAAAATACAAGTTTGAGCTGTGTCTACCAGATCCTATGTCCTATCTTAGTGGTTCCAAATTTTGAGGATGATTCCATTAAGGAAATCATAATAAGTTCAGATGTCCTTCGAGATTTTCAAAGGATCAAGAAGAAGTCTCGGATATTACCTTAGACATTTCTTAGTCCCTGGAGCTATCTTGAATTTGTTTGGATCTTATTATGTTTGCTATATAGTTCACCCAGTTAATACCCTTATGCTAAATGAATTACGATTTTGTTATTATCTCAAGTGGAGTAATCACCACTTGATATCTCACTTATGGATTATATAGATAAACACCTTAGGGGAGGGGGGCAACTTGACTTAATTAAAGAATTTAATTAATTTTATTTTAAAGAATGGGCTTGTAGTAATTAGAAAGGTTTTAAATTAAATATAATTTATTTTCTTAACATTATTAGACAAAAATGTTAATTAAGCCTAATTCACTACTAAGCCATTAAAATTTAATGGGTAGATTTGTAATTTTAAAAAAGGATTTTCAATATTTATATTCTCAATCCTTATCATGAAATAAAAATCATCTCAAAACCATTAGTTGGGGCTTAAAATAAGTGAGTTAAGATCTTCAAAAATCAAACCCCTACTTTAATATCTCCTTATTTAAATGTTCTTCCAAATTTCATTAATATTGAAAAGTTACACATTTGTCCTTTATAAGTTTAAAATGAGATTGGTTACTACCACTTATCGCTTTTATGTGTCAATCATCAAGATATGTTATTTAAGATCATTTATTGCCCATTTAGTCTTTTGATTAAGCCTAGACATTAACGAAGCCTTAAATTACAAAATTACACTTTTTCCCTAAGGTCTTAACACCCTATAATTCATTAAATTAGACGTAAATGACTTTATAATTTTATAATACCTCACTCATGGGTTAATTAAAACATCATAGGAGAAAATGTGATTTTTATGAATTAATTTAATTTTATAGTTATTTTTAATGCAAAAATAAGGATTTTCAATAAAAAAATTAATAACTCAAGCAAAATGAAACTTATGTCGTTAAGAAAATTAGTGGGGATTCACCTAGGTCAGAGGACCACTTGGACCAATTTTCAGGATTTTTAGAAATTTAATTTAATTAAGAAAATATTTGTTAATTTTGCGCATTAATTAAATATAAAAAAATATTTAAGTGAAAAATTAAGTTTTATATTTTTATAAAATCTCCTTATGTCCAGGGAACCCAAATAAATAAATTTCATATTTTTGTTATTTATATTTTAATTATTGGAATTATTTTAGTGAGAAATGAAAGAAATTTCATTTTTAAGCTTTTAAAAGTAATATTTTGACTTAGAAAACTAAGAAAATTATTTTAATTGGTCTCAAGTGATCAGGAAGACAAATGTGACATTTTAGTGTGTTTTACTATTCTGCAATTTTTATGTTTTTTAAATAATTTTTAAATATTTAAATGCCTGAAAATGGTTCAAAAATGAAGTGTTTATTTTGATTCCAATTGCATTTTTCTTAGGTTCGATTTGTCAATAGTGGCTCCGAAAATCAATTTGGTAATTTTTTGAGTTGTATTTTAGTTATTAGGATTATTTTAATGCAAAAAATGTGATTTCACTTAATTAATCTATTTAGGTGGTCAGATTACATCCAATTGACTTGAAATATTTCTAGGGAGCTCCTCTAACTTTAAGTTATAGTGTGGAATAGTTTTTATGTTAGTTACATTTATAATTACTCCAAATTAATTTTATTTTAATTTTAGGGTAAGTGACAATTAAGGTTATTTTTAATAAGTTAAATCAAATTTATATTTCACTTAGGATCCTTTCACCACAGTGAACCTACCAAAACAAGATTTTTATTTTTCTGATTAGTATTTTAATTATTATCATTTTTATACCAAAGTAGGAGCCATTAACCTGAAAAATGGATATTTATAGTTAGAGATGCCCCCTGACCTTGAAAAAATCAGGGGATATGCCTAACAATAGAGACATCAAAAGCCTCATGGTCCCATGCCATGGTGAAATATCTATGCACATGTTGACCTCACATTTGGTTGAGATTTAGTTTTCTCCTTTTAGTAGCCTTAGGTATAGTCATAGGATTTTCTTATTGACTATTCTTAGAAAACTAGACATGGAACCCTCACCATTAGAAATTCTACCCTCTTCTTTACTCAACATGAAGTTCCACATATTGGTCCTAACCTCTAGCATTTAGTAGGTGGGATCACTATGGGGGAAACTCAAGATGAGTCACCCTTAGGACTGTTGGACCTTAAGGTGAACCCTGGGTGTTGGTCTGGCGCTATGGCACTCACTACACTCACTACACTCATATACACCCACATTCACTCAAAACCCTAAACTCAAATTTCTAGCGTAGATCCTTTGATCTTTTGGGATACGCATGTAGATGGTCTCCTAAACCTACTAGCCCTAGGGCTTTGGTTTGGCTAAGACCACTATGTAGAGCACCCAGAATGGGGTTTCCATTGGTCCATGGCATGTTGGTGATGATTGGTACCTCAAATCTACCAAAATACCCATCTTGGCTTTTTACCCCTAAAACACCCCCGAATTACCAAAATACCCCTCTTGGACCCAAAATTCCAAAAAATTTAAAAACTCCCAGAAAATCCCAATAAATCCCAAATATTCCCAATTTCATTTCTCTTAGCCACCACAAGACCCAATTTTGCCAATTTTACAATCTTTAATGAAAACCTCCAAAATTGCCCTTTAAAGACCCAAATTTCCCCAAAT
The DNA here is from genome assembly GCA_002079205.1 of Phalaenopsis hybrid cultivar. Taxonomy (NCBI): domain Eukaryota; kingdom Viridiplantae; phylum Streptophyta; class Magnoliopsida; order Asparagales; family Orchidaceae; genus Phalaenopsis; species Phalaenopsis hybrid cultivar. The sequence continues at coordinate 371,401 of JXCR01140214.1, read as the reverse complement.
CCAATTCAAAGGTCCATCAATTTGACCTCAATTGACCTCAATTTCAATCCTAAACTCAAATTCACTTTTGATATGATCAAATTAAACCAAATACAAGCTCAATTGGTCCATGATTTGAACCCAATTTTGAGTTAGGTTAAAGCCCTAATTTTCACCATATGACCTAATCTCACCAAATTGAACCCATAGCCTAGTCAATTGGCCCCAATTAATGTTAAAAAATCTTGATAGCATTCCTATATATCAAAATAAACCATCAATTGACTTTGGTGAATCCTCATATCCATTTGATTTTGGCCCAAATCCAAAATTCCCAAATTTAGCCCCAAATTGTCTAAGTCCCCAAATTTCACCCAATTGATTGCCTTAACCTCAAAATTGGCATCCAATTAATGTTGAAAACTCTTCATGAGGTCTCTATTGACCATTTAAAATAATCAATTTGGACTTAGCCCAAGGCTAACCCAAGCTAGACCCAAGCCTAGCCCAACATAACCAAATTGATTAAAGTTCAAAATTCCCTCAAATTGACCCTTCAATTAAGCTAAAAAATACTTCCATTATTCACCAAAGTTGTTCCTTATGATCATATACACCAAAAACAATATTTATTTAGGCCAATTGACATGGCTAGCCTAGGCCAAACCCAAGATTTGGTCATTTACACCGACCTGGACCCATGCACTAAATGTGACATAACCACCATAAAGTCACCAAATTAACTCCACCCCAGCCATTAGTTGGACTTAGTGACTAGTCCAAACGCCATAAAACCACCTAAATTAAGTCATGGACTAAAGGTTCGCANGGTCTAGCCATAGGACTTTTCCTGTTGACTATTCCTAGAAAACTAGACATGGAACCCTCACTACTAGAAATTTCAAACTCTTCTCCACTCAACTTTAAGTTCCATATATTGCTCTCAACCTCTAAATACTTAGTAGGTGGGGTCACTGTGGGAGAAACTCAAGATGAGTCACCCTTAGGATTGCTAGACCTTGAGGTTGACCCTGGGTGTTGGTCTGGAGCTAATTCACTCACTACTCTCATATACACTCATCTACACTCACAATCACTCACAACCCTGGACTCAAATTTCTAGCTAAGGCACTCACTACACTTATCTGTACCCAAATTTCTAACCCGGGCTAGGTCTAATTCACTCACTACACTCATCTACACTCACAATCACTCACTACCCTAAACCTAGAACTTCTAAGCCTAGTCCCTTGATCTTTTGGGATACTCATATGGTCCCCTAAACCTACTAGCCCTAGGGCTATGGTTTAGCTAAGACCACTATGTAGAGGACCTAAAATGGGATTTCCATTCGTCCATGGCTTGTTGGTGATGATTGGTACCTCAACTCTACCAACATACCCATCTTGGCCTTTTACCCCTAAAACACCCCCAAATTACCAAAATGCCCCTCTTGGACCCAAAATTCCAAAAATTCCTAGAAAATCCCAATAAATCTCAAATATTCCCAATTTCATTTCTCTCAACTACTACATGACCCAATTTGTCCAATTTGATCCCTTTAAAGACTCAAATTTCCCCAAATCCAACTCAAATGTCCATCAATTTGATCTCAATTGAGCCCAATTCCCTTCCTAAACTCACATTCACTTTTTATATGACCAAATTAAACCAAATACAAGCTCAATTGGTCCATGATTTGAACCCAATTTTGATTTGAGTCAAAACCCAAATTTTGACCATATGACCTAATCTCACCAAATTGAACCCATAGCCTAGTAAATTGGCCTCAATTAATGCTAAAAAATCTTTATAACATTTCTATACATCAAAATGAACCATAAATTGGCATTGGTGAAGTCTCAAATCCATTTGATTTTGGCCTAAATCCAAAATTCCCAAACTTAGCCCCAAATTGGCTAAGTCCCCAAATTTCACCCAATTGATTGCCTTAACCTCCAAATTGGCATCCAATTCATGTTGGAAACTCTTCATGAGGTCCCTATTGACCATTTAAAACAATCAATTTGGACTTAGCCCAAGGCTAACCCAACCTAGACCCAAGCCTAGCCCAACCTGACCAAATTGATTAAAGTTCAAAATTCCCTCAAATTGACCCTCCAATTGGACTCAAAACCACTTTCATCCTTCACCAAAGTTGTTCCTTATGATAATCTACACCAAATGAAAAAAATAATTGGGCTAATTGACATGCCTAACCTAGCCCAAACCCAAGTTTTGGTCATTTGCACCCACTTATTGGGCCAATTGACATGGCTAACCTAGCCCAAGCCCAAGTTTTGGTCATTTGCACCCACTTGGACCCATGCACTAAATGTGACCTAACCACCTTAAAGCCACCAAACTAACTCCACCACAGCCATTGGTCATATACTAAATGAGTCCTAACCACCCTAAAGCCACCAAATTAACTCCACCACAGCCATTAGTTGGACTTAGTGACTAGTAAAAACACCATGAAATCACCTAAATCAAGCCATGGACTAAAGGTCCCCCAAATTAAAGAATCTTATTTCCAAAAATGCACATGCTTAAGATATCTTTGCCAAATCAAAGCACATTTGCAATAAATTGTTGTGATGGATTCCTCTGGGTTCCTTGATCTCCTAGCCACCTCCCCCTGGTCAGTCGGCCAGCCTAGTGGTCGGAAAAGCTCAAAACCAAGAGCCACCCCCATGGCACCTCACCCAAATCAAACCTAGAGGCCAACTCATCCAAATAAAATTGAAGAGCTCCTCTACTCTCCACCTAAGCACCACAATGCACCAAAACTTGTGCCCTGAGAGCCACCCCATGGCCATTTTTATAAAATATCACCTCCCATGGCCATGGTAGGTGTGTTAAAAGTTTCTAGAGAGGCCTCTCCAAACCTCACACAGAGCTTCCCCTAAGATCCCCTCAGTGCATTCTGACCATTTTCCCTCACCAATTCCATTGTTCGAGCTCAATTTTGAGCTTGAAACATTGCCGAAAACCAGGACAGAACCCACACACCTCCACAGTCTACCAAACTTAAATTAACTTCACCCACACCTTCACAACAGTGAAAGAAGCCAAAACCCCATAAAATCCCCCTCCCACAGAGCCTCTACCATAGCTCTAGACCAACACCCAAATCTGATCGTGATTGAATTCCTACTTAGGCCTTACACCAAGATGAGGGACTCAATCCCTTGCCTCCTTGAACCCCAACGCACGTGTCGAACCCCTTTGATTGAAGCTTCACTTCTCAGAGCAAAGGTATAAAATCTCACCTCATGCCGAGCCTATTTCGATTCTCCATTTAATTAGGCTTAATTTAACTGCATGATTACCATACGGATATGTTTGTCTCACTTAGACAAGTCCATAGGATAAAACCCGAGGTGATTTGGTTGAGTCTATCGGGTTTTAGTGTGGACGGTCACGGGATAATTCCGTCGGGGACAATGACGGGGAGTTGTTCGATTGAGCGTGTATCAAACGGAGGGAGGAGATCGAGCCGGACAGCGCTCTAAAACATAAACCGAGGGCCGATTCAGCAGCTACGTGGATGGCGACGCCCAACCAAAGTGCGCCACGCATGCCTTCGGAGCTTCCTAGGATCTAGTCAGCACCCGCGGTTTAAATAGATAAATAGGGTTTTTTCTTATTTATTCAAAAACTCTTAACTTAGAAATTTCATAACTTTGTATAGAAAAATCACAAAAATAAAATAAAAATACTCTCTTGCTCAGTGAATAGAGGAGAACAATGTGGAATAAATTTCAAGACAATTTTATGCATATTTTTTTTATTAATTAAAAACTATTTTGAATCATTTGATTCTCCATGCATATTGGCACATCACCTTCAGTTGAAATTTTTGCATGTTGTAGCCTCTGTCAAGGGAGATATCCTCTAATTTTATCAAATTCAGATGAGGTTCCTATACAAAGATCCATATTTTTTAATTTATTCTACGTTATTTCTTTAAAATAATCATGCAAATTAGCATATTGTTATTTTTCAAGTTATTCCACATTATTTCTTTAAAATAATCATGGAAACTAGCATATTGATCAGTGAAAGGTCCACCATGACTAGAGAAACCTTTGGAAATAATTTCATGGGTCAAGTCATTTAAAGGAAGGTCCACCATGATTAGAGAAACCTTTGGAAATAATTTCATGGGTCAAGTCATTTAAAATGAGGTCCACCATGACTAGAGAAGCCTTTGGAAATAATTTCATGGGTCAATTCATTTAAAATACTAATTTCATGGGTCAATTCATTTAAAATACCCTTAAATTTTACAAACACCAAATCACTAAGATAACTAGTTTTGGAAAATATAAACTTTTAAATGACTTGATTTTCGATCCCCACTGTGGTTTATGATGCAAAAAACTCATCATAAAAACTTCAAAATATTTTGAGTTCATTTGACAACTTAAGTTAATTTTTAAAGATAAATATCACTTTTGACACTTAAATGATTTTTAAAAAATCAAAATAAAATTCAAAAAATTATGAAACTAAGTTTTTTGAGTTCTCTATGATCAAGGATATTTTATAAAAATAAAATTATATTTAAAATACAAAACTTGATTTTTAGCCTATGTTAAATATTTAAATAATTAAAAATTCATAAAAACCTCAAAAATAATAAAACTCATGGAAATATTCTAAATTGCTTCCAAATCACTTAGGAGTAGAATATTTTTCCTGATTTTTTAAATAAAGATATTGAATTTTAAAGCTTAAAAATAACTTTTAAAAGGCTAAAAATAAGTTTTTGAATTTTAAAGCTTAAAAATAATTTTTAAAGGCTAAAAAATGAGTTTACACTAAAATAATTTCAATAAATCAAAGAAAAATCAGAAAAATATGATTTCAAGCTTAAAAATAATTTTTTTAAAGGCTAAAAATGAGTTTTCACTAAAATAATTCCAATAAAAAAATCAAAAAATTATAAAATTTGCTCATATGAGTCCTCTGACCTTACGGAGATTTTTCTAAAATAGAAAACTTAATTCTCACCAGCTAAAATATTTTATTTTTATTAAATAACCCAGAACTTGAAATAATTCTAGTAAATCACAGAGAATTCAAAAAATTATTAAATTTAGTTCAAAGGTTTACTTGGCNCATCATCATTGAAAAAGAAGAAGGTATGGGTACCTAAGGTCGCTGCACTGATACAGTTCAGTGAACCTGCAAAACAAGAGGGAGAACCAGTGCCTGAGATATCTGACATCGTCGCGATAATAGCCAGCGAGATGGAGGAACAGGTTGAGGATTTTCATTAAGGTCCTCCAGATCTTAAAGCAATCAAGGAATCGATAATTGAAGAGAAGGTTGAGAAACTCAGAAANAGAAGAGGGTATGGGTACCCAAGGTCGCTGCACCGATACAATTTAGTGAGCCTGCAAGACAGGAAGTAAAACCAGTGCCTGATATATCTAACATCATCGCGACAATAGCTAGCGAGATGGAGGAACAAGTTGAGGACTTCCATCAAGGTCCTCCAAATCTTAAAACAATCAAGGAATCAATAATTGAGGAAAAAATTGAGAAACTCAGGATCGAGATTTCTTAGTTAGCTCGAGAACACGAAATTTCCGTCAATAGTGACAATGAGGATTTTGATTACAGTATTACTTGGAGGAAGATTTCATGGATGTCCATGTGATCGAAACCAGAGCTACCACATCTGCACTCGCGAGGCTCAACCTCACACTGAAGAGAACACCGTAGATGAGCTGCGTAGGGTTATCCTCCTAAGGGATGAGCAAGTTGTTTTTGGAGAAAAGAATAGAAGAGATGACTGCAGCTATGACTGCCATGTCCACCATTCAGGGGCAATCACAAGCACCAAGATTTGCTTCTCCATAGATTAATCAACCATAAATCATACACATCACAGATGAAAGGAGGGAGGCTACTTTGATAGACAAAGAAGAACAACCAAAGAAGGATTCTCTATCAGGTGCCATGCCAGAAAAAGAGTTCAAGCAAATGGTTGAACAAGTGCAGAAGGCCTTAGCCCAGTCCAAGGACGGTGCATCAATTTTAAAGGGTAGACCTTACCCAGAGGAGTTCAATGCCGTCCCTTTCCCCAAGGTTTTTGTGAGCCCAAACTTCAAGATATTCGATGGGACTAGAAATCCCAGACACTACATAGCACATTTTCGAGCCAATTGTGGCAACACGAGGAATAGCAAAGCTTTACTCTACCAGCAGTTCATCAGCAGTTTGTTAGGGATTGCTTTCGACTGGTACGCTGACTTGTCCAACGGGTCAGTTAGAAAATTTTCTGAGTTGGAACAGTTATTTGTGAAAAGATTTGCTGGGGTGCAACATCATGTGTCTATTGGAGAGCTCATGATGGAGAAGCAGAAGCCTAGTGAAACCATGACAGACTATATTTTGAGGTGGAGAAACCTTAGCATGAAATGTGAACCTCA
>JXCR01140214.1:329304-346730 GCA_002079205.1 Phalaenopsis hybrid cultivar | reverse complement strand
GATGTAGAATCCTCAACCTCTAGAATTTGATTTGAAAGATTGCAATAGGATGAGCTCCTAAAGCAACATGGTATCGGATGTAGAATCCTCAACCTCTAGAATTTGATTTAAAAGATTACAGTAGGAGGAGATCCTAAAGAAATGCGGTATCAGATGTAAAATCTTCAACCTCTGGAATTTAATTTAAAAGATTGTAATAGGAGGAGCTCCTAAAGCAATGCGGTATCGGATGTAAAATCTTCAATCTCTAGAATTTGATTTGAAAGATTGCGATAGGATGAGAACCTAAAGCAACGTGGAATCGGATGTAGAATCCTCAACCTCTAGAATTTGATTTGAAAGATTGCGATAGGATGAGCTCCTAAAGCAACGTGGTATCGGATGTAGAATCCTCAACCTCAAAAATTTGATTTGAAAGATTACGATAGGAGGGGCTCCTAAAGCAACGCGCAATCGGATGTAAAATCCTTAACCTCTAAAATTTGATTTGAAAGATTGCGATAGGACAAGCTCCTAAAGCAACGCGGAATTGATATAGAAATCCTCAACCTCTAGAATTTGATTTGAAAGATTGCAATAGGATGAGAACCTAAAGCAACACGGAATCAGATGTAGAATCCTTAATCTCTAGATTTTCTTTGAAAGATTGCAATAGGATGAGAACCTAAAGCAACGCGGAATTGGATGTAAAATCCTCAACCTCTAGATTTGATTTGAAGGATTGCGATAGGATGAGAACCTAAAGCAACGTGGAATCAGATGTTGAATCCTCAACCTTTATATGAATTTATTTGAAAGTTTGCAATAGGATGAGAACCTAAAGCAACGCGGAATCAGATGTAGAATCCTCAACCTCTAGATTATAGTGCTTCGAATTCGTGGGAAACTAGTAGAATTTGCAAAGATTGACATTGTTGGGGAAAAGTTGTGTAACTTTGTGACATTTTGTGCTGAATGTGAAATTCCGCGGGGATATGAGGAAAACTGGTGTAGACCAAGGTAATTGCGCTACACAAGCATAGAGTAAGAAACTTCAAACTCGGGGAATTTATCATTTTCTTTTTTTTTGTTAGGATTTGGAACCAGTTTCAGACAAGCACAATGTCCGAGCTTCTAAGAATGAGTCTTTATCTCTGAAACATTGCAAGGCACAATACTTTTTGAAGTATCGTCCACTGGCAAATGACAAGTGTAGAAAATAGCCCATCCTTAAGGTACCTTCAGAACTATATTCTTTCAGGTACACATAACAGATGCATTATTTTTACGGATTCCACAGTTGAAGAGGCCGCAAGTTCGTAGGTTTTTTTTGTAGCAGTCATCATTTGATTTGTTGCAGATTCTGTAAAGGTTGTTGAAGTTGTCATTGAGAAATCTTTCTAACGTTCTTCGAGTTGAAGCTGGAGTTGTATTTGTTGGATACTGAAGGATATGACTTTAGGTTTGAATTTCCATTAACCGCTAATATCATTGTCATTTCTTTTATTCTTTCTTTCTGAGCATAAGCAAATTTCAAAATTTTGGTCGTGTGATCAAAACATTTTTCGTTTTCCAAAAATATTTCTGAGTCAATTAATAACCAACCAAAAGACTCAAGATCGTTAAAATTTTTCTTGAATATAATATCAGAAGAATTTTCTTAAGAGAGCATTTTAAGTTTCATTAATAAGGGGAAACTCAGACACCATTATACGTCCACCTCAAGCATCTTCTCAGGGAGACTTTTCTTTTGCTTTGATTTTTTTTTTTTTGCTTCAAACTTTGCACATAATCTCTTTTTTTCATGTTTTTTTAGAATTACTATATCTGGTAGAGCATGATTTAAAGATTTTGAATGTCTTAATTTAGACACCAATTTTTGATTTTATGCTCACCTCAAGCTTCTTCTTAGGGAATTTTCACACAACAATTTTTTTTGCTCCCTTTGTTTTCTGAGAATTACTATATCTAGTGGAACATATTTCTTTTAAAGATTTTGAATGTCCAAAATTCTCATGATTAATAATCCTCAAATGTTTCTTAAGTCAAATTCTGGGATATTATAACTCGTTCGAAAGGCAGGACCCAGTAACATGGCAGTAAATTAAAAGGCTCGTGATATTCCGAGTCAATTACTCGTATTTCAACTATACTATCTTATTTTGAAATCAACTTAGGACCCATTATGAATTCTTTAAAGTGGAAGAATCAGTTATTAGGGCATCAATTTCATTCTCCCCTGAAGTCATAGTCTTATCAAAACATCCAAATTTTTCTTCGAGGTGATCAATTTTTTTTTAATATTGCACAATCCTGAACAACAACAAACCCTTTTTTTCAATAATTACGGTGGGAGGGATGGGATAGACTAAAATTGATAATGCTAATTTCCCATTTAAACAAAAATAGTAATACAATAGTAGCCAAGAGGCATTTCATTCATTGGCAGTTGTGTAGGAATAGGTTAGAACAAACAGACCAACCAAAATCATATTGATAGAACTTCTTCCAGGTTCCTTTCAAATATTTTTTTGGGATCTTTACGTCCCCATTCTTGAACTTCTCATCAAGCAAGTCTTTAAAATTGCAGCACTCTTCTATGGTGTGTCTGATGAATCTATGGTATGGGCAATATCTCATATGTCCTTTCTTGTTAACCTCATCAGGCTTCTTCGACTTGGGTAACCTGAACTCGGGATTCTTAATCAGACCATGAAACATCTTTTTTGTTGCTTCATCTTTAAAAGAATATATCCCATTTGATTGAGTGTTCATGATTGGAACTTATCTTATGTCTGGTAAGGCCTCTGCTGAGATGATTGCTGAATATTCTGACGAGGATGTTGGAAGGTTTGTTAACGTTGTTCTGCTTGTATTTGTAATTGTCATTTTCCCCTGCTAACCACATCAACTGTATCAGATTTCTTCTCTATTATTTTGGTTATCCTGAACTTCTCGACAATCTCATGAGAATCCATATGCTTGACTTCTTCTTGCAAACTGTTAGCTTTGTTAAGTAATTTCTCGAAAGACTTGATAGTGAGTCCTTTTAGCATGAAAGCTATCGGTCCATGGATGTTTTTGAGTAAAATCTCAATTGCATGTCGTTCCTGTAGTTGAGATTCACACTTCATGCTAAGATTTCTCCACCTCAAAATATTATCTACTAGAGTCTTGTTAGGCTTTCATTTTTCTACCACGAGATCTCCAATAGAAATATGATGCTGCACTCCGACAAATTTTTTTACAAACAGCAGTTCTAACTCGTCGAATGTCTTCACTGATCCGTTGAGCAACTCGACATAACAATTAAAAGCAACTCTTGATAGGCTGCTGACGAATTGTTGACAGAATAAAGCTTTGTTATTTCTTGTATCGCGACAACTGGCTCGAAAATGTGTTATGTGCTGTCTGGGATTTCCAGTCCCGTCAAATAGCTTAAAGTTTTATGACAAAAAACTCTTGGGGTAGGGTACAACATCGAACTCCTCCGGGTAGGGTCTACCCTTTAAAATAAATGCACCGCCCTTAGACTGGGTTAAGGCCTCCCAAACTTGTTCAACCATTTTCTTAAATTCATTTTCAGGTAGGACGCTTTGGATAGAGTATTTCTTTGGTTTTTCATCAGAGGTGAATTCTTTTCTTTCATCTGCAACATGAATGATTTCTTGTTGGTTCATTTCTGGAAGTGTCATCTGCGGTGATTGTGATTGTCTTTGCATTGCAATCATGGTGGTAGTCAATTCTTCAATTTTCTTTTTGAGACGATTGATCTGTTTGTCCCTTTGTTGGGTAACCCTTGCCTCTCATCCGTGGTGTTCTCCTCACGAGAGGATGGAGCGTCGCACACAGATAACTCGACCCGGGGCTCGATGACATTGATTTCTGTTAATCCTTCATCCATGTAATATGAAACATCGTAATCTTCATCATTCATATATTTTCCTTGTTCTTCAAATAATCGTGCAATATTGGCTCGGAGTCTCTCCAGCTTAGCGTTGATTGGCCTTCCTTTGATTACTTTTAGGTCAATTGGAGATTTCTGAAGAGTGTCATTTCTTTTGTTGAGCACCGATGTGGTTGTGTAGAAGTTAATTGAATTAACTAAAATCATATTTACAGAACCTTTTTCAGGTTCTTTCAAATACTCTTTCAGAATAGTTATATTTCCACTTTTGAAACTCTCCTCAAGCCAATCCTTAAAGATAAAGCAGTTTTCTATGGTGTGGCCGAGTAACTGGTGGTATGGGCACTATTGAGGATGATCTTTCATGCTGGCCTCCTCTGGCTTTTTCGGCTTTGGTAGACTAAATCCTTGTTCCTTTAGCAATTCATGGAACATCTTCGATATGACTTCCTCTTTGAAGGAATACACCATTTATGTCGTTCTGTTAAGGATATCATCTTATTCTCTAGTCCGTATGATCCTCACTGAGACGGTTGTTGGCCAGACTGGCCATGTTGTTGTGTCTGTTGTTAGCGGGATTGTCGAGGTTGTTTGGCTTTCAAAATTTCCTGATCGCGCCTCATTTCCTGTGCTTTTATCAGTTGTGTAGGTTTTGAATTGGACTTAATCTCGAATCCAGAAAGTAGTGGTGCATAAGCGTTAATTGACTCTTCCTCATGTAGAATTTCTTTTCCCTTACTCGGCAAAATAGTTGACACGGTGATGGTGTATCTGGTAGTATGAGTAAAAATAATTCTCAGAGAAATCTCAACGCTCCTAACGACAGACTTTTCAGCACTAGTAGGGCTCTTTTCAATCAACACCTTTGAAGGGGAAAATTTTTTGGTAGACTTCAAGTTGAACTCTACAATAGGCTCCACAGACTTATGTATTTCAAACTTCATCACTGTGACAACCACCTTTCCGAACTTGACTCTAATATCTTCGAACCCTTGGCCAAACTTAATAACTGTCAGGTCAGGCAAGTTATCCCTATTGACAGCGAACTCCATTCTGGAGGTGAAAGAAAAGATCAGCTTTGGCAAAGACATTGTTCCTGTCATTTGAAGAATTTTCGAAAGTCAGTGATGTCCCGTGTCTTGCAGTTTCGACAGAAGTACTCAAATTGACGCACGTGTCTTATAAACTGGGCATTCTTTACTAATTTATTTTTCAAATTTGTTATTCATTTGTGATTAAAGCATCAAAGAGTTGCAATTAACAAATTGAATAAGCGTGAAGATGTGTAACAACTTGGCTTGATTCACAGAAAAGCAAACCCAAACCCGAAGTAGATGAAGAAATGCAAAGTTTAAAACCCGGTGCAGGACCAACTTTACAGCGTACAATGCCCAAGCGGAACCAGTCCACCGACACACCTATTGGGGGTCCGACCCCACATGAAAATTTAAAGAGTCCTTAATGGCCTCCTGAACCCCTCTGTTCAAAGGTGTTTGAAAAGCTAGTCCTGAAGTCCAAGGAGTTAGCTGTACTTTCCTAAGACAGAAATGGGCGAAGTATGCCAATGGAAGAAGGGTAATTTGGTCCAAGAGGGACATGGACATATTACCAATGTATGAAGACAATATTTCTTGATTTTTATGGAGAGAAAAGCTTGTCCCCAGTGGAGTCGCCAGAAGCTGTCGGCGTTATTTTTGGTTGGAAGAGTTGCCTGTAAGAAGCTGTCGGTTACCAGAATTGAAATCCCGTCGCCCGCTTCGGAAGGACGTTTTAATTTACATATATATATATATATATTTAGTTTTATAAAAAATATGAAGTCAAACTGACCTCATATTTTTCATAGTTTAAATGAAAGAGAGCTGTACCTCAAACTCTGTATCTATCCCGAAGGATAAACACAAGACTTGAAGATGAGGCTCGATCAAATAAAATAAAGAATATATGACATCCGTTTGGTCTAAAAAAATAAAGGATTAAATAGGGTTTATATTAAGCTGGGTTCGGACATGCTTCTTATAAGGGCAAGCCTAAAGAATTAAATAGGGTTTATATTAAGCTGGGTTCGGACATGCTTCCTATAAGGGCAAGCCCTTACAGTTAATTACATCTTAAATGACCAAAGTCACCTAAGAAGCCTCTCAAAAAGATCAGGAAACATTATCTTCAAGGATTTCAAAAGAATTGGACTTTTCAATGAGATCAGACGTAGAGGTGTGAAAGGGGATTGGTTCAAATTTGGAACATTTTATTGTAGAATCCAAAAGAGGAAGAACTAGGGGATGTCATGAATCCAGAGAAGAACCCTGGTGACTTTCCAAGCTATCCCAATGTTTGGCTTCAGTTTTGAGGAGAAAAGTTTAAGTGTTTCATCCTGCCAATTTTATTAGTTAGGGCTTACATTCGTGTGAAACGATCACATAAATAGCCTGGAAGAAGTGAGGGTTTAGGTCGTGACAAATGACAACCTCGAAATCTTAAGACGAGTTAGGGCTTATTTTGTATAATAGGGCTATACATGGGTCTAAAGATAAGGTGAGGATTTACGTTGCTTAAGCAAGCAACCTCAAAGTCCTATGACTTTGTTGTTTAAGTATAATGAAGGAAGATTGGTTTAGCTGAGAAAGACAGGTTTTGCTGTTGAAGATGGTCGTGATGCCCACCATGCTAGCTCCAAGCCCCTGCAACAATGAGTTTGAGTTTTCTAGTGTGTAAAATTATAATTTCAAATCAGGTGGACCAATGGTTGAAGTTATTTAAATTTTATAAGGGCATATTAAAGTTGATTAGAGCAACACAGATTAAGATCCTACAGTTCCCTCGTTCCGCTGCCACTATTTTCTATTGGATTTACTTAGTCCAAATGAACTTACTAAATAGATCTAGAAAAAGAAGCAGGTCTGTGCTACTCACTCACAGCCTGGTGGAAAATCATGAGTTCTTTTAAACTTATTATGTTGCTTAATAAGTCATCCTGTAAATAACCTTATTACTCATTGAGCATTGATGTCTCAATTATCCATAAGAAAAGGGTAATTATCACTTGTGATTCAATTTAAGAATTATGTGGGTGAAGACCTTTAAAAAGGCAAGTTTAAAAGACTTAGCCAAATTTTTACTTGGGCTTGTAGTGTTTGAAAGATGGTTACTTTTCTAATCCTTATTTAAATGAAACTTGATTTAGCTTAATTCACAACTAAGCCCTTAAGACCTAGGTGAGTGTCTTAATTAATTTTGAAAATGTTAAGCTTTAGGTGGTCATAATTCATGATTTGAATTTTATTTTGAAAATCAAAATAGGGGTATTAAATTGATTAATTATTAACTTCAAAAGTCATACCCCTAAGTGAAAATCAAGATAGGGGTATTAAATTGATTAATTATTGACTTCAAAAGTTATACCCCTAAGTCGAAAATCAAAATAAGTGTATTAAATTGATTAATTATTGACTTCAAAAGTCATACCCCTAAGTCTTGGGTTCATTTTATTTTAATTAACTTCCAAATTTTAATAATTTAGAAATTTATTAGTAATTATTGACTTCAAAAGTCATACCCCTAAGTCTTGGGTTCATTTTATTTTAATAAACTTCAAAATTTTACTAATTTAGAAATCTATTAACTTATCTTTTTAATTAGAAAAGTGAGCTTGGTTTTTACCAATGAACCCCTTGTGTTTTAAACATCAAATAAATTGATTAAGATCAGAGGTTACCCATTTTCCTCCTTGAATTAAGCCTAACGTTAATTAAGGCTAAATTTCCAAAATTACACATTTGCCCCTAAGGCTCTATCACTTCATAATTTATCAAATTTAATCCAAATGACTTTGGGATTTTTATCCTACCTCATTCATGGGTCAATTAAGACATCAAAGGAGAAAATATGATTTTTCAAAATTTAATTTAATTTATATAATTATTTTCATGCAAAAATAGGATTTTTCAAAGAAAATTTCTAACTTGGCCAAGGTAAATCTTACTCCCTTGAAATTTTTACTAGAGGTAAATTTAAATGAGAGAAGCATTTGGACCAAACTTTTTTGATTTTTTGAATTTTATTTAAATTATTACAATTATTTTTAGTTCTCAAGTATTTATTAAATATAAAATAGTTTGAATGAGGAAAATAAAGTTTTGCATTTTTGAAAAATATCCCAGAGCTTAAAGAACCCAGAGAAGTAAATTTTATCTTTTTCTAATTTTTCTTTGATTTATTGGAATTATTTTAGTGGAAATCCATTTTTTAGCCTTTAAAAATTATTTTAAGCTTCAAAATACCATATCTTTGTTTAGAGAATCATGAAAAATATCCCAATTATTTCTAAGTGCTTAGAAAACAATTTAGAACATTTTCATGAATTTTATTATTTTTGTGATTTTTATGAATTTTTAATTATTTTAAATATTTAAAAATAGGCTAAAAATGAAGCTTTTATTTTAAATACCATTTTTTTATAAAATACCCCTGATCATAGAGAACTCAAAAAATAAGTTTTTATAAATTTTTGAGTTATATTTTGATTTTTAAAAAATTATTTAAGTGCCAAAATAAAGATTTAACTTAGAAAATCAACTTAGACCATCAAATGTACTCAAAATGCTTTGAAATTTTTATGGAGAGTTCTATTGATCTTATGAAAGAGTGGAGATTAAAAATCAGGTCATTTTGTTGTTTATATTTTCAAAAATTAATTATCTTAGTAATTTAGTGTTTGTGAAAATTAGGTGTATTTTAAATGACTTGACTCATGAAAAGTTTACATAAAGGTTCTCTTGTCATAGTAAACCTTTCAAAATTTTCTTGGAATTTTCTATGAAATATGATAATTATTATGATTAAATTAAATAAATAATGTGATTAAACATGAAAAATATGGATCTCTGTCTAGAGGTTTCCTATTATTTTGGAAAAATCAAGGAATGTTTCCCTTGATGGAGGCTACAACATGCAAAAAATTTAAGCTATGGCGATAATTCTACATGCATGGAGAGTTAAAATACTCCTAACACTTATTAATTTTTTAAAAATAAAATATTAATCAAATTGACATAAATTTTGATTCACATTATTCTCCTCTGTTCACCGAGCAAGTCAGTATTTTTATTTTATTTTTGTGATTTTTCTACACAAAGTTATGTATTTTTGAAGTTTTGGGGATTACATAAATAAGCAAAAGCCCATATTTTTCTACTTATCCATGTCAACCTCGTACGGATCGAACATGCCATGTGTCGTTGCTTGATTGGCGCCGCCAGCCAGCTCATTGTTGCCCATATCGAATCGTGCTCCGTCTGACACGATCAAGGCCACTAGATTGATACACGCTCGATCTGACGGTCATGGGTCATCATCCCAAATGAACTGGACCCGAAAATCATCCATTTTAAAACACTAATATCTCATTTGATTCTCAACAAAATTGAGTGATTTTTTTTTAAAATGCTCGTATTGTCTAGTAGAACACATCCATATGGTTGATGAATCCATACGGTTGACTAGTATTGACATTATGCTCATGAATAATTAAAAGAAGCTCGGATTAGGGTTAACTTTGAATACCTTGGTCCAAGAGGGTCGCCTCGATTGGATGCTTATAGAAGTTTTTTGTGGGTCCCAGGAGCCTAGGTATGGAGCCTCTGGTTGTGGTGAAATGCCTAGACCCAAATTCGACCAAGGCCGATTTGATGGTTTGCTCGAAGTCCACCTTAGGGTTGTTGGATGATGGGGCTTTTGTGGGGGATCTTCTTTTCTTTATGTTGAGATGGTGTGAGTGCAATTAATTTGAATTTGGTGGAGGTTTGGAGGATATCCTGTTTCGGCCTTAAAATTGAGCTCCAAAATTGAACTCGAGCAATGGCTTTGAGTGGCTAGGGAAGGTTTGGTTAAACTCAAGAGGTCTCTAAGAAGCTCTTGAAGAAGTTTTACAGAGTCTCCCTAAGGAATTTCAAGCTCTCTCTTTTTGTCCATGGAGGGGGAGTTTAAATAAAATGACCTAGGCTGGCTGCAAGGGCCAATTGAGGGGAGCATTTGGTTGCTTATTTGGTGGGCAGAGAAGCTCAAATGAACAGCTGGACTGATTTGACCTTTGGGTTTGAATTGGGTGAAAATCCCTTATCTTGGCCATTTTTAAGCCACCAAGGTGGCTGGCCAGCCAGTCAATGGTCACCTCTTGGGCCAGGGAAGTCAGGNCATGGTTTTGGCCATTTTCCAGCCACCAAGGTGGCTGGCCGGCCAGGCACTGGTCACTTCTTGGCTCAGGGAGGTCAGGGGGTGGCTAATGATGATTATCTCCAAAGGGTAAGTGATGATGTTGGAGATATTTCAAGTTAGGCCCAAAAATGGGTAAAATCTCTTAATTTTGGGATCCATTGGTCCATAGCTTGTCATGGTGGTTTTAGGAGGGTTTAGCTTGGTCTTTATGAAGGTTTTTGTGGCTGTGAATTCATTACTTTGGTGGCTTAGACACGGTTAAGTCAATTTTTGGTGAAAGGGTCCAAGTGAGTGCAAATGACCAAAGCTTGAGTTTGGGCTAGGCTATCCATGTCAATTGGCCTAATTAATTGTTTCATTTGGTGTAGATGATCATAAGGAATAACTTTATTAAAGGATGGAAGTGGTTTTGAACTCAATTGAAGGGTCAATTTGAGGGAATTTTGAACTTTAATCAATTTGGTCATGTTGGGCTAGGCTTGGGTCTATCTTGGGTTAGCCTTGGATGATATTCTCAACTATTTAAAATCCCCAATTCGGTCCAAACGATAGGACCGAATTGGGGATTTTAGTCTGTCACTCTAAAATCTCAAATTCTACGCCCGATAATATTATCTCCCTATTTATTTGCACCCAACTTCAAAGGGCTTTGACCTCCCTGAATCTTGGATGTAATCTTCACTTTAGTTGTAAAAATCAACATATTTTAACAAATCAATTGCCTAGATTGAAAGTAAATTAAGACCAAAGTGAAAAGATTATCATAATTTCTTAAACATTTTTATGGCTTCACCAATTCAAATCACCATTTCACAAATCTCAACACAAGGAGAAAGTCAGAGAAAACAACTCAGATCTCATGGGAAAACACAACAAAAAATTGGAATTCATATATAAAATCAAAGTCATATGAACTACAACAAGTAAATAACTTATCACTAATTTCTCCCCAAGAACACTCCTCAAAGTTCCTCTGAATCTCTTCCTTTCTTTACAGCACACAAAATTCCTCTTTGAAGTAGCAAGGAAGTTCCTCTGAATCTCTTCCTTTCTTTACAACACACAGAATTCCTCTTCGAAGTAGCAAGGAGAATCTCTAAGTTCTCCCCAAGAACACTCCTCGAAGTTCCTCTAAATCTCTTTCTTTCTTTACAGTACACAGAATTCCTCTTCGAAGTAGCAAGGAGGAAGAAATCTCTCACTTTCCCTCCACTCTTATAATCTCTCAAAGAAATGCTCACAATTTTTACACACTATTGGAACCTCTCTAACCTCAGCGACCTTTCTAACATCTAGGACCTCCCTAATTTTCAACCAAAATCTTCTTTTAAAGTTGTGGCTGAGCTTTCCCAAGAGTTTCCTAAGCATCCCTTCAAAATTTTACCTTATCCAAAGCTTGAGTAGGCATAACAGTCGATCTNTCTCCAAAGGGTAAGTGATGATGTTGGAGATATTTCAAGTTAGGTCCAAAAATAGGTAAAATCCCTTAATTTTGGGATCCATTGGTCTAAAGCTTGTCATGGTGATTTTAGGATGGTTTAGCCTGGTCTTTAGGAAGATTTTGGTGGCTTTGAAATCATTAATTTGGTGGCTTAGACATGGTTAAGTCAATTTTTGGTGAAAGGGTTCAAGTGAGTGAAAATGACCAAAACTTAGATTTGGGCTAGGTTAGCCACGTCAATTGATAAAAAATGTGTAGATGATTGTTATGAAGATTTTTGGTGAAGGGTTGAAGTGATTTTCAGTTCAAATGATAGGTCAATTTGAAGGATTTTTGAAATTTGGTCAATTTGGGCATGTTGGGTTAGACAAGGGTCTAGGTTGAGCTAACCTTGGGCTAAGTCTAAATTGAAGGATCCAACTGATCAAGGGAGATGTTTTGAAGATTTTTCATGAAGGGATAGAGTGGAAATTTTGGGGCTAATGCCATCAATTTGGTGAGATTTTGAGACATGACCAATTTGGGGCTTTTGGACTTAGGTTGAAATCAAATGAAATTGAGGTCTCACCAAGGCCAATTGAAGGTCAATTTTGATGTTTGGGGATGTTATGAAGAATTTTTAACACAAATTGTGGTCAATTGAGTGGGCTATGGGTTTAATTTGGTGAAACCGAGTCATGAGGCCAAAATTAGGGTTTTGATCTAAATCAAAATTGGGTTTAAATAATGGACCAATTAAGCTAGAATTTAGTCTAGATTGGTCATATCAAGAGTGAATTTAAGTTTAGAATTAAAATTGGGGTAAATTGAGACCAATTGGCTAGACATTTGGAGTGATTTGGGGAAAATATGGGCCTTTATAGTGCAATTTGGTGGTTTTGATCAAAGATGGTCAAATTGGCCAAATTGGGTCATGTGATAGTTGAGAAGAATGAAATTGGGAATATTTGAGATTTTTTGGAATTTTTGGAATTTTGGGCTAAAGAGGGGTATTTTGGTAATTTGGCCAATTTGGGGATTTTGGATAGTTTGGGTGTTTTCAAGGTGTTTGAAATGATTCTTGAATCAAGTTGGGTAATTTGGCTAGATTTGGAGATTTTGGCCAAATTTAGGGTCCCAATGGTATTTAGGTAATTTAGGGGAATTCAGGGGCAAAAGGGGTTGGCTATCTTGGTAGAGTTTGCCAACCACCATCAATAAGCCATGGACCAATGGAAACCCCATTTTGGGTCCTCTATGTAGTGGCCTTGGGTAAACCCTAGCCCAGGGCTAATGGGTTTAGGGAACCACCTATAGAAGTCTCCTAAAAGTATCAAGGGACCAAAACCTATAAGTTCTGAGTTTAGGGTAGTGAGTGATTGTGAGTGCAAGTGATTGCAAGTGAGTGCCTTAGCCCTAACCAACACCCAAGGTCAACCCTAAGGTCCAACAATCCTAAGGGTGACTCATCTTGAGTTTCTCCCATAGTGACCCCACCTACTAATTGCTAGAGGTTAGGACTAATATGTGAAACTCCAAGTTGAGTAGAGAAGAGTGTAGAATTTCTAATGGTGAGGGTTCCATGTCTAGTTTTCTAAGAATAGTCCATAGGAAAGTCATATGGATAGAACTTAGGCTACTAAAGAGGAAAAACTAAACCTCAACCAAAAGTGAGGTCAACATCACCCCAATTTTACCAAAATATCCAACTTTGCGTTTTGCCATCTAATTCTACCCAAATTACCTAAACACCCCCAAAGCCTAAATTTGACAAAAAATCTCAATTTCGCACAAAATACCCAAATTTATTCAAAAATCATTTCAAACCATTTCAAAATACTTAAGTTGCCCAAAACCAGCCAAAATTTCTAAAATTACCAAAATACCCCCAAATTTGGCCACAAAAATGCCATTAGTGGCCCAAACTCTCCCAAAACTTCCAAAATCATTTTAAATGTCCCCAAAAATAATTTGGACCCTTCCATCGAATCTAATTTGATTAATCTGACCATTTTGAACAAAACCCCCAAATTACCCTTAAAGGCCTAATTTCCTCAAATTCATCTCAAATGTCCATCAATTTGATCGCAATCTTCCCCAATTTCAATTTTAAACTCAAATTCATCATGCTTATGATCATTTCAAACCAAATTCAAGCTTAACTTACCTATGTGTTGAGCTCAATTTTGATCTCATAGCCCACTCAATTGCCTCAATTTTGATCCCAAACTCTTCCTAACATTCCTAATAATCAAATTGAGCCCTCAATTGGCCTTGATCAAGCCTCAATTCTACTCAATTTCAACCTAAATTCAAAATCCCCAAATTTTGCTCCAATTTGATGTCTCCAAATGTCACCAAATTGATTGCCCAAACCCCAAAATTGACACCCAATTGATGTTCAAAACTCTTAATAATATTTCTCTAAACCATTTTCAACCATCAATTTGGACTTAACCTAACTCTAGCCCAACCTAAGCCCAAGTCTAACCCAACAGCCCAAAATCCCTCAAATTGAACCTCCACATAAATTCAAAATCACCCCAAATATTTTTTAAAATCTTTATGACAATCATCTACACCAAATTGATCAATCAATTGGGCTCAATGCCATGGCTAGCCTAACACAAACCCAAATTCAAGCCAATTTGACTCAAATTGAACTCATGCACCAAAATTGACTTAGCCATGCCCAAATGACAAAATTAATGGCTCCAAACCCACCAAATAGACCCTAATGACCGGGCTAGACTCACCTAGCCCACCCTAAATAAGCCATGGACCAATGGTCCCTTGATTTAGGAGATTTTAACCTTTCTTGGGCCTAAGCCAAAATATCTCCATCATCATGCCAAACCATTAAGTGTTAATCATACTTAACCCTCCACTTGACTCGCCTGACTCCTTTGGCCACCACTCGTGGCCTTACTGGCCGGCCTAGTGGCTTGAAAACCCTAAAACGGAGAGCCACCCCACTCAAATCAAAAGCCAAAGCACCCATCCAATCTACCTAGCTCCGATTGGCTCTTTTCACTTTGAAGCCCTCCACCTCAGCTTCACATTTCACCTAATTTGAAGCCCTAGCAACCACCCTAAACCATTTTATTTAAACCCCTTCTCCATGGCAAAAAAAGGCAATCCAATTTCCTTGGAGAAACTCTTTCAAATTGCTCTCAGTGCTCCTCCAAGACTCCCTAAGCTCATTACAACCATCTCTTGGCCATTTCCCCCATCACCCGAGCTCAATTTTTGAGCTCAAAAATTAGGAAAATTTTTGACCATCCTCAAAACTCCCCCAAACTCCAAATTAAGCTGCTCTTGAGCTTCTTTAGAGCAAGAGAGGAAGATTCCCATTGAAATTTCCCTCTATTGAGCTCTCCAAGCCACTTCTAGACCAAGGCCGTACCCCATTTCATTGAACTTCTACTTGGAGATTACACCATAGGAAACCAACACATCCTGGAGGTTTGTTGGACTACACTAAAGCTTTCATAAGCAGCAGATTGATGCCTCCCCTCTTAGACAAAGGTATAGACCATTAACCCTAAATTTGAGCTCCGTTTGGTCCTTTATGAAGAAAAGTTTAATTTCATGACATTATAACCATATGGATGTGTTTTCCTTGAGTAAATGAAGGTGTAGAAACAAACACTATGTGATTTAGTTGAATATTGAGTGAGATCTTAGGTCTAGAAGTTAGACGGCTCACGGGCTCTAGCTATTGGGGACGATGATGGAGGACCGTCTGATCGAGCGTGTATTGAACGGATGAACAAGATCCAGCCAGACAGAGTCCTCGTGCGTGAACAGCGGGACAAGTGGCTGCTGAGTCAGATGGCGGCGTCGAACAAACAGGTGATACATGGCATTTCATAGAGGATGAGGATGACGCGGTGCGCGATTGAGATGAATAGAAAACTAGGATTTTCTTGATTTAAATAAATAACAGATCTTTGAAAATCATAACATTACATAGAAAAATCATAAAAATAAAAGAAAAATACCCACTTGCTCAGTGAACAGAGGAAAATAATGTGGAGCAAAAATAAATTTTTTTTGCCAAGTGTATGATTTTCAATTAATTAAATACTTTTTGAGGTATTTTAATTCATTATGATTAAATACTAATCACCATGGCTTGAAATTTTAGGGTTGATTCCTTGTGACAGAAGGCACCTCCTCTGATTTTTCCAAAGTCAGAGAGCACGTTTGTGCTTCTAACCTTAATTTTCAAGCCTAAATGACTATTTTGGGTTTATTTAATCATATAAAATAAAATATTCCTAAAAAATTATGGGATCATCTTTTCTAGGTTTCTTATGGTGAGAGGAGCTTAGGAAAAATGTTTTGATGATTTGAATAATTTCATATATTTTTGTTATTAATTAAATTAAATATATATAAAAAATTAACAAAATCAATTCCACATTGTTTATAAAAGTGATTTCAACTCACTGTAAAAATTTCAAATTTATTTAAGTTGATTTGGCCATTAAAGTGGATTTTGTAATTAAAAATAGTATTTTTTCACAAATAAATTATAATAAATTAAATAAACTTGGGAAAATTATGAAAAATAGTTTTCTGAGTTCCTTGTGGTCAGGGGTTTTTAATAAAATTAAAATCTATTTTTGTAAAAATATTTTATTTTTAAAGTGTATTTTGAATTAAAAATAATTATAATAATAAAAAATTTCAAAAATACAAAAGATAGTTCGAAATATGTCTAATTGTTCCTTGATCACTTAGGACACCTTAAAATATTTTTCTTGATTTTTCTAAATTAAATATAATTTCTAAAGGCCTAAAAATGCATTTTTCTTATTTTCCATTAAAGCAATTATAATAATTTTAAAATAAATCATAAAAATATAAAATTTGTTCCTCTAAGTTTTATGAGGGTTTAATAAAAATTTAAAAGTAATTTTTGAAGATTAAAACATATTTTTGTATTTAAATAATCATTAAAAATGACCTTCAAATAATTATAATAATTACAATATTATTAAAAAAATCATGAAATTTTGTCTAAGTATTCTTGTGACCTAGGAAAACCTCCAATAATTTCCCCATAAATTTAAACTTCATTTTGTTTAATTAAATAACATAACATTGAAAAATCATATTTTTGAGTTAAAATAATTATTTTAAATTAACTCAAAATTTGAAAAATCTTGCTTTCCTCCGTGATATTTTGATTAATCCATGGATGGGATACTCAAAGATTTTCAAGGCCATTTGAATTTTGCTTGAAGAATTATAAGATGAAGAGCTCAAAGGGTAGGATAGTAATTTTAGGCTTTGGTGTCTCAATCAAAATTTAAGATTAACCATTTAGGATGAGTAATTTTGATCCTTATGAATGCATTGGAGGATTGAAATGCAATGAGTTAAAGGTAGAAAATCACTTACCACCTTTTTCACAATATTAACAAAATTATAATTTTTCTAATTATTATGACTTGGAAGTCAATTAAGTTCAAATTATTCTTAAGTGGTGGGCTTAAGCTAGGAAGATGATGATTTACTTATCTTAAGCCTAAAGAAAAATGTTTTGATGATTTTTCTTAGGTGACTTCAATTATCTAAGATGTAATTAAGTGTAAGGGCTTGCTCTCATAGAAAGCTTTCCCGAACCCAGCAAAAAATAAACCCTATTTAATTTTTCATATTAAATAGGGGAACTTGTCGACTTATAAATTAAATGATTTTCGCAGACCAAACGGATGTCATATATTTCTTAGTGTATTTGATCGAGCCTCACCCTCAAATCTTGTGTTTATCTTTACATGGCTTGAGATGTAGTGCTCTTTCATTTAAACTATGAAAGATATGAGGTCAGTTTGATTTCATATTTTTTATATATATATATATATATATATATATATATATATATATATATATATA